>CM077164.1:131431441-131887001 GCA_039583875.1 Platanthera guangdongensis
CATCCTTTCTTCTCCCCCAACTCTCTCTCTCTCTCTCCACCATTATCATGAAGGGAAGCTCATTCTCTCTCCTAGTCACCCATGTTGACTGGTCAACTCCATAGGATATGTGCAGCCCATTTAATCATAAAAAAGATATGAAAAGTGATGTTAGCCTAATGGAAAATGGCTTGAGCTTGGGTTAGCCATTTGGGCTAGGTTTGACTTGGCTTAGGCTAGGGTTGACTTGGGTCAATTTGATCATTTGGGTTGACCCTAATGGGTCCTTGGTGACCCATTGGCCTCCCCTAAGGTCTTATATAGGGTTGGGTATGGGTTAACTTGGCACCTTGGAGGTCACTTGACCCTGGTAAGGGCACTTTAACCACTTTGGGGCTTGAGTTGACTTGGTTCAACTTAGCCACTGGGTTTGACTCCAATGGGTCCCTAGTGACCCATTGACCTCCACTTTAGGTTTAGGAAGCCCTGAGTAAGGTTGGTTGGGCACCTTGGGGGTCACTTGACCCTTAGTTAGGGCACTTTGACCAAATTAGGGGTTAGAGTTGACTTGGGTCAACATGACCATTTGGGTTGACCGCAAGGGGTCCTTGGTGACCCCATGGCTTCCCCTGAGGTCTAGGAAGGGTTATGTAGGGTACCATTCACTTTTGAGGTACATACCCTTAGTAAGGGTACTTTGACCAGATGAGGGGCCTAAGTTGACTTGGGTAAACTTGGTCTCTAGGGCTGAAGCCAATGTGTCCTTGGTGACCCATTGAACTCACTTTAGGGTTAGGGGGCATGGGTGGGGTCCACTGGCTAGGGGAAGGTCATTGACCTTAAATAGGCTAGTTTGGACCCATTTAGGGTTAGGGTTGGACTTGGGTCAACTGAGTCTCTTTGATTGACCCCAATGAGTCCTTATGGCTCTAAGGGCCTCCCAAAGTATTAGGGGTGTTGTGGTAGGGTCTTGGGGTCAAGGTGTTGCCCCATGGTCATCCTAAAACTATTGTTCATAATTTTACTATTTACAGACCATGATGATTCCCCCCACATCGTCCAAGCTTACTTGGTTTCTTGAGCTTCCTAGGGTTTTGTCATGACCTAGTCATGACAAAAAAACACTCTTAGGGGTCTCGTTGGAAATGAGATGTTACAACCAAAGGATTCAATTGCATATACCTTTGAAAGTTTCTTCAAAATTGTTAACGGCCTCTAAGTATATGGCCGGGGTCTTCACAAATGGAGAGTTGAATGATACGTTTCTGAGGTCCCTGACTAAGGAATGGGACAAAACAAAGTCTGTGTTATCCGGGAGTGTGGTAAGCTGGCAGAGACTGACCTAAGAATTCTCTTCAGAAGTAATGTCCTGAACTGCAAATCAACTCAAGAAAAAGCTGAAGAAGAGAAGAGTCGGTGATCATACAAGGAGAAGTCTGTCGCACTGAAGGCAGACAGCTCAAGGAAAGTCAAAGCTGCATCACTGCTCCTTGATAGGAAGATAGTGAAGAAGAAACTTCAGAGCCATGTACTCAGGCTCAGAGTTATCTGAAGGAGATTTTCTCTTCTTTCAAGCAAGTTCAAGAAATTCTTGAACAAGAATAAACAATGGAGAGGCAAAGATGCCTCGCACAGAAGATCAGGTCATGATGGTGATCGACACAAGAAAGGCTCCAATAGCCAAGACAGGTATCATACTAAACAGAACAAACATATTTCTTCTGACATCGTTTGCTATTGTTGTAATAAACCAAGTCACGTCATTGCTGATTGTCCTCACAAGAAGAAGGGGGGTGGAAAGAGAGAAGAGAAGAAATCTTCATATCATAAGAAGAGAAGTGAACGAAGCCTAGTAACCAAGAAGGGCAAGACTCTCAGTGACTCTCACTCATTTGAGTCAAGTGAGAAGAGGAAGCCTATTTTGGGCTAATGACACAAAACTAATGAAGAAGAAGCACCCCAGTTCACTGGGAAGGTAAATTCTCACACCCATCTTTTTGAATCAGATGCTTCTGATCATGATCATGAGGACAGCTCTTCTGATGATGAGTCTGAACTCATGGCCCAGTATAAAGAGTTAATTAAGGCTTACGATAAATGTCGAAGAGTCGTGAAAACTCAAGCCAAGGAGATAAAGTCTCTCAAGGCTAAAGAGAGCACTATGAGAGAGGAAGTTGCCAAGACAGACTCACTCAGAGAGAACTTCAATGTGCTATTGAAGAGTATAACAAGGCTCTCGAGCACCTAGATCTGAAAGAGAAGATCATCAAAGAATTGGAAGAACAACTTGCAGTAGAAAAGAAACTTATTGAAAGTTTCTTAAAGCCCAAGACTGTCCTTCCTTTTGTTGCTGAATTCTCATCTCAGGCCAAAGGTGCTTGCCTAGTCATGTTGAAGCTCCTAGTAAATATTCTAGGAGAAATAAAGCTCAAAAGAAGAATAAGGCGGCCAAGAAGTCTTTTGCCAAGGAGAAGGGAAAGCTCCTCAAGATCAGACTTCATTTAAGAAGGTTATATTTCCAACAAACGAGTTTGATCTTAATTCCTCCTACGGTCACTTTGCTAGGCCTACTTAAGTAGAGCCCAAGTCTCGTTACCAAGATGGACCCGTCATCGGAATTTTGGGCGAAAGTGTCTTCAGGACACCTTATGAAGAGATCACTCTTCAGAGCTATGGCCCTTATAATCATGTCATAACATCAAGAAAGCACCAAGAGAAAAAAGCGTTGTGGAAAAGCCTCTTATGGGGTAGAATACAAGTGATTGCCATCACCATGAAGCTTCTACTGCTTGTATCTCCTACATATGGACTTGTTTGGTCCTATGCATGTTCATAGTCTAGGTATGGAGGTCTATGCCCTTTTGGTGGTTGATGACTATTCAAGATTTACTTGAGTGTTCTTCCTTAGAAGAAAGGATGAAACCCTTGATGTCTTCATGAATCTTGTCAGGCAGATTCAGAATGAACTTGCATGCTCTGTGGTCCAATTAAGAAGTGACCATGGAACTGAATTTCAATATGCTGCCATGACTACATTCTATGAAGAGCAAGCGATTCATCAAGAATTCTGCTCTCTAAGAACACCTCAGCAAAATGGGCTAGCTGAGAGGAAAAACAGGTTTCTCATAGAAGTTGGGAGAACATTGTTGAGTGACACCTCTCTGCCTGAATATTTTTGGCTTGAGGCAGTTAATACTGCATGTCATATGCTCAATAGAGCTTCTATCATCAAAGGCCACAAGAAGACTCCCTATGAGATCTTGAAGGGCAGAAAACCAAACATATCCTATTTCAGGATTTTTGGTTGCAAGTGTTTCATTCTGAACAATGGTAAGTCAAAAGTGACTAATTTTGCTGCAAAATCCCATGAGGGGATCTTTGTTGGGTACAACAATAATAGTAGGCCATATAGAGTCTATAACTTGACAAATCAAGTTGTAGAAGAATCTGTCCATGTAGTGTTTGATGAGTCATGCATGATTGACAGTGAGATGTCAAGCTCTGTAGGTACATAAGTCATGATGAAAAAGCTCTCCATCAATGATAAAGACCTAGATATGCAAGAAGAATGTGAAGAGGGATGCTGTCTAGAGGAAGCACATGACAGTCTAGCTGGAAATGAAGACCAACCTGCTGAAGAAAATGGTAATCAGCAGGAAGCAGTCAGTCTGCCCCCAACAGTCAGATACCTGAGAGATCATCCTCCAGATCAGATAATAGGTAAGACTAGCCAAGGTGTACAAACCAGAAGCAGGAGTCTCAACACACCTCTCTATTCCAACTTCCTGTCACAAGAAAAGCCCAAGAAATTTGAAGAAGCAAATCAAGACCAATTCTGGATTACTGCAATACAAGAAGAACTGAAGCAGTTCAAAATGTGCAAGGTCTGGAAGCTGGTTCCCAGACCAGATGGACATAATGTCATTGGAGTCAAGTGGATTTTCAGAAATAAACTTGATGAAAATGACATTGTAATAAAGAATAAAACTAGACTGGTGGACAAAGGTTATAAATAGGAAGAGGGGATTGATTATGATCAAACTTTTACCCCAGTTGCAAGGTTGGAAGCAATCAGACTGTTACTTGCATTTGCAGCTTTCCAGGGATTCAAGGTATTCCAGATGGATGTCAAGTCTGCCTTCCTGAATGGAGACTTGAAGGAAGAGGTTTATGCAAAGCAGCCTCCAGGTTTTGTAAATTTTAACTCTCCTACTGCTATATATAGACTTAGGAAAGCTTTTATGGGCTCAAGCAAGCCCCAAGAGCATGGTATGAGACATTGTCTACCTTCTTCATTGAGAGCAAATTCTTAAGGGGGAAGATAGACAAGATTCTATTCCTAAGGAAATCTATGGGGAAGATCATCCTAGTCCAGATTTATGTTGATGACATAATATTTGGCTCTACTGATGACAACCTCCGCAGGAAGTTTGCAAAACTTGTACAGAGGAAGTTTGAGATGAGTTGTATGGGTGAACTGAAATTTTTCTTGGGACTCCAAGTAAAACAGACTAATGATGTTCTATCCATATCCCAGTCAAAGTTCACTAGAGAGATAATCAAGAAATATGACATTTAGAATGCTTCCACCATAAGAACGCTCATGAGCTCAAGTATGCTTTTAGGCAAAGATGATCCAGGGAAGCCTGTTGATCAAACTTTGTATAAAGGTATAGTTGGCTCCCTTCTCTACCTCACTGCAAGTAGGCCTGACATTATGTATGCAACATGTGTCTGTGCTAGGTATCAGGCCTGCCCTAAAACGTCTCGCTACACTGTTGTGAAAAAAATCTTGAGATATCTTAAGGGCACCACAGATCTTGGCCTATGGTACCCAGGAATGGGGAATTTGAAATAACAGACTATTCAGATGCAGATTTTGCAGGCTGCAAGGAGGACAAAAAGAGCACTTCAGACTCCTGTCAATTTATAGGTGGAAGGCTTGTCTCTTGGAGTTGCAAAAACAAACGAGTGTTGTAATATCAACAGTAGAGTCAGAGTATATTTCAGCTAGAAGTTGTGGTGCTCAATTGCTATGGATCCAGCATCAACTTCAGGACTACAATATTCAGATAAGTAGAACTCCACTCTTTTGTGATTCTACTAGTGCAATTTCTATAACTAGGAATCCTGTCTCCCATAGCAGGACTAAGCATATAGAAATTAGGTATCATTTCATTAGAGAACATGTGGAAAAAGAAGACATCTCCCTTGAGTTTGTCTCCATTGACAAGCAAGTGGCTGATATCTTCACTAAGCCACTAGATGAAGCCAAGTTCAACACCTTCAAATTTGAATTGGGTATGTTGAATCTTGTGTAGCTTCAAGTCTCTCTTCTACCATATGCTGCACTGTCCATTTTGCAGGTAGTACAAGTTCTTCCTCTAGATAATGAAGATGGTGTGTAACTGTTGAGGGGGAGCCGGCCCAACAGCTGAACTGGATTCAGTCAGTGGGAAAATCTACTCAAGACAGATAGGGGGATAAAACCCCTCAGAATGGGCAGAAGTCAAAAGGGGGAGGTAGAAGTCAAAGAGGTAAGAAGAATAGACAGGTTAAATAGTATGGATGACAGCATGCCAGGGGGAGTAAGTAATTCTCCACAGGCTGGAGAAATATGGTAACATTTCCACACACTACTGATGTTAAATTTTGTCTATGATGAATATGCTGTGTTGTCATTGACCTGTATTGTTTTGACTTCTTCAATTAGGGGGAGATTGTTGGATCTATTGATCCCAATATCCCATATTTGTAAGAAGTCAAACGGGCCAATGACATACACACATAATATGTTTGATATGTGCTTTAGTTCTTGCATGCAGGTAGTCCATGATTGGACAAGTGAAAAAAATGAGTTTGGCGGTAAACTCAAAATTCGTCGAGCTTAGCTCGCAGTTCGTCGAGCTCAGCTCGCTGGTCGTCGAGCTCAGCTCAACATTCCTTGGGATAAGCTCAAGAGCTCAGGATTCAAAGTACGTCGAGCTCAGCTTGAAGGTCGTCGAGCTCAGTTTGTAGTTCGTCGAGCTCACCTTACAGATCGTCGAGCTCAGCTCAACACTTGTCAAGCTAAAGCCAGAAAAAATTGACCAAGGTAAAAAACGCTGAGACCGCTGAGAAGATCAGAGTTTGTCGAGCTCATCCCACAGATCGTCGAACGCAGCTAAAGCCAAAAAACTGACTACGGCAAAAAGCGCTGTGACAACTGAGATAGCTAAGAAGAAAGTGTTGAGATAGCTGAGAAGAAAGCGCTGAGACCGCTGAGAAAGAAGGTTATCTCAGCAGTTAAGAATAAAGCGCTGAGACCGCTGAGAAGAAAGCGTTGAGACACAAGCTTGTCTCAGCTGTTAATAAAAAATAGCTGAAACCGCTGAGACCGCTGAGACAGAAAGCGCTGAGACAGAAGCTTGTCTCAGTTGTTAATAAGAACCGCTGAGACCGCTGAAACAGAACCGCTGAGACAGAACCGCTGAGATAAATCCAGAGAAAATTCATAAGTCCAGAAGCGTTGAGTGCCAAGACAGATGGCGTTGAGTGACTTAACATCACTCAACGCTTTATGGGTTTCTGGACTATTTTCTAAGTGTAGATGTTGATGACCATTGCTGACGTCATCAAAGTCAATTTACATGTATCCGTTGCGGGAAAACTGCAGTGGCGCCGAAAGCTGCTTTGTCCTTTTTTGAAGGAGATGGGGCTCACCAATCCTTGGCTGGGCCCACATACAATTATGCCGTTGATTCAAATCAACACATATAAAAAGGAAAAAAGAAAAAGGATTAGGGCAATGAAAAACTACGAAAAACAACGAACAAACGGAGAACAAATGTAGAAAATACAGAAAGAAATCTAAAAGCGGCTGTACATCTTCTTCTCCATTAAGCTTGAAAGCTCAAGTCCAGCAGAGATAGCTTGTAAGGCAAAGGAAGATAGCTGAAGCTCTTCAAGCTCAGCAAGATAGTTCTTTCCAGAACAGAGAAGCTGATTCATCCATTCAGCAAGCTGATAGCTGTTCATCTATGCAGCAGAAAAGATTTAGCTGTAGAAGAGAACTAATTCCTTCTATAACAAGAGTGCTGGACTGATATCTGCTCAATCTAGCAAGGTAGACTCAGAGATTCATCTTTGAATCAGTTGATTTATTTTTCTTAATTATTCTGTATTCTCTTCTTGTAGGATTCAGTTTATCTGAATCTGAGTGTAGGACATTTTGTGCCTGAGGTAGGTGACTAATTAGTCACTGAGGTAGGTGCACTATTGGGGTACTGATCGAGGTAGGATCCAAGTGTGGATCTGAGCTGTAGGGCTTTATTGCCTGAAGTAGGAGAGTGCTGCTCTCTGAGGTAGGATCCAAGTGTGGATCTGAGGTAGGGCTGTCGTCGCAGCCTGAGTGTAGGGCCTTGTGCTTGAGGTAGGTGACTGAAGAGTCACTGAGCTGTAGGGGACAAGTGTGTCACTGAGTTGTAGGACTTGGAGGAGGCTGAGCTGTAGGTATCTGGAAGGGCACTGAGTTGTAGGAGTGTTGCAGCACTCTGAGAGTAGGGTTGTGTGCCTGAAGCTGTAGGGCTGAAGAGCCTGAGTTGTAGGCCTTAGAAATAAGGTTGAGGTAGGTGATCAGTGGATCACTAAGCTGTAGGAGCTCTATAGGGCTCTGAGGTAGGAACTCTTGTGGTTCTGAATTTGGATTTTATGAAGAATCTGTGTGTAAGGCTGAGGGCCTGAGGTGTATGCTCTGAGAGTTGTTTGCATATTGATGGAGTTTGTGCCTAGTCCAACAAATAAGTTGGATAGGTGAGAGAGAAAGTGGATGTACCTAATTGGAGAACCACTATAAATTTTTGTGTGTTTGCTGTGTTGTTTGTTTTTTTGCTTATTGTAGGATTTAAGGCAAACTCTAGATAAATTGACTTAAAATCAGCAAAAGAACTAACAATCTTTCAAAGACCTATTCACCCCCCTCTAGGTCATTAGCTAACCTTCAGTTAAGCAACTTTCACTAACACCACCTACCATACCCAAGTGGTCGTTGTAGCACACTTGGGTATGCGAGGTGGTATTAGTCTCGTTATATAAAGGAGGTCCTGGATCAATCCTCGGGCCTCAACAACCTACCCGTGATTTCCATAAAGGTGCACCAGGGAAATTTGGTTGGGGATGTTCATTGTCATTTGATTGTAGTCGGCTACGACCAGATTTGGCCTAATATTCCCGTTGCATTCGGAGCCTTGGGGCTGGCATACTTTCTAACAAAGCCCAAGTAGCAATTGCAAAGAGACATTTGAATAAATTAGAATGGGGGTGGAGTACGTAACTTACCACTCTGCACAACAGGCTATCTGGACCACTAACACAGTCAGAGAAGCCTTGAACATGGAGCCAATACATTACTCTCCCCAGCTAACCATTCCTGAATCTCACCCAACTACAGATTATAGTTATCTTCCTCCAGAGGATTATGAAGCAGCTTGGGAAGGATATGAGCTCACTCCTCCAGATGAGCAAGGAGAATGATCCTCCAGAAAAAAGAGGGTTGTCAAATCTAGGAAGAGAACATGGAAGCAAGACAAAGAAGAAGGATGGAAATACATAATATGCCAGGATATGAGGAATGGAATCCCATATCAAAGAACATCGTACTGTACACCTGGAAAATTTTTGGCCAACATCATGGATTAACATCTGCAGATACTACAATTTTGTGGAATGGAAAAAGCATGAATATTAGGAGACAAGTATGAGAATTCATAGAAGGAACAATCCACATGGACCTCCTCCTTCTCCCAGATACATCCCAAAGCTACTGGGATACTTCCAAAGGTAGAAGAGAAAGGCTCAAGGAGAAGATTTCTAAAGTGCTGAGAACTTTGGACTGTCCTAACTTATGGTTTTGGGTTGTTAAACTTGTCTAACACAAATGTAGTTCCCACTATGTTTAATCTTATTAATATAAAGTGGAATGTTTCTCTCTCAAAATCAGTCTTTAATTCATTTTTATATATCTATGGTTATTTTTATATGAAGCTCTGGCTTCTTCAAATAGTAGTAGATTGTTGGGAATATTGTCCCAAATATTCCTGATTTGAAGAAGACCTCAAGATGACAATACATATCTTGTATTTGATGAGTTGTTTGAGTTTTGGTGTGACAGGTTAAACTAAAGTGCATGGCTCATGTATTGTTAGAATCATGGTCACCCAAACATGGTTTTGCACTTGTAATCCCTCAACGAGCAAAACTAATGTTGACCTCTATCCTAATAATAAATATTAGACATGTCACTTTATGGAAAAGTCACTAAGGTTAAAAGAAATAAGAGGAAGAAATAGGAATTTGGCTAAGGAAAAGTTTGACTACATTGACTTCATGGCTAAGGAAAAGTTTGACTGTATCGACTTTATGCCTAATGAAAAGTTTGAATGCAACAAGTTTATGACTAAGGAAAAGTTTGAATACATCGAGTTCATGACTATGGAGAAGTTCTACTGCATCGAGTTCATGACTAAAGAAAAGTTTGACTACATTGACTTCATGACTAAGGAAAAGTTCGACTGCATCGAGTTCAAGCTCATGTATTTTATCGACTGCATTGACTGCATCGTTGAGAAGTTTATCATTGAGAATAATTCCATATTTCAAGTTCTTAGATAGAAATTGCTAGACATTTGAAGATTCCATATCTGGATTATTGCCTGAGTTTGCTAGCCATTGAAGAATTCTATATCAGACTCAAAGCTCTCTGCCATCCAAGTCCACTATAAAATGTGGACTTAAAAGAATGAGAAAAAGCACATATATCTCACAAAGATCCTTCACACAATTTCGACACCTAGTTTTCTGTGACAATTATTGAGCAGTGATGAACCATTCAAAGAGAATTCATTCTCTACTCACTGCAAGGATCATAAAGTGATTCTTTTAAGAACCTGCACTGAAATATTTTTTTTGAAGAATATTCTTTCTGTCAAGATATCTAATCAAGCTAATTCTTTCAAGTGTTGATCAAGGAAGAGAAGAAGAATGAAGCCTGTCTAGTGCTTCTTATTAAAGACTCAATTCTTGTCTAATTGAGTCATAACTTTGCAAATCTTTTTACTTGTAAGATATTTTTAGATCTGAGTTGTAGGGCTTGTGTTAAGCCTAAGTTGTAGGGTTATTTAGCGAGTTTTATGGCTTGTGTTGAGCCTGAGTTGTAGGATCTGTGAAGGATCTGAGCTGTATGATCTTGTGATTGAAGATCTGAGTGGCAGGGCCTATGTGAAGGTATGAGGTAGGGAACTTGTGTTCCTGAGTTGTAAGATCTAGGGATCTGAGAAAAATTTTTGTGAAGTTTGGCCTAAGCTATCTCTCTGCTAGATAGCTGAAGGGAAAAAGTGGATGTACCCATTCTTAGGGAACTACTATAAATCTCTGTGTGCTATCGTTTGACTACTTTGGTTTACTTTCTGATTGCGCCCTTTAAAGAAAACATCAAGAGAATCAACATTTGGTAGAACACTTGTACACCCCCCCTCTCTAGGTGAGTAACGACCCTTAATTTTCAATTTCTTCTTTTCCATTATCTTAGCACTTTACACATCCTATGCATCTCTTTCCTTTGCAACAAAATTAGACTCAGTTGGCTTACTTAGATCTAGTAGGGAAAGGTTGAGAGCCAGTCCTATGCCTTGAAGGACCCACAGGGCTTGGTTAGTATTTATACTCTCCCCCTTTTTGGCTTCTTCAAATATTTTATGCTCTAGATCAACTATGGAGGCATCAATTCTTTTGGCTAGATTCTGAAAGGTGGTTTCTTCATCCTCAAGAAGTGCAACTTTGGTGCTTTCAATATGCTCCACCACTTTAGTTTGACATTTAATTCTATAGATGGTTGACTCTAGTTTAAATAGTCTCATCTATTCTACTTTTGAACTGCTTGATACTTGTGATGTCATGAGTGCAGAGTGTTAAATTATCATCCATAGACCTCATTACTTTGACATTATTATGCACCACACTGGAATCTTTATCAAATCATCTGGTTATTTTTGCAATTATATGGATTATGTCCTCCTTAATAAGATTTATTTCCCCCATTAATTCATCCATGACTTCCTTTACAGCTTCATTTACATGAGCTTTTAGGGATTTTCTCGGCTCATCTAACATTGCTTTCACTGCAGCAATGATTGAGCTGGAAGATTCTTCAGGGCCTCTAGTTGTGGAAAGCCCAGAAAGGTGTCGAGTTTCTTCAGTATTCAGCTGGGATTGGTCCTTGAGTAAATTAGTATCTTTATCTTTAATTGTAGGTGAGCTGACATCTTCATTCATCTTGGTTGAGTGCACAACATTTCCAAGAGGAATTTTTTCCTTGCAGAGATTTTCTACAAGCTTAGATATTTTGGGCAGCAAATCTTCTTGATCAAGAATTTCTTCACCCTTGTCAACTACTTTTTCAGAGTGCTCATTTAGTACATTTAGGTCCTCTTGTACTGCCAACTCATATGGATTGCATCGTCATCCTCTGGAGACACAATTATATTTTCATCTTAAGCAAGGAACTCAGTGTGAGACTCCCCTTCAATATTAGCATCACCTCCCATGCTTTCCTCAGAACCATTTTGTAAGAATTTATCCGGAGTTCCTTCAGCATCCTTATCAACTAGCTGTATCTTTTCTATAGGGCTTTATTTTGGAAGGTCTTTGTCATCCTCCACCTCAGCTGAGGCACACTTCCCCAGATCAGCATTGCTTTCATCCACTTGGACACTGAAGTCTTGGTGTTCAATTTCCTCCTCATCTGAGGTTGACAAATTGGGAATATGAATTGATTCATTATTCTCGTCTCCAACAACTTCCTCCTTAACAGAGTTTGAGGGATTTGAGTGAAGTACTAGTGCACTTTCTTCAGCAGAGCTTCCTTCCTCATTGCTTCCTTCTTCAGCAATCTCTTTACCATTCTTTGGTTTTTGTACTTTCTTTTATTTGGGAGCCTTTGACAGAACCTTCTCATATCTTTCTAGGATTTGGATGTCCATCCTTCTCATATGATGGATTCTAGTTCCTTGCTTCTTGCTGAAGTGATCTGGGTAAGCTGTCAGCAAGTATAAGGACAAAATTCTTCCAAGATTTGGAACCTATATCATGTCTTGAATCTTTTGAAATTTAACTTGTGCCCAATTTGCCTTTTTGAACAATATAATTCTGGTAATAGGCTCAAACATAGACTTAGAAATTCTGTCATGAGACCCTATCTTGTACAGGAGAACCTTTCCAGCAATATTAGATAGGAGTTTTCCTTGTTGATTGAAGTGCATTCTCATTAGGGACCCATAGGCGTGCTGAGAGTAACCAAACCAGTGTATGGCATTAGTAAGATCTTGCTGAGTAATTTCCTCATTTGCTTCTCCAACAGTGAAAGGAGGCAGTTTCAATGACTTGGCTAGCTTTATGGGTTAACCTTTCCTTTGGTTCCACTGACCATACTCTTGATAGTCTATCGTGAGGGTTTAAGCCTGGCATTGGAGTAGAACTCCAATAGTTACTTTTTCAGAATTACAGATGGCTCTGAGAGAACGAACTGTAGGTAGACGACATCTAGAAGTCTGATGACCTTCTAAATATCTTCTAGAGCATCTCAAAATCCATTCCTTACTACTTCACTACCTTCATACAGATAGTCTTCTGCCTTTGGTGTCATTGCAAAGAGAGTTTTATTATTTAATGCGGACACGAGAGATAGGGAGCACACATGTTTTAGGGAAAATGTTTTGTTTGTTTTACTTCTAAACCCTTTGGCACTTATATGCATGTATGTATGTATATATATATACAGAGAGAGAGAGACTTTTGAATGTGAAACGTCGTGTACTTGGAGATGTGATCAATTTTTGATCCAATGGCTGAGATTGAATTGAGAAAATTTTGACTTAAAGTGCCTGTCAGAAAAATATCATTTTGTGCTTCAAGACGATCAAAATGATAAGATACATCCTGTGTGTTTATCGCATTTGATCACTTTAAAGATCAAAACAACAAGCACACCTCATGTGTGCGTGTCATTAGGATCCTTCTAAGTTACCCCTGCATGCTTGGTCAGAGTCCTAACACCTATTTCTAGTTTTAGTCCTAGAGGTACTTTTGTCCAATACCATTTTATCATTTGATTGACCTTTGGACTTCCTGCAAAGATAAGTTAATTTACCTTAGGAGCCCAATTGAATTTGGGCCCTACGTTCTGTTAGCTTTGAATGCGAAATTCTGAGTGAAAGAAGGATTTACTGAATTATTTTCTTTTCTTAAGGCACTATTGGATTGTACCAACAGTCCAAGGCAAAGTCTACCTTGACACAGCACCAACACTCATATCTATTGTACCTTATGTTATAAACAATTTCAGATGTTGGATGTGTATGCTTATGTTCAGAAAGGTAGGCCTTGACATTATTCTCATTTCTTAGATCAATAATGTGATTGTGTGCATAATCGTAGATGGTTTGTACAACCACAAGATTCCTCTTAGGAAGAGGCCCTTAAAAATGGCTTTTTCCTTGCCCTTGAGTGTTGGAGATGGGGTTTTAAATGCAAATGGTTTATAGCTCCCCATTTGTATTTCTTCCTGGAGAGATTTGAATGCACTTGGGCCAACATCCCTCCTTATTTTCTTGGGCTATTCATTTTGTACACCATTAGAGGAGCACTTATTCCTCTTCGCCATGAGGAGCTTCCTTTCTTGAGATTTGATGGTCCTTTCTTTTTGAACCAAAAAATCTGCTTGACCATCAATTATTATCTTGAACTCAATTATCTTAGAGTTCTTGAGAATAAATTTTTCTGACTTCTCATCAAGCTGATATTTTGTCAACTTGAGGAGTTCAATCTCATATGTCTGCTTCTTAGCAAGCTTCTTTCTCTTCTTCAGTGCTTCTAGGATGACACCATACTTTTTAATTAATTCATCAAACTCATTTGTTGAATCAAAGTCATCATCATCATTGGATGATCAACATGTCTTTGATTCAATACTTGTTTTATACTCAGAATCTAATAATAATATATATGATTGAATATGTACCTTATCAGGATAGGAATCATCCTGATTTTCCTCATCAGTCCTAGCCATGAGTCCATAGCTATCTTCATCATCAGAATCATTGTCTAACAATGATAGTGGAGCCTTTATGCCCACTTTAGCAAGAGAATAATCCATTTGGTCCTCGTATTCATTGTCATTGTCAGAGAGAGAGAGGGGAGCCTTGATGCCCATCTTTGTAGCAGGATATTCCTCCTCAGTCAGAGCAATAAGTCCAATATAAGCTTCTTCTTATTTTTACTCAGATAAGTCAAAGTCACTGTCACTGCAGCTCTTCTCTTTCTTTGCTAAGATGTTATTCTCAGCCTTCTTTCCCTTCTGATGCATCTTTTCACATACTACTTTACTTTCTTTTCTCTTGTCTGAGCAGCCAGCAATGACTTGCCTATTCCTATTACAACAGTAGCAGATAATTTCAATACTAATATGTTTGTACAATTTAGAAGCATACTTGTCCCCCTTGGGGTCCTTCTTGGATTTGTCTGAGCTGTTGTATTTCTTCTTTAATCTAGAGGGGGAATTTCCTCTTTAACTGCTGGGAGAATGCTACAAATTTTCCATTAGTTAGCTTAGCTTCTGAATCACTGGGCTTAGAGGTTTCTGAATCAGTATCTCTTCTTGTAGAAGAAGGGATTTTTTCTGCTTCTCCTGGTGCTTTTAGCCTACTTCCTCCCGGTGCTTCTCCTAGTGCTTCTACTAATTTTTCTTTAGAGTGAGACCTGACAGATACATCGTCTTCCTTCCTAGTATTAAGATACATCTCATAGGAAAGCCATTTACCAAAAAAAGTATGGGGTGGAATGTTTGTTAGATTCCCCATTTCCCTTATGACACATATCTTATTGTCTCATTACCTAGTTAGGGACCTCAAGAATTTGTTGTTGAGTTCATAGTTTCTGAAGGCTCTTCCATAAGTTTTCAGCTCATTTATAAAAGAATTTTTCAAAGCATTCAGCAATTGAATCGTTCTTCCCTTGCCTGAATGCTTTATATTCCTGATTTAATAGGGGTTTTTATCATATCTTATCTCCTCAGTGCCCTCCACAAATACAATCAGTGTATCCCATATTTCCTTTGCAGTTTAGCAATGGATTAGATTTTGAAAAGTGGAGTCATCTATGACACTTACAATTATATTTTTGGCCCCTTTTTCTATGGTGTCCATAATTACCTCATCTCTTACCATTTCATAATATAACATAGGCACTCTTTGATTTGCATCTATAGAAGAGACCTTCATGGAGATGAATGATCCCTCTTCAATAGTGATGTAAATCCTCGGGTCAAAAGCTTCCATAAATAACTTGACCCTCTTCTTCCAGATACCAATATTTTCTTTTCTACAAATTCAAAGCTTCATGAACTTAAGTTCTTATAGCCTTCAATAGAAGTCATGGTGTATAGACTAATAATTTCCTTGAGGAACTTGGTCAGTTGTTAAGCCTTTTTGAACAACCCTCCCTCAGATACCCCTTGAAATAATAAGGGTAGTCTAATCACCTAGATGAGGTTGAATAAGTGTTTGAGATGTATTTTGTCTTTTTGATATTTTATGATTTATCTACCATAGAAAGTCATACATCAATAGCACCACAAAAACACACAATGATTTATAATGATTCCCCAGATTATAGGTATATCCATTGTCCCTCTCCACCTATCTAACAATGCGCTAGACTAGGACAACTCCTCAAATTTCTCATATTCAGCAATCTTACACCTCAAAGTCCTTGACTCCTACAGCTTAGGAACACAACAAGCCTCTACCATCTACTTATCAGACCCTACCTCAGGTACATATAGTAACCCTACCTCAGAGAGAAAAAACTCCTACATCTCAGACTCAACAACTGAATCCTAACTCAGGTCTTCCCAATACCCTACCTTAGAGTGAAAACACTCTTACAGCTCAGATTCAATAACTGAAGCATACTGCAGGTCTTCATAAGACCTTATCTCAGGCTTATAACACAACCCTACCTTCAGATCCCAAGGAGATCTTACACAACAAAAGTAATTAAGGTTATTGCAAAGTTTTGACTCAATAAAAATGATTTTACTTTGTAGTTTGAGTCTTCTTAGACTTTCTAGAATGAAAGCTTTCTTCAGAATCAGCACTTGAATAATATTGGATTTTTCTTGAAAGCAAGTTCAGTGTTGAACTTTCTTATGTGAAAAATCTTCTTGCCCTCTTAAAAAAGAGCTTTCTTTTTTTCTTTGAAGTTTGACTTATCCTTCTACAATAGAACACTTCCCTTTATTACTGTATTACCTTTGCGTCTGATTTATCGAGCTTACTGAGTTCATAAAGTTCTGCTTTGTTGGCTTGCTATGTTTTCTTAGTTATCCTGGTTCTCTTTGTTATAGTTTAATGACCCTCTCTTGTATTTTTATATCTCTGACTATTCTAACGGTCAAAACATTAGAAAAATCAAGTCAAACAACTTTACATAGGGTATTGATGTGACATTTGCTTTTGATGCCTCCGTCAATTTGAAATCCTGCCTTTCTGTAAGTACGCAACAATAATTTTAGCTGACAATACGATATCACTGTGTGACGGCCTCGCACACAACGATAATATACTTTGCACAAGTTTTTCTACTTCTTCTGTTGTTGTCACAATGATAGTGTGGTGTGAAGTTTTCTGATATGATGATATCGTTGTGTGTTCCTTACACATCAAAATGTTATAGTGTCTGACTTCAACTTTTCTGTACTTAGACCAATTCTGAGTTCTGAACAAGTTCACTTTTGGTCTAATCTAATCTCCCGACTTATTGAAGTTGAGTAGCAATATGTTATGTTGAAGCTATATTTATCACACCAGACAAACATCTAATATAAGATGTACCTATCATTGCAGGAAGGACTTCTTCAAATCTAGAACATTATGAGCATTGTTCCCAACAATGATGACATAATCGTGAGAATTGACCCCCAGATGATTATATGTCAAATTAAGAAGTTGATAATCTTATACATGTTTAGCCTTACTGATTTTTCCAAAATTACAGGTTGTCGCTCATGTAGAGAATCATATCAAAATAATATAGAATCATGTCCTCATATGATTACACCCCTCATGAAGGGTCATTTGATGATTTAGGAAAGATATTATATTTAACATTATAAAATATCACTGGTTCCATGAATAATCCTTAGGATCATGAGAAAGTTGCCCGTGTTTTATAATCCCCTACACTAGATATGGACGTAGTGGTTTTTGGTTGATGCCAATTCCAATATAGTGGTAGTGGGTCCATGATGTAGTTTAAAGAATATGTTTATATCCTAGTTAGGTTATGGTAAGGACTGGGATGGTAGTCCTCGGGTTCTAGCAGTATGTTGGTACACATGGGTTGGATGTGTTGGTATACACGTGCGCATATGGATCCTAGGTAATTAGATTGCTTGTGGTGGGTCTACAATGTGTGTTTGGTCATCACACCATGGAGGTATGTAGACTTGTCTAGAGTGGTCAAGGTCTAGTGGGTCAGCTCAACTGGTGTCTTGGAGATGCTTTTCCAATGACTCTTCCCTAAGCCGTGGAGGTTATTGTTTGATACATTCCAACAAGAGTATACAGAGGCTCTGCAATGCTCATGTGTCGAGGCATACGTAAGGCCTATGTTTGGTAGTGTGCATGCCAACCTAGTAGTGGAGGAGCACATTCCACTACCTCCGTT
Source organism: Platanthera guangdongensis (assembly GCA_039583875.1). Lineage (NCBI taxonomy): Eukaryota > Viridiplantae > Streptophyta > Magnoliopsida > Asparagales > Orchidaceae > Platanthera > Platanthera guangdongensis. The sequence continues at coordinate 131,449,178 of CM077164.1, forward strand.
TGACCACGATGGAAGGTGTCAGGGAGGTTAGCTATCCTCAAAAAGCAGGAACTAAAAGTCTATGTCGATAGAGTTTTGTGTGTGAGTAAACCATAGTTGAGTCTACATTCATCATACATTGCATTGCATGGTATAAACATACCTTCATCATATAAATTAGCATGAACTCTTTTAGATGATGAGGTTTTCTACTAGAAGAAATCCTTAACTTATAAATTTGTATCAGCATTTTTATAAGTTCAGTTACTTGTGTACTATGACTTCTGCTCTTTATATACTGCTCCTACTTGTACTGTATTTTCTGATCTTTTATACTGTGCTCTTTCATGTACCTTGTTATTGCTAAAGTTTTAGAATCTTATATGGTTTTTCTCATAGAATATTAATGGACAGTATAGATTGATACACCGACTTATCACCTATTTGGATTTATAAATACTGCTTATATTGTAGATTTCCATTTCTATCCTTCAGCTCGTTTCCTAGGAATCACCGAGGGAGTGGATCCCTAAACCTCATAGTATTTTTGTCTAACGGTTGTCGTACCATGCCATTTTAGGAGCACGAGTAGATGGAGCAGCAGTACTTCGTGCAGGAGAACTACAGGGCAAGGGAGTTAGAAGCTGACAGGATGACACAGCGCATTCCAACTACTCATGTACTTCATCAGAGATTTTGGGTGCTTCCATATTATTATGATGTACTTTACATATATATTGGATATGTATCGAACAATATTGTTTAATATAATTGTTGACCTTTTATACTATTTGTTAATCTATGGAATTCAGGTATTTTTAATTATTATATAATGCTTGGCTTGTGATATTTAACAATAGCCGACATAATAGGCATTTTATAGTTGAGCTTAGCTCATGTGCTGACACTACCGCAAAGTTGCTGTTCTGGGCATAAGACTTCTCTCGGCTATGCCCAATTTTCTGGAAGGCAGAGTCGTACAGAAGGTGTCACACTCCTTTAACATGGGCGGAGACGGGTAATACCAAGTTGTTGAAGTGCAAAGAGATTGACGAGGTAACTGAGCCGATACGGACCATTCGAGAAAGGTGTTGACTGTCCAAGACCAACATGCAAAGTATTATAACACCGAACACCAGAACGTGGAGTTCGTAGTTGAAGATTAAGTGTACTTGAAGATAAAGCCTTTCAAGATGGTATCTAGGGTTTGATGTTTGAAGAAGCCAAGTCTGAGGTATTTAGGACCATTTGAGATCACCGAGCATATCAGTAAGGCAGTATATAGATTGCCTTTGCCGATTAAGCTGAGTGGATTGCACGTCTTCCATATTCTTGTTCCGAGGAAGGCGGTGCGGGAGCCTGAGTCTGTGTTGGAGGCCAATACTGTGTCGGTTGATAGTGGTCTATCTACCAATAATGCCAATTTGCATCATCGATACTGATATTCGAAAGTTGCGAAGGAAGGACATTAATATTGTGAGAGTTTGTTGAGACAATTATGACCGTAAGGAGCTATCATGAGAGCCAAATAAGGTTATGCATGAGGAGGACCCTGACCTTTTCACTCGGGTATGATGAATATCATTTCATTGTTCACGCTTTAAATTTTGGGACAAAGTTTTCTTAAGGAGGTTTGTAATGCCTTAGTTTATTTAATAAATTTGAGACTGTGAATAGAGGTGCTAGAGGTGTGTATAACAATTTCAAGTTATGGTTTTAATACAAATTCCAAAACTGCCATTTTATTTTTACTCGATCCAAAGCCCGCCACTTCCTAATCTTTTGGATCCGGATGCTCTCTATTTCACTTGAAATGGAGGGAATTCATTTCAAGATCCGGTGGATAAGATTAAAGTGCAATACATCTAATTGTTTACACTTTTTTGCTTAAAAGAAAAATATAAGTCTTGAAAAACTGAATCCGTCAGATTCTCTCCCATTCCATCTGGACTCTTAAATGGATCCCCTCCATTTCAAGTGAAATGGAGAGGATCCTGATCATGATCTTTTCCTCTCTCATTGTCGTGTGTGCCTCTCAACTCACTGACCCATTCTATATCTCTTCTCTCTGCCATGTGCGTCGCCTGGAAGAAGAGGAGCCTCTCCCAATATCTCTCTCTCTTTCTCGATCCCTTCCCTATTATGTGCGTTGATGGGAAATCGGAGGTCGATTAGGGAAGCCACCAGATTCTCCTCTTCCGATCTACCTCTCACAAACCCCTCTCTATCCCGTGCGCCGCCTGGAAGGAGGAAGAGGATGTATCCTCTTTGTTCTCTCTCTTTCACTCGGATAGGGCAGTCGCCAAAGTTCCCCTTCTCCCGATCTCCCTCCCTCTCACACAATCGTTCTCTCGAGAGTCTCGTGTGTCGATTGTAAGGAGGAAGACGACTTTTCCCCATCACTTTGCCGCAACTAGAGGTTCCTACGCCGCCGTTTGGGAGAAGCCCAACCTTCTTTGGGTTTATTTTTTTGGGCGTTTCGCAACTCCGTTTTGGGCAAACGCCACCGGAAGGAGGGTAAACAAATAAACCTACGACGACGTTTGCTCCGTTTCCACCCACCCGTCTTGAGAAACGCCCCAAAAAGCTCCGTTTGGAGTAGCCGCCTCCCCCCACCAGTTCGAACTCTCCGTTTCCACCCGCCGGATCGATCCGCCACCGCCAAACCAAATGGAGCTTGTCTTCTTGGTGATCGGTGGTTAGAGCAAGGTGGTGTTTTGTTGTGTCGTGTTGATCTCGATATTCGAAATGGGAGTTGCTGAAATCCACTGTGGAAAGTCGATTTGGAGCTCAAACTAGCGTATGGAAATAAGATTTATGCATGGACGACCGCTAAGATTGCTAGACATCAGGTTTTGAGCAAGTCATAATGCCTCAGATACGCATGTCGAGGGCAACAACTCTAGTTTCCCGGTCTTTAGACCATTATTTCGATATGTTTGTGCTTATATTTATTTTCGCGCAATGAGAGTCCCCTTGCACCATTTCAGTTGAGGACAGGGACTCCGTCAAGGCATGAGATTGCGACCTTGACGTAAGTTTGTGTGAGCTGCACGGGGAGTCCATCTCCTACTTTGTAGTTGAAACTCTGTATTCAAGAGTAACTACACACTTATGGGGGGTGAATAGGTTTACGAGTCTTTTTGAACACTTTTAACTTAGGTTGAGTTGTGAGTTTGATTTTATTGTTAGCATTCAAGAGACACAACAAAACACCAGAATTTATAGTGGTTCCCATATAGAGGATACATTCACTTTCCCCCTTCACTTATCTAACTGTGTGCTAGATTCGGCTAATTCCTCCTTTATCTCGGCTCCTTGAGTTTACACCTCAGATCCCACAAGATCCTATACCTCAGAGTGAAACTCACTCCTACAACTCAGAGTATAACAACTCCTACCACAGGCTAGACAACCCTACATTCAGAGATGTCAGATCTCCTACATCAGATCTACACAGAGATTTTATCTCAGACACATCCTCTACCTCATTTCCTAAATAGGATCATACAACTCAGAGACATAGCTCATACACTCAGCGTTTACAACATAGGATCGCAACTCAGATTAATAGATGATCTTACAGATTGAGTAAAAGGTTTGGTGATGATTGACTCCAGAGAAATAGTTCTCTGAGTCACCTTCCTAACCTGAGAAATCCAGTCCAAACTCTTCATAGCAACAAGACAATAGATCTTCAGAGTAATTCTACTTGTGCTGAGAAGAACTGATGCATAGCTATGTATCTTCAAGCTTTTGATGTAACAGTGTTGTAAGCAGTGGCTTTGAAGATGAATAGAACCTTTTGAATGCTCTACTTCTTCTATTCTTACAGAAAACAAATATGATTTCTGAGCTTGCTGAAGAAGACTTTGATATTTTCAAATCTTGATCTCTTCAATCAGCTAGCCATTTTATGTATTCAGAATCTCTTCTACAAATCCGAGAGAGATTGATTTACTAACTTGATGGAGAGGATGATTGTTCAAAGAAAAGCTCTCTCTTTAATTTCTCTATAAAATGTCATTTTTATGTCCCGTCATCCAACAGCTCTTTGATCTGTATGGGCAAACTGAACTAGGTAACTGTAAAGTTACTTTAGCTTTAATTATTATACATAAGGCATTCAACAGCATTTGTCTTCTAGCGCACAAGTCCAGTAATTTTGAATCTTGGATGACGTCAGCATGACTCAGCGCTTGTGGACTTGAAAATTTTCAGTCAATCTGCACAGTAGTTGAGTGAAGCCTTGTGACTCAACGCTAAAATACTCGGCAGAAAATCTGCACCCTGAGGCGTTGAGTGAACCTTCATCACTCAACGCATCTGACTTAAATGACTTCACTGATAAAGTATTGAGTGAGCCTTCATCACTCGATGCTTTTGGACTTGGTAGAATTCTTCTGGTTGAAGGCGTTGAGTGAAACTCTTTTACTCAACGCTTCTTGACTTTATTGAATTATTGATGAGGCGTTTAGTGACCCTTATTCACTTAACGTTTCTGTACTTGGATAGAATTCCTTTTGAGTAAGCGTTGAGTGAACAACTTTCACTCAACGCTTTTGAACTTAGCCAGAATTGATTCCAGCAACACTGAGGCTTTAAATGCTTTATGTTATATCAACGCTTTTAGTCTTCTGTCATTGAGTGAACTGAACTCACTCAAAGCATCTGGACTTAGTCTGATTTCTTCTTTTCTAACATCATGTCTTTAGTCCAACTAACATTGTGACTCTGACAACCTGTCTAATCAAAGAATAAGTAGACAACCAACATATATTGAACTTTGAACATGTATCAGATACAATGATGTGAGTATTATTGACATGAGGGTCTTCTTCAAATCCGGGACATTGTGATCAATAGACCCAACAATCTCCTCCTATTTGAAAAAGTTAGAACCCTAATTAATGATATACACTGCCACATGGATCAGATAAACTTCACAACAAACAAGAGCAAAAAATAACATATAATCAAAATATGATTAACACATAAAGTGATAAATATAAACAGAATGTGTGCTCATAATAAAGTTCATATTCCTATGGCCCTAAGGTACCTAATACATAAAACATTTTTGGTTTCTGGTTCCTTGATGACTATTCCCCTACTAGGTTTCTTGGTAGCCATCTCATTAGCTTCAATCTGCTTTTGCCTTTGCCTTTCAAAGTTGTTGTAAGGCTTTGGAAAGTATTTGCTTGGCTTTTGAGCGTCTGATGGCACTGCCCCTGTCCTCTTGTCCCTTCAGAATTTTCTCCTCACCTCTTCATTTTTGTCTAGCTTGGTCCATTCTAGGGAGCTATATAGCTTTCCCCTTTCAGTTTTATTCTCTTTGATTTGATCCCAGGCAGACAGAATGATAGTCCTTGAATGAGGACTCCATCTTTCAAAGTCAGGCCAGGTTTTCATCTCTTCTCTGCATCTCTTTTCGCTTTGTCTGATCTCTTCATCTTCTTCAGCAGTAGACTTACCATTGACCCTTGATATCTATTCAGTAGTGAGGTTGAAGTTATGAATATCAACAACAGAGAATTCAGCCAACTGATCACCATCAGTATGTTCTTCTGGAGGAGGAATAGGAACATTATCATATGTATATTGTTCTAGTTCAAATGATCCCACGATGACATTGTTGACCCAAACATCATTTTCTATGTTTGCTTTAATCATTGCTTTCTCCCCTTTATGAATTCTTCACCCATTTTATAGTCATGGAGTTTTGGGCAAGAGAGATCTTTTCATCCAGAAAATTTACCTTTTTGGTAACATGATTCTTAACCTCTTGCATGTGATCATCTAGAATCTGTGTGCACGCATCCATCCTTATCTCTAGAGTGATCTTGTGTGTTTTCATCAGTTTCTTTTGCACATTGTGCACCATTTCCATATTGCTAGCAGTGATGTTTTGATTCTCTATTATATCATTCAACTTTTTTCTGATCTCCCCAAGTTTACTTTCAGTATCTGTCACAACAGGAGCAACTCTATTGAAGAATGCAACTGTGTTGGCCCTGAGCAAGTTCACCTCAAATATGATAGACTTGATCTCAATCGATAGATCTTGTCTTAATACTTTTGTAGAATCCTCGTCATAATGCTCTAGATGTATGCTTTGTTCATCTAGAAGTCCTTTCAGTTGTGCTAGGAAGGTTGAAGACATAACATCAGTTTGATGAGATGCCCCTTGGAAGCAGACTCCTCATCCTCTTTCCTTGTATCTTCCCTTGTTTCTGAGTCAAGCCTCATGAATTCAGATGAGTGATCAGTAGTATCAGCCATTGGCTCACCATCCTCGGATATGTCAATGACATTTTCAGTTGCCTGAGCAGGGAGCTCTGTTGGAATCTCCCCCTCAACTTCTGCACTTTCCATAGTAACTTGTCGGTCTTCATCAACTATGTTGAGCACATCTTCTTTTACTATAACTGGAACTTGTTCCTCCTCTATAGGAGTACTGGATGGCAACAACTGAGACTCATCTGGAGTCTGATCTATCCTTTTCTGCAAATTGGTCGAGAAGGAATCAATCTAGTCCTGCAATGAATGAACTTGCTTCCTCTCAATAGGAGCATCCAACTTGAGAGTCTCCCCCTCAATCTCTGAGCAGACTCTGTCCACCACATCCAAAACCAGTTTGTTAGTTGTTTTTGCTGGAATGTCTTCAGATTGAGAACCATAACCTTGTACAGTCCTTACTGCAGGTTCTGAGGACATAGAAACTTGAACACTCATATCTCTTCTAGTGTCTGCAGAATATTCAGAAAGATATGGGTCATGACGTTCTTCACCTATGCTCTCAAAAGTACTGCTCTCAGAACTTTCTTTAGTGATGATAACTGCTTTCATTTTCATCTTATCAGCTACCTGTTGGTGTGGAAGCAACACCTTGTCCCATCTGTCAGACATCTTGAAGTTCATTTTCCTTATGTGATCTATCTTTGTTCCTAGCCTCACATTGTGGATCCCTGGAACAGAACCATGCAAGTACAAAGACAGAATTCTTCCTAGGTTTGGCTCTAGAACACATTCCATTATTCTTCCAAACAGAATTTTTCCCCAGTTAGTCTTTTTGGATAGAATTACCCTTGACATTATCTCAAACATTTTCTTGGAGATTTTATCATGAGATCATGTTTTGCAAATCAAGGTCTTGCCGATTACATCAGCCAGAAACTTCCCTTTCAGATTCATTTCTTTTCTGAGAATAGAGTCAGTGATGTGCTTTGAAAGGCCACACCATTTGAGAGCTGATTTCACATCTTCAAGAAACAGTTCATCTTCCTCATCTGACGGCCTGAACTTTATCAGATTCAGAGCTTTGCTTAGTCTGATTGAATAGAGTTCCAGTACTTCTCATTTCCATATCGAACTTGGCTCTGACAGTACGAAGTCTAGGTTGGCGACTTGCAGGAAGTGCAGAACTAATTGAATTTCTTCTAGTGCATCCTTGAACCATTACTAACGAGTTTAAAACCCTCAAAAAGGAAATCTACTCCTTTGGGCGCCATTGGAACTTTGAATTTTTGGAGTGATGAGGAACTTGCTTGAGAAATCTTCACAAGGATACAGACAGTCTAATAGGGCTAGGATTTATGTGTTTTATTTTAAGCACACACTTTTATTTATAGTTACCCATATTTGAGAATGTGGAGAGGCACATACCTGTCGTGACTAGTATGAGTAGATCGACGACTGAGATTAATCCTGGAAGATAGTTGTAATCAGAACAGTATGAGTAAATTTGTAGACTGAACTTGATGCACTCGACACACTCAACGCCTGAAGTTATCTTAATGCACTCGACGCCTGGACAGTTAGTCTCAGTGCACTCGACGCCTGGACAGTTTGACCATATCTTACTTGATAACCTATAAAGGTCAATCCTGTCTAGAGCACATATGAATGTAAAGACAATGAAGCTACACTATGTTCAACATGCCCAACTCAAATTTGAAGATGTTGAACCTGATTTCATCTAGTGGCTTAGTGAAAATATCAGGCAGTTGTTTGTCTGTGTGGACAAACTCAAGACCGATGTCTTTCCTTTTCACATGCTCTCTAATGAAATGATATCTAATCTCTATGTGCTTAGTCCTGCTATAAGATACAAGATTCCTAGCAATAGAGATTGCACTAGAAGAATCACAAAACATGAGAGTTTTACTTAGCTGGAGATTGTAGTCTTGGAGTTGGTGTTGAATCCATAGTAGTTATGCATAACAGCTTCCAGCTGAAATATATTTCGATTCTGTAGTGCAGATGACTACATTAGTTTGCTTCTTGTTGCTCCATGATACAAATCTTTTCCCTAGAAATTGATAGGTTCGAGATGTGCTTTTCTTGTCTTATCTACAACCTACAAAATCTGCATCTGAATACCTAATTAGTTCAAAATCATTATTACTAGGATACCATAGACCAAGATTAGGTGTGCCCTTAAGATATCTCAAAATTTTTTTGAAGAGGAATATTGAGACTTTTTCGGGCTAGCCTGGTACCTAGCACAAACACATGTAGCATACATGATGTCTAGTCTACTAACAATTAGATAGAGGAGGGAGCCAATTATGCCTCTATACAAGGTTTCATCAATAGGTTTCTCAATCTTATCCTTATCTATTGACACACTTGAATCCATAGGAGTTTTCATTATGAAGGCAATCTCCATTCCAAACTTCTTGATTAGCTCCTTGGTGAACTTAGACTGAGAGATGAATAGACCAACCTCTGATTGTCTGACATGGAGGCCCAAGAAGTACTTGAGTTCACCCATACTACTCATCTCAAACTGCCCTTGCATAAGTTTAGCAAACTTATTGCAGAGGCCATCATCAGTAGACCCAAAAATTATATCATCTACATAAATTTGGACTTGAGTGATCTTACCCTTGACTTCCTTAAGGAATAATGTCTTGTATATCTTTCCCCTTGAGAATTTGTTCTCAATGAGAATGCTAGACAAGGTTTCATACCATGCCCTAGGGGCTTGTTTTAACTTATACAAAACTTTTATTAGCTTAAACATATAATCAGGAAAGTTATAGTTAACAAAACTTGAGGGTTGCTCAACATAGACCTCCTCTTTTAGGTCACCATTTAGGAAAGCTGACTTAACATCATTTTGGTAGACATTAAATCATTTATGTGCAGCATATGCAAGGAATAGTCTTATTGCCTCTAGTCTAGCAACTGGTGCAAATGTTTGATCAAAGTCAATACCTTCCTCTTATCTATATCCCTTGACAACCAGTCTAGCTTTGTTTTTGATGATAAATCCATTCTCACCAAGCTTATTTCTATAAATCCATTTGGTTTCAATGATGTTATATCCATGTGGTCTAGGAACCAGTTTTTAGACCTTACATCTCTTGAACTGATTCAATTTTTCTTGCATAGTTACAATCCAAAAAGGATCTATGTTGACATCTTCAAGCTTCTTTGGTTCAGCTTGAGACAAAAAGCTTGAATACATAACAATGTTGAGGTTTCTGCTCCTTGTTGTAACACCTTGTCTTTCATGTCCTATGATTTGATCTCTAGGATGATTTATCAAGTGCCTGACAGCTACTTTCATTCTGTCTTCAACAACTTGAACTTCAATTACTGGATCCTGCTGGTCTCAACAATGATCCATCTGCAAGTTCACCTACGGAAACCTTATTTCAACTTCTCCTTCCTCTAAATAATAAGGATCAATGGACTTCTCGTAGCATCACAAGCGGCGAACCACCCACATCACAGTGATATGAACACTTCACCGGACCATTCAATTGGTAGGAGCGATGGACAATGTGTACAAAGGACAGGGATGTATTCGACACGAGCTGATGACTCGCGCTTACTAGGAATTCCTAGTTAAAGACCAACAATTGCAATGATCTATCCCCATCACGATGAAATTTTCAAAAGATTACCAGAACCTATCGTACAAGGTTATATACTCGTTGAATACATCAGTGTAGCGCGTGTGCGGCCCACAACATCTAAGGGCATCACAAACCTGTTATTGACTCAAACTTCCGTGGCCTGAGCGTCCATAGTCCCTCTAAGAAGCTGGTCGAGCATGTTGAACTCTACATAGCTAGTCAGCCGGCTGAGGTCTCGTTCGTTAACTGAATTAACTAGACAAATCTCTCCACCAACTAAGAACGACCATGCACCACCACCCATAGAATCAAGAAAGAGCTCTCAGTCTATTAATCCTTACTATGTATGGACATGGTAAGTTTCCACGTGTTGAGTAAAATTAAGCTGCAGGCTCCACTCCTAGTGGTGCCATTCCGTCAATTCCTTTAATTTTCAGCCTTGTGACCATACTCCCACCCCCACGAAATCCCAAAACTTTGATTTCTCACAAGGTGTCAGCGGAGTCCTAAGAGCAACATCTGCCGATCCCTGGTCGACATCATTTATGGTTGAGATTATGACGATATCTGATCATATTTGAGCCCTCAACTTTCGTTCTTGATTAATGAAAACATCCTTGACAAATGCATTCATAGTGGTTTGTCTTTAATAAATCCAAAAATTTCACCCATGACTATGAAATATGAATGCCCCTGACCGTCCCTCTTAATCATTACTCTGATCCCGAAGGCCAACACAATAAGACCAAAATCCTGTGATGTTATCCCATGCTAATGTATCCAGAGTTCCTCTTCTCCCGATCTCCATCCCTCTCACACAATCGTTCTCTCGAGAGTCTCGTGCATCTATTGTAAGGAGGAAGATGACTTTTACCCTTCACTTTGCCGCTACTATAGTTTCCTACGTCGCCGTTTGAGAGGAGCCCAACCTTCTTTGTGTCCTTGGTGGTCGGTGGTTAGAGGGAGGTGGTGTTTTGTTGTGTTTTGTTGATCTCGATATCTGAAATGGGAGTTACTGAAATCCACTATGGAAAGTCGATTTGGAGCTCAATTTGGCGTATGGAAATAAGATCTATGCATGGGCAACTGCTAAGATCGCTAGATGTCGAGTTTTGTGCAAGTCATAATGCCTTAGAGGCACGTGTCGAGGGTAACGACTCTATTTCTCGGTCTTTAGACCATTATTTCAATATGTTTATGCTTATATTTATTTTCTCGCAATGAGAGCCCCCTTGAACCATTTCGGTTGAGGACAGGGACTCCGTCAAGGCATGGGATGTAACGTCCCGGTTTAGAGCTCAGAGGCCCACTGCGTAACAGTGCAGCTTGTCTCGCCCCGGTGCCCCGCTACAGGACTGCAGTCCGTGCCACCCAAACCCATTTTCGGCATGTTTCTCAGCACGACAGGTTTTTGCAAACGCGTGGATTCGAACACACGACGCCTTGATAAGGCACCTTCCACAGTCCTCATCACCAACTGAGCTGCAGCTCAGTTGGTGATGAGGATTGTGGAAGGTGCCTTATCAAGGCGGCGTGGGTTCGAATCCCCGCGTTTGCAAAAACCCGTCGTGCTTAGAAAAAGGGCGGAAATGTGTTTGGGTGCACAGACTGCAGTCCTGTAGCGGGGCACCGGGGCGAGAGAAGCTGCATTGTTACGCAGTGGGCCTCTGATCTCTAAACCAGGACGTTACGTAAAAAGTGCAATTTTTACGTAACGTCCCGTTTTAGAGCTCAGAGGCCCACTGCATAACAGTGCAACTTCTCTCGCCCCGGTGCCCCGCTACAAGACTGCAGTCCGTGCCACCCAAACCCATTTCCGGCCTATTTCTCAGCACGACGGGTTTTTGCAAATGCGGGGATTTGAACCCACGCCTCCTTGATAAGACACCTTCCATAGTCCTCATCACCAGCTGAGCTGCAGCTGGTCTCACTCCGATGCCCAGCTACAGGACTGCAGTCTGTGCCACCCAAACCGATTTCCGACCTGTTTCTCAGTACGACGGGTTTTTGCAAATGTGGGGATTCGAACCCACACCGCCTTGATAAGGCACCTTCCACAGTCCTCATCACTAACTGAGCTGCATCTCAGTTGGTGATGAGGACTGTGGAAGGTGCCTTATCAAGATGGCGTGGGTTCGAATTCTCGCGTTTGCAAAAACCCGTCGTGCTGTGAAACATGTCAGAAATGGGTTTGGGTGGCACGGACTGCAGTCCTTTAGCGTGGCACCAGGGCGAGACAAGCTGCACTGTTACGTAGTGGGCCTCTGAGCTCTAAACCGAGACGTTACATAAAAAGTTCACTTTTATGTAACGTCCCGGTTTAGAGCTCAGAGACCCACGATGTAACTCTGCAGCTTGTCTCGCCCAGGTGCCCCGCTACAGGACTGCAGTGCGTGCCACCCAAACCCATTTCCGGCCTGTTTCTCAGCACGACGGGTTTTTGCAAATGCGGGGATTCGAACCCACGCCACCTTGATAAGGCACCTTCCACAGTCCTCATCACCAACTGAGCTGCAACTCAGTTGGTGATGAGGACTGTGGAAGGTGCCTTATCAAGGCGGCGTGGGTTCGAATCTCCGCATTTGCAAAAACCTGTCGTGCTGAGAAACAGACCGGAAATGGGTTTGTGTGGCACAGACTGCAGTCCTGTAGCGGGGCACCGGGGCGAGACAAGCTATACTGTTACGCAGTGGGCCTCTGAGCTCTAATCCGGGACGTTACATGGTATTGCGACCATGATGTATGTTTGTGTGAGCTGCACGTGAAGGCCCTCTCCCACTGTGTATTTGAAAGTCTTTATTCAAGAGTAGCTACACACCTTGAGGGGGTGAATAGGTTTTCAAGTGTTTTTGAACACTTTTAACTTAGGTTGAGTTGTGAGTTAGATTTTATTGTTAGCTTTCAAGAGGCACAACAAAACACCAGAATTTATAGTGGTTTCCCTATCTAAGGTATATCCACTTTTCCACTTCACCAATCTAGCAGTGAGCTAGATTCGGCTAACTCCTCCTTTATCTCAGTTCCTTGAGCTTACACCTCAGATCCCACGGGATCCTACACCTCAGAGTCAAACTCACTCCTATAACTCAGAGTATATTAACTCCTATCTCAGGCTAGATAACCCTACACTCAGAGATATCAGATATCCTACCTCAGATTTATACAGAGATCTTACCTCAGGCATAATCCCTACCTCAGATCCTAAACAGGATCCTACAACTCAGAGACACAGCTCATACACTCAGCCTTTATAACACAAGCTCACAACTTAGATTAATAGATGATCTTATAGATTGAGTAAAAGGTTTGGTGATGATTGACTTCAGAGAAATAGTTCTTTGAGTCTCCTTCCTGAACTGAGAAATCTAGTCCAAACTCTTCACAACAACAAGACTTTAGATCTTCAAAGTAGTTCTGTTTGTGCTGAGAAGAACTGATGTAGAGCTCTGTATCTTCAAGCATTTGATGTAATAGTGTTGTAAGCATTGACTTTGAAGATGAATAACAAATTTTGAATGCTCTACTTTTTTTACTATTATAGAAAACAAATATGATTTCTGAACTTGCTGAAGAAGACTTTGATATTTTCAAATCTTGATCTCTTCAATCAGTTAGACATTTTTTCTATTCAGAAGAGCTGTAAATCTGAGAGAGATGGATTTACTAACTTGATGGAGTGGATGTTGTTCAAAAAAAGAAAAAGCTCTCTTTAATTTCTCTGTAAAAGGTACTTTTTATGTCCCACCGTCCAATGGCTCTTTGATCTGTAAGGGCATGCCGAACTAGGTAATTGTAAAGTTACTTTAGCTTTAATTGCTGTACAGAAGGCATTCAATGCCATTTGCCTTCGAGCGCACAAGTCACACAATATTTGAATTTGGATGACGTCAGCATGAGTCATCGCTTGTGTACTTGGCAGTTTTCAGTCAATCTGCACAGTCATTGAGTGAAGCCTTGCGACTTAATGCAAAAACACTTGACAAAAAATCTGTACCATGAGGCATTGAGTGAACCTTCATCACTCAATGAATCTAACTTAAACGACTTAACTAATAAAGTGTTGAGTGAGCCTTCATCACTCGACACTTTTGGAATTGACAGAATTCTTCTGGTTTAAGGCGTTAAGTGAAGCTACTCCACTCAATGCTTCTTGACTTTGTTGAATTATTGATGAGGCATTGGGCGAACCTTCCTCACTCAATGTTTCTATACTTGGATAGAATTCTTTTTGAGTAGGCGTTGAGTGAACAACCTTCACTCAACGCTTCTAGACTGTGCTAGAATTGAGTCAAGTAATACTGAGGCTTTGAATGCGTGATGTTTTGTCAATGCTTTTAGACTTCTGGCATTGAGTAAACTGAACTCGCTAAATGCATCTGGACTTGGCCTGATTTCTGCTTTTCCAACATCCTGTCTTGAGTCCGACGAACATTGTGACCCTGACAAGCTATCTAATCAAAGAAAAGTAGACAACCTGCATATGTTAGACTTTGAACATGTATCAGATACAATCATGTGTATACTATTGACCTGAGGGCCTTCTTAAAATCTGGGAAATTGTGATCAATGTACCCAACAATCTCCACCTATTTGAAGAAATCAGAACCCTAGTAAATGATATATACTGCCACATTAAAGAGATAAATTTCACATGAAACAAGAGAAATAAATAACACAATCAAAATATGATTAACACATAAAGTGATAATTATAAACAGAATGTGTGCTCATAATAAAGTTCATATTCCTAGGGCCCTAAGGAACCTAATACATAAAGCTTTTCAAGTTTCTGGTTCCTTGATGACTATTCCCCTACTAGGTTTCTTGGCAGCCTTCTCATCAGCTTCAATCTGCTTTTTTTTGCCTTTCAAAGTAGCTATAAGGTTTTCGAAAGTATTTGCTTGCTCTGGAGCATCTAATAGCACTGCCCCTGTCCACTTGTACCTTCTGAATTTTCTCCTTACCTCTTCATTTCTTTCCATCTTGGCCCATTCTAGGGAGCTATATAGCTTTCCCCTATCAGTTTTGTTCTCTTTGATTTGATCTCAGGCAGACAAAATGATTGTCCTTGATTGAGGACTCCATCTTTCAAAGTCAGGCATGGTTTCCATCTCTTCTCTATATCTCTTTTTTCTTTGCCTGATCTCTTCATATTCTTCAGCAGCAGACTTTCCTTTGACCCTTGATATCTGTTCAGTAGTGGGGCTGTATGTAGGAATATCAGCAGTAGAGAATTCAGCCCACTGATCAGTATGTTCTTCTGGAGGAGGAACAGGAGCATTATCATATATATATTACTCTAGTTCCAATGATCCCCTGATGACATTGGTGACCCAAACAACATTTTCAGTGTTTGCTTTGATCAGTTCTTTCTCCCCCTTTCTGACTTCTTCACCCATAGCTGTAGTCATAGAGTTTTTGCAAGAGAGATCTTTTCATCCAAAAAATTTACCTTTTTGTTAACATGATTCTTAACCTCCAACGTGTGATTATATAGAATCTATGTGCATGCATCCATCCTTATCTCTTGAGTTATCTTGTGTGTTTTCATCAGTTTCTTATATAAATTGTGACCATTTTCATATTGTTAGAAGTGAAGTTTTGATTTTCTATTATATCATTCTGCTTTTGTCTGATCTCCTCAAGTTTACTTTAAATATATGTCACGGCAGGAGCAGCTCTCTTGAAGAATGCAACTGTGTTGGCCCTGAGCAAGTTCACATCAAATCTAATATACTTGAACTTAGTAAATAGATCTTGTCTTAATACTTTTATAGAATCATCAACATAATACTCTAACGGTCTCCTTTATTCATCTAGAAGTCCATTCAATTGTTCTAGGAGGGTTGAAGGCATAACATCGATTTGATGAGATACCCCTTGGAAGCAGACATCCTCATCCTCTTTCCTTATATTTCCCTTATTTTTGAGTCAGCCCTCATGAATTCAGATGAGTGATCAGTAGTATCAGCCTTTGTCTCACCTTCTTCATTTATATTGATGACATTTTTAGTTGCCTGGGCAGAGACCTCTGTTGGATTCTCCCCCTCATCTTATGCACTTTCCATAGTAACTTGTTGGTCTTCATCAACTGTGTCGAGCACATCTTCTTCAACTGTAATTGGAACTTGTTCCTCCTCAGCAGGAGTACTGGATGGTAGCAACTGAGACTCATCTGGAGTCTGATATATCATTTTCTGTAGATTGTCCAAGAAGGAATCAATCTAGCACTGTAATGAATGAACTTGCTCCCCCTCAACAGAAGCATCCAACTTGAGAGTCTCCACCTTAATCTCTGAGCAGACTCTGTCTGCCACATCCCCAGCCAGTTTGTCAGTTATTTCTGCTGGAATGTCTGCAGATTGAGAACCACAACCTTGTACATTACTTGATGCAGCTTCTGAGGACATAGAAACCTGAGCACTCATATCTCTTCTAGTGCCTGCAGAAGAGTCAGACAGTTGTGGGTCAAGAGGTTCTTCACCTCTGCTATCAAAAGAGCTGCTCTTAGAACTTTCTTCAGTGATGATAACTACTTTCGTTTTCTTCTTATCAGTTGCCTATTGGTGTAGAAGCAACACCTTGTCCCATCTGTCAAACATCGTGGAGCCCATTTTCCTCATGTGATGTATCTTTGTTCCTAGCCTCACATTGTGGATCCCTGGAACAGAACCATACAAGTACAAAGATTGAATTATTCCTAGGTTTGGCTCTGGAACACATTCTACTATCTCAAACATTTTCTTGGAGATTTTGTCATGAGATCCTGTTTTGCAAATCAAGGCCTTGTCATTTACATCAACAAGAAACTTCCCTTTCAGATTCATTTCTTTTTTGAGAATAGAGTTAGTGGTGTGCTTTGAAAGGCCACAACATTTGAGAGTTGATTTCACATCTTCAAGAAACAGTTAATCTTCCTTATCTGACACCCTAAACATTATTATATTCAGAGCTTTGTTTAGCCTCATTGAATAGATCTTAATCATGCGTCCACTAATTGAAGTCTTGATTTTATTCGAGGAGGAGTCGATTTTGGAATTTGAGTAGAGTTCTAGTACTTCTCGTTTCCATATCGAACTTGGATCTGACAGTATGAAGTCTAGGTCAGCGACCTACAGTAAGGGAAGAACTAATTGAATTTCTTCAAGTGCATCAATGAACCCATTCCTAACGAGTTCAGAACCCTCAAAAACGAAATCCACTCCTTTGGGCGCCATTGGAACTTGCTCGAGAAATCTTCACAGGGATGCAGACAGTCGAATAGGGCTAGGATTTATGTATTTTATTTTAAGCACACACTTCTATTTATAGTTACCCATATTCGAGAATGTGGAGAGGCGCACATCTGTCGTGATTAACACGAGTAGATCAAAGAGTGAGATTAATCCCGGAAGATAACCGTAATCAGAATTATCTGAGTAAATTTGTTGAGTTAACTCAATGCACCCGACGCACTCGACGACTAAAGTTATCTCAACGTACTCGATGCTTAGACAGTTAGTCTCAGTGCACTCGACGCCTGGACAGTTAGTCCATATCTTACTTGATAACCCACAAAGGTCAATCATATCCAGAGCACACATGAATGTAAAGACAATGAAGCTACACTATATTCAACATGTCCAACTCAAATCTGAAGGTGTTGAACTTGGCTTTATCTAGTGGATTAGTGAAAATATCAGCCACTTGTTTGTCTGTGGGGACAAACTCAAGACTGATGTCTTCCCTTTACACATGTTCTCTAATGAAATGATATCTAATCTCTATGTACTTAGTCCTGCTATGAGACACAGGATTCCTAGCAATAGAGATTGCACTAGAAGAAACACAAAATATGGGAGTTTTCTTAGCTGGAGATTGTAGTCTTGGAGTTGATGTTAAATCCATAGTAGTTGTGCATAACAACTTCCAGCTGAAATATATTCTGATTCTATAGTGGAGATGGTTACACTGGTTTGCTTCTTGTTGCTCCATGATACCAGTCTTCTCCCGAGAAATTGACAAGTTCCAGATGTGTTTTTCCTGTCTTCTCTACAACCTGCAAAATCTACATCTGAATACCCAATTAATTCAAAATCATTATTCCTAGGATATCATAGACCAACATCAGGTGTGCCCTTAAGATATCTCAGTAGAATAATGAGACTTTTTAGGGCTAGTCTGGTACCTAGCATACAAACACATGTATTATACATAATGTCTGGCCTACTAGCAGTCCGGTAGAGGAGAGAGTCAATTATGCCTCTATATAAGGTTTCATCAACAGGTTTCTCAGTCTCATCCTTATCTATTGACACACTTGACCCCATAGGAGTTTTCATTATGGAGGCACTCACCATTCCAAACTTTTTTATTATCTCCTTGGTGAACTTAAACTGAGAGATGAATAGACCATCTTCTAATTGTTTAACTAGGAGGCCCAAGAAGTAGTTGAGTTCACCCATACTACTCATCTCAAACTGCCCTTGCATAAGTTTAGCAAACTTGTTACAGAGGCCATCATCGGTAGACCCAAAAATTATGTCATCTACATAGATTTAGACTAGAATGATCTTACCCTTGACTTTTCAAAGGAATAATATATTGTCTATCTTTTCCCTTGAGAATTTGTTCTCAATGAGAAAGCTAGACATGATTTCATACCATGCCCTAGGGGCTTGTTTCAACCCACACAAAGCTTTTCTTAGCTTGAACACATAATCAAGAAAGTTAGAGTTAACAAAACCTAAAAGTTGCTCAACATAGACCTCTTCTTTTAGGTCTCCATTTAGGAAAGCTGACTTAATATCCATTTGGTAGACCTTAAATCTTTTATGTACAGCATATGCAAGTAATAGTCTTATTGCCTCTAGTGTAGCAACTAGTGCAAATGTTTGATCAAAGGCAATACCTTGCTCTTGTTTGTATCCCTTGGCAACCAGTCTAGCTTTGTTTTTGATGATAACAACATTCTTATCAAGCTTATTTCTATAAATCCATTTGGTTCCAATGATATTATATCCATGTGGTCTGTGAACCAGCTTCCAGACCTTACATCTCTTGAACTGGTTAAGTTCTTCTTGCATAACCACAATCCAAAAAAGATCTTTGTTGGCATCTTCAAACTTCTTTGGTTCAACTTGAGACAAAAAAGCTTGAATACATAACAATGTTGAGGTTTCTGCTCCTTATTGTAGCACCTTGGCTTGCATCTCCTATGATTTGATGTAACGCTCCCGATTTTGCGATATTTGGTTTAATTCGTTATCTGGCGTGTTTATGACGTCAGGACATTACGTTGAAGCATTTTCGGCATTTGTCATTGTTAGAGCGTGATTTTAGCTCTTAGGTTTTCTGTGTGTGTGGCTGGGTTTAGCCTGTTTGCAAGATTTCTTAGCGAGCCGGGTCTGTTTTGGTGACTCGATGGAGCGTCTTTGGGAATGCTTCTGTTTTGGCTTCGGGAGGTGTTTACCCGAGTTTGGTTCATCGAATCTTAATTTCGACTGCGTCGTTGGGTTCGTAGCATCAGTATTTAGGTACGGTGCGATTTTCATAAAATTTCGAGTAAGTTTGGTTTTCGGGTCGTTTTGACATTTTATTTAATTAACTATGTTATCTTATAATAAAATAAACCCATCACTTCAAACCCTATTTATTTGTCTCCCTCGTGAAACCGTCGGCTTGTTGCGGAAGAACGAGAGCGGCAGACATTCTAAAGCTTTCGGCCGCCGATTTCTGGAGTTTTGGTGCTCGATTTCTTCTTTGGAGAGTGGATCCGAGTAGATCTCGCCTAAATCTATGTTTATACGGTAAGATTTTCCAGTTTCTTGGATTTTTAGAGGTTTAGGTAGACAGTTTTGACCCTCTTTCGTGCTCAAAAGTTTCAAGAAGTGTGGCTCAGAAAGTTTCAGGAGCATTTACGTGGCTGGATTGGCGATTTGAGGCAAGTGGTGACTTCTTCCCCTTGCCAAGCTTGTATTTTCCTGTATATATTCCTTGTTGTTCTTCTTTTGTAGTAGTTTTTGGGAATAGGGTTAGATCCGACCTTTTGCCGATCAGCTTTATGGTGTCATTTTTCCGGCCAAGTTCAAACAAGTATATGACTCATTGTTCTAGTTTCATTGTGTTGTTGTCGGTTTGGAGAGGTCAGTGTTCGTCGAATAGAAGCTAAATCGTCGAACTCGGTTCGTCGAACTGAGCCAATTCGTCAAACAGAGCAATTTTGCTGAGTGTAAGCCTAGGCGTTGAGTATAGCCCTTAGGCGTAGAGTGTATCCATAACACTGAATCAAGTTTCAAGCCTATGTACAAAAGCATTGAGTGTGTTGAGTGCACTCAACGCGGCGTTGAGTGTGATGAATACACTCAACGCCTTGTTGTGAGGTCTGTGACGCTAAGTTTAAAAGCGTTGATGCATTGAGTGCACTCAACGCGACATTGAGTGTGCTGCTTACACTCAATGCCATCAGAATTTGATGCTAAGTCAGAAAGCGTTGAGTGCATTGAGTGGACTCAACGCGGCGTTGAGTGTGATGAATACACTCAACTCCTTGTTGTGAGGTCTGTGATGCTAAATGTAAAAGCGTTGAGTGCGTTGAGTGCACTCAACGCGGTGTTGAGTGTGCTGCTTACACTCAATGCCATCAGAATTTGATGCTAAGTCTGAAGGCGTTGAGTGTGTTTCATACACTCAACGTGACATTGAGTGTGCTGTATACACTCGACGCCATCAGGAAATCTTGGAGTCTAAGTGTAAAAGCGTTGACAGCGTTGAGTGAGCTTAACTCACTCAACATCGTCACTCTTTATTCGGCAATATTTGGGTCTCGTTTTTGGGCTGTTGGGTTGTGTTGGATCAGATGGCCACCACTGCAGTCCCGTTTTTGAGATGTTTGGGTCTGTTAGTTAGGGTTTCACCGGTTTGGTCCTGACTCAGATCCGGTTGCGTTACAGTGTTAATGATTCACGTGTTTTATTGAACCTTTGCCCCGTTTTTGTTTCCTATGGATTAATCCTATGCTGTTTCCGCCTTTCCTCGCAGATTATTTCAGGAGTATAACTCCGTTCGCACTTGGTGCAAATTTCTTTATCTTTTAACTTTATAAGTTAACCTTTTGTTCTAAATCTCTAGTTAGTTTGATGTGTTTTCTTTTGACAGCTGTTCAGGTTTGGGAATAGTAATCTTGCTACTCCTTGTTTACTGACAGTTTTGTTTGCCACTTGTATTTTTCTTGCTGAGCTGTTCTTTCTTTGAATGCCTCAGGTTCTGAGCAGTAGCCGGTAGAGAGGCTTGGTTTGGTGTTTTCTTGTGGGCTGCAGTGGTGCAGAGGTTTTCTTTTGAATTGCTGAATACTCTGCTAAGCTGCTAGTTTTGCCTTTCGTGGTTTTTACTTGCTTTCTAGGAATGTTTTATGCAAGGTTGCATGTTATGTATTTTCACTTATAAAAGCATTACTACTTGTACTTCTTACGTTTCATATTTCTAAAATTAAAATATTATTTTCTACCTAACGTAAAGACTATTTCCATACTTATAATAAATCCAGAGTCTTGCATGTCGTGAGTTGTCCTTTGGGGATATTTATACTCATGTAAGATGTTAATCAACATAACCAAAAGTATTTTTCCGCAGTGTATAACTATACTTTTACTTGTGGACTAGTTGATCCACTATACCGAGGGATACGACCATCCAATTTAAACTGGTTTTTACTTAATAACTTATGGATTTCATATAGACTGTAGAGTTTGGGGTTTGCCTGAGCTCCTGCAGTTATTCCCTGCACGACATGACATCACGTCACGTATTTTCTCTTACTCTGATATAACTTACATGTTGAGAAAATATGAGTTGTGACAGTTGGTATCAGAGGGAGATTGCTTTGACAATTGGTCGAGCAATCTTTTCTTGTAAGTGTTAGTTGTTTTGTGTCATTTCATACACACATCGATGTGTCATCAGTACGTTTTGCTGAAGCATGAACACAACACTCATATTATGATAAGAAGTATATGAGACATATTATGTAGTATGTGATGCATAATATTTGTTTCTATATGGATCCACCATAGGTGACAACATGTGATGGTTATGTAGTATGAGATGCATAGCCATCATCACATGAGTGCCCATTAGCACGTTTTACTTTTTTGTTACATGCGATATTATGTAGTATGAGATGTATAATATTTCATGTGTACGCCGCTCATAACATGCATTAAGACCTTTTTAGAATGTATAGCACATCATGCATAACATAACATAACATTTGCACACGTGCCAAGCTAAAAATTTATATGATGACATATGTACACACATTGTTTTGAGTCAAAAAATACAAATTCATGCATTCATGGACTTTGCACAAGAATTAATAGGATGATGGTATATCATCCTAGGTTTAAGCATTTCATCATTTATAAAATTTCCAGAGCAAGTTAGCAGCAAGAGCAAATATTTATGTATGTTTTGTCTGTACTAGGTTGTTTGGTACTAACAGTTAAGTTAGGTTTTGACTAGTTACTTGTTGTAATTATTAGAATGTCGAGACACCCTTCGACGAGGTCGACTCCACGGTCAGAGCGTGAATCGTCTGGCGCTCAGAATGAGGCCGTGATAAAAGGATTGCAACAGAGCAATGAAGCGTTGTCTAGGAAATGTTGGAGATGCAGTTGCAGATCCAAACCTTGTTGACTCTCATTGCAGGACAGCCTCTTAGAGTTCAGGACCCGGTCGTGGGTCAAGGTGTTCTAGTTCCTCCTGCTCCTCCGGTGCCCGCAGCTGTGCTGACACTAGAGATGAACTTCATTTCGCACTTCTAGCGATTAGGACCCCCTACCTATGATGGTAGGGCAGACTTCATGACTTTGGATGACTGGATTATAGCCATCAAGGAGATGTTCTCTTACTCTGGAGTTTCAGTGGACCAAAGAGTAATGGTCGCTACCTACTAGCTCAAAAGTTTGGTAAAGAGTTGGTGGCTAAGGGAGAAGGAAAACTGAAAGGATGGATGTTCTTGGGAAGTCTTCAAGGAGCTTTTGCTGAAGAAGTTTCTGCCTTCGGTCGAGCGAGACTGTTTGTTAAATGATTTCCTGTACTTAAAGCAGAGACAGCTCACGGTGAGTGAGTATGAGGTGGAGTTTAGCAAGCTGAGCCGGTTCGCCCCGAATTTAGTAGTTTCGGAAGTCAGCAGAGTCAAGAGCTTTCTGGTTGGTCTGAAGAGTGACATCCAACAGTTGGCAAGTGCTTATAGATCAAAAAGTTATGCTGAAGCATTCGAAGCAGCTCTTAAGATTGAGGCAATTGACAATGCAAAGAACCGAGGACAACAAATGAGAAAGGATAAGAGGAAGACTGGTGATAGTAAGAGTTTCCAGGAATCCGATGCTGCTTCGAGGAAGTGGAGCAAAGAAATATGTAGTTTCTATGGCCGGCCAGGCCACCCGTTTGAGAAATGTTTCAAGAGGATAAGATCTCAGAAGCAGGAGCAGGTCCATGCGATCCAGGGTGCTCCTAAAGGAGATTTGGTTTGTACCTCATGAAAATGGAAGGGGCATGACGCTTCCCACTGTTGGGACAAGGTTAAAGTCTGCTTTCAATGTGGACAGAAAGATCACGTCAAGTCAAAGTGCCCGCAGTCTCAGCCTGCGCTGCAGCCCGTTCTGCTTCAGGCCTTGCCACCGCCGCAGTCTGTAGACGAAGGGAAGGGAAAGCTAAACGTGTTGTCTCTGTAGGAGGCCCAGACTTCTACCCAAGTGATTTCAGGTTAGTTTCTAACCTGGTTTTGTTTCTGTTTTTGCTTGTAGCTGTAGTTTCGATGTAGTTAGATTAGTTATGTAAGCGTTTTTATAGGGAAATTTAAAGTAAAGAACCGTTGGGCACGTGTTCTCTTTGATTCCGGTGCTACCCACTCGTTTGTGGCTAGGGCCTTTGTTAAGCATCATCGTTTGACTCTCGATCAAGTCGGCGATGCGTTTCAAGTCAAGTTTCCTTCTGGTGATTCGGTGGTGTCGGATCAGGGTATCCAGAGTTGTCCGATTTTGTTAGGCGATTTTCTAGCAGTTGCTGATTTGAAGGTGATAGACTTAGAGGATTTTGATGTGATCTTGTGCATGAACTAGTTGTCCAAATATGATGCGGTTATCCTGTGCAAGGTTAAGTGCTTGAACTTCAAGATGGATAATGGTCAACTTGGGAGTGTTTATGGTTTTCCACACCAAGTTTCTCCGTTTAAATCTGCAGTACGTGCGTGGAAGTTGGTAAATTCCGGATGTTTTGCTTGTTTGGTTTCAGTTTTGGAAATTGTTGTTAGCTTGCCGCGTGTAGAGGAGATTCCGGTGATGCGTGAGTTTTCGGATGTTTTTCCAGCTATTCTTCCGGGTCTTCCGCCTGAGAGGGATGTGGAGTTTGTCATAGATCTAGAGCTAGGTACCCGTCCTATTGCTAAGGCGCCATACTGGATGGCCCCGCATGAGTTGGAGGAGTTGCGTACTCAGTTGGATGAGTTGCTCCTGAATGGTTTTATTAGGTCGAGTTCTTCACCTTCGGATGCTCCCGTCTTGTTTGTAAAAAAAAAGGATGGATCAATGAGGCTGTGTATTGACTATAGAGAGCCGAATAAAGTCACCATTAAGAATATATATCCCCTGCCTAGGATTAATGACCTGTTTGATCAGTTGCGTGGTAGCTCTGTGTTTTCAAAGATCGGTCTTCTTTCAGGCTACCACCAGTTGAGGATTCGTGAGGCAGATATTCCACGGACTGCTTTCCATTCACGACATGGGCATTTTGAGTTTTTGGTAATGTCCTTCGGTTTGACCAATGCTCCCTCTGCCTTTATGGATATGATGAACCGCATGTTCAATGATTTTCTGGACCGTTTCGTGGTCGTGTTTATAGTTGATGTTTTGGTGTATTCCCGCAGTGCTGTTGAGCATGCTCAGCACTTGCGTTTAGTTTTATCTACTTTGAGGGAGCATAAGTTGTATGCCAAGCTAAGTAAGCGTGAGTTTTGGTTGCCTCAGGTTTCTTTCTTGGGTCATGTGGTAAATAAAGATGGAATTTTAGTTGACCCTGAGAAGGTAACTGCTGTTATGGATTGGAATAGGCCCACCACCCCCAAGGAGATAAGGAGCTTCCTAGGGTTGGCTGACTATTATAGAAGGTTTATGGAGGGTTTCTCTACGTTATCTGCGCCTTTGACTAAACTGACGCAGAAAAACGCAGCTTTCATTTGGAGTGATAAGTGCGAGAAGGCTTTCCAAGAATTAAAGAAGAGATTGTGCACTGCTCCAGTTTTGTCTGTACCTACTGAGGGGTTGGAATATGCAGTGTATGTAGACGCATCACATGTTGGTCTGGGTTGTGTGTTAATGCAAGAAGGCAAGGTAATTGTGTATGGGTCGAGACAGTTAAAGGTTCATGAAAAGAACTACCCTATGCATGCTCTGAAGTTCGTAGCAGTGATTTATGCCCTAAAGTTATGGAGGCACTTGCTATATGGCGCAATATGCAAGATTTATACCGATCATAAAAGTTTAAAGTACGTTCACTCAAAGGGAGTTGAATCTGCGCTAGCGAAGATGGTTAGAGTATGTGTTGCTGATTATGATGTTGAGATCCAGTACCATCCGGGCAAAACTAATGTGGTAACTGACGCTCTCTGTAGAAAGACGGGGAAAGTTTTTAATCTTTCTATGGAGTTACTGGTAGAAGAATTTCTCTTGATGGGTATTTCTGTTGGGAGTTGTAACTCGTCAAGTAGTTTGGAGGTAGCTGAGCATTCATGGATTACACTCACAAGATTGCATCAGATGGAAGATCCTGAGTTGTTGCACCTTTACAAGAGGACTGGGAAAGGAGAGTTTCCAGATTTTCCGATCGATGACGCGGGTACCTTGAAGTACCGTGGTAGATTTTGCATCCCCAATGTTGAAGATATTCGAGTTAAGTTGTGCAGTGAGGCTCATTGTTTCAGTGTTGCCTACCACCCAGGTTCAACTAAGATGTACCAAGATTTGAAGCAGATCGCCTGGTGGTTCGGAATGAAAGGTGATATAGCGAAGTTCGTTTCAGAATGTTTTACGTGCAAGCGAGTAAAGGCCGATCATGGCAGACCTGGTGGCAAGCTAACGCCCTTGGAAATTCCGAGTTGGAAGTGGGAGAGTATCTCAATGGATTTCATTACTGGTTTACCGAGATCTCCCCGAGGACATGATTCAGTCTGGGTTATTGTTGATAGACTAATGAAGTGTGCTCACTTCATGCCTTTTAATATTTAATACCCCATGAAGAAGATAGCTGAGCTATATTTAGATGAAGTCATTAGATTACATGGAGTTCCAATTAGTATTGTATCAGATCGAGACTGCAGGTTTACGTATCGCTTTTGGAAGAGTTTACAAGAGGGTTTGTGTACCGATCTGTAGTATTCCACAGCCTATCATTCATAGACAAACGGTCAAACATAAAGAGTGAACCAGATCGTGAAAGATATGATCAGTTGTTACATTTTGGACTACGGAGGAGCATGGGATGAGCGACTCAGATTGATGGAGTTTGCATATAATAATAGTTATCAAGAAAGTTCGCAGATGACCCCATTTGAGGCCTTGTATGGGAGGCGATGCAGAACTCCTTTGTTTTGGGCCGAGGTCGGTGAGAAACCGTTGCTGGGTCTTGAAGCATTAGAAGAAATTGATGTTTCCGTGAAGATTGTTAGGGAAAAGCTTCGGATAGCGCATGAACGATATGAGAAGAATGCCAATCGGCGTAGCTCTGATTTAGAGTTTGTTTTAGGGGACTTGGTGTTTCTCAAAGTTTCTCCGATGTCTGGAGTTGAAAGGTTTGGTAAGAATCGTAAGTTGGACCCGAGTTATGTGTGACCTTTTAAGTTTATTGAGCGTATTGGTGTATCAGCTTATAGACTGGATTTGCCCACAAATTTTCCTCGTGTGCACGACGTGTTTCATGTGAGTTAGTTGCGGAAATGTGTGCTCAGCGACCGTCAGATTCTTGATGTTGTGCCCCAGTTGGAGCCCAATCTTTCCTATGTTGAGATGCATGCCCGCATTCTGGATACTCAAGATCGAGTGTTACGGAGGAAAACCATACCAATGGTTAAAGTTTTGTGGCAAAACCAGGGCGTAGAAAGCGCCACTTGTGAGTTGGAGTCAGCAATGAGGGAGGCTCATCCTCATCTGTTCTCCTAGTTTCTTACGGTATGTATTTCCCCTTCTATGATCTTTGATTATATTCTTTTTATGGAATCTTTTAGTGCGTAAAGTTTCGGGACAAAACTTCTTTTTAGGGGAGTGACTGTAACGCCTCTGATTTTGCGATATTTGGTTTAATTCATTATCTGGCATATTTATGATGTCAGGGCGTTACATTGATGTGTTTTTGGCATTTGCCGTTGTTAGTGCGTGTTTTTAGCTCTTAGGTTTTCTGTGTGTGTGGCTGGGTTTAGCCTGTTTGCAAGATTTCCTAGCGAGGCGGGTCTGTTTTGGTGACTCGGTGGAGCGTCTTTGGGAATGCTTGTGTTTTGGCTTCGCGCGGTGTTTACCCGAGTTTGGTTCATCGAATCTTAATTTCGAATACGTCATTGTGCTCGTAGCATCGATATTTTTCTACGGTGCGATTTTCGTAAAATTTCGGGTAAGTTTGGTTTTCGGGTTATTTTGACGTTTTATTTAATTAATTATGTTATCCTATGATAAAATAATCGGATAAAATCAGTATTAATAGAACCCATCACTTCAAACCCTATTTATTTGTCTCCCTCGTGAAACCGTCGGCTTGTTGCGGAAGAACGAGAGCGACAGACTTTCCAAGCTTTCGGCCGTCGATTTCTAGAGTTTTGGTGCTCGATTTCTTCTTTGGAGAGTGGATCCGGGTAGATCTCACCTATATCTACGTCTCTATGGTAAGCTTTTCTAGTTTCTTGGATTTTTAGAGGTCTAGGTAAGCGGTTTTGACGCTCTTTCGTCCTCAAAAGTTTCAGGAAGTGTTGCTCCGAAAGTTTTAGGAGCATTTACGTGGCTGGATTTTCGATTTGAGGCAAGTGGTGACTTCTTCCCCTTGACAAGCTTGTCTTTTCCTGTATATATTCCTTGCTGTTCTTCCTTTGTAGTAGTTTTTGAGAATAAGGTTAGATCCGGCCTTTTGCTGATCTGCTTTATGGTGTCATTTTTCTGGCCAAGTTCAAACAAGTATATGACTCATTGTTCTAGTTTCATTGTGTAGTTGACGGTTTGGAGAGGTCAGAGTTCGTCGAATAGAAGCTAGGTCTTCGAACTCGGTTCGTCGAACTGTGCCAATTCGTCGAACTGAGCAGTTTCGCTGTGTGCAACCCTAGGCGTTGAGTATAGCCGTTAGGCGTAGAGTGTAGCCATTGCACTGAATCCAGTTTCAAGCCTAAGTCCAAAAGTGTTGAGTGCGTTGAGTGCACTCAACGCAGCGTTGAGTGTGATGAATACACTCAACTCCTTGCTGTGAGGTCTGTGACACTAGGTGTAAAAGCGTTGAGTGCACTCAACACGGCGTTGAGTGTGCTGCTTACACTCAACGCCATCAGAATTTGACGCTAAGTCAGGAAGCGTTGAGTGCACTCAACGCAGCATTGAGTGCGTTGAGTGCACTCAACGCAGCATTGAGTGCGTTGAGTGCACTCAACGCAGCATTGAGTGTGATGAATACACTCAATGCCTTGCTGTGAGGTCAGTGACGCTAAGTGTAAAAGCGTTGAGTGCATTGAGTGCAATCAACGCGAAGTTCAGTGTGCTGCTTACACTCAACGGCATCAGAATTTGATGTTAAGTCAGAAGGCGTTGAGTGTGCTGCCTACACTCAACGCGGCATTGAGTGTGCTGTATACACTCGACACCATCAGGAAATCTTAGAGTCTAAGTGTAAAAGCGTTGACAAACTCACTCAACGCCGTCACTCTTTATTTGGCAAGTTAAGTAACAAGCGTCGACAACGTTGAGTTTGCTGAACTCACTCAACGCCGTCGCTTTGTCTCTACAAATCTAAGTGTTACAACGTCGAAAACGTTGAGTGAGCTGAACTCACTCAATGCCGTCATCTGTTTTTTGCAGCTAAGTGTTTAAGCGTTGAGTGAGCTGAACTCACTCAACGCCATCGTCTTATTCTTGCTGCTGTGTTTAAGCGTTGAGTGTGCTGAGTTGTGGCGTCAAGTGCGTTGACTGCACTCGACGCGGTGTCGAGTGTACTCGACGCTTTTGCCTTAGCTTTGTGTCCTTTCACCGATTTGGCGTGTATCACTAAGGCTTAGTCTTGCCAAGTTAGACTCGTCGGTTTTCTGCTGAATTTGTTGAGTTTGGGTTTATGGGTATTTGTATATATGGGGTTGGTTTGGTTGGCTTAGTTTCATGAATCATTACACCCGTGCATATTTGGGTCTTGTCTTTGGGTTGTTAGGTTGTGTTGGATCGGATGACCACCACCGCAGTCCCGTTTTTGAGATGTTTGGGTCTGTTAGTTCGGGTTTGACCGGTTTGGTCCCGACTCAGATCCGGTTGCGTTACAGTGTTAATGATTCACGTGTTTATTGAGCCTTTGCCCCGTTTTTGTTTCCTATGGATTAATCTTATGTTGTTTCTGCCTTTCCTCGCAGATTGTTTTCGGAGTATAACTCTGTTCGCACTTGGTGCAAATTTCTTTGCCTTTTAACTTTATAAGTTAACTTTTCGTTCTAAATCTCTAGTTAGTTTGTTGTGTTTTCTTTTGACAGCTATTCTGGTTTTAGAATAGTAATCTTGCTTCTCCTTATTTACTAACAGTTTTGTTTGTCACTTGTATTTTTCTTGCTGAGGTGTTCTTTTTTTGAATGCCTCAGGTTCTGAGCAGTAGCCGGTTGAGCTGCTAGGTTTGGTGTTTGCTTGTGGACTGCAGTGTTGCAGAGGTTTCCACTACCTTGAGAGGTAGTTTCTTGTTGTTTTCTTTTTATTACAGACACTCATACTGAACAGTAAGTTCGTGTTAATTGGTTGACGCCCACTAGTGGTTTTCTTTTGAATTGCTGAATACTCTGCTAAGATGCTAGTTTTGCCTTTCGTGGTTGTTTTTACTTGCTCTCTGGGAATGTTTTATGCTAGGTTGCATGTTAGGTATTTTCACTTATAAAAGCATAACTACTTGTACTTCATACATCTCATATTTGTAAAATTAAAATATTATTTTCTAGCTAACGTAAAGACTATTTCCATACTTATAATAAATCTAGAGTTTTGCATGACATGAGTTGTCCTTTGAGAATGTTTATACTCATGTAGGATGTTAATCAACATAACCAAAAGTATTTTTCCGCAGCGCATAACTATACTTTTACTCGTGGACTAGTTGATCCACTGTGCCGAGGGATGCGACCATCCAATTTAAACTGGTTTTTTCTTAATAACTTATGGATTTCATATAAACTGTAGAGTTTGGGGTTTTGCCTGAGCGCCTGCAGTTATCTCCTGCACGACGTGGCATCACGACAGATATTTTCTCTTACTCTGATATAACTTAAATGTTGAGAAAATCCGAGTTGTGACATTTGATCTCTGGGATGAGAGAACCTGACAGCTGTTTGAATTCAGTCTTTAGCAACTTAAACTTCTATTGTTTTATCCTTCTGGTCTTCATCTATGTCTAGTGCATTTCTACCTTCTTTAAGAATGACCACGCCATTATCTTCTTCTTGGATAGTGGGAGGAGTGTCATTGATGTTCAGCTTGTCCAGCTTCAATTCTATACCTGCAGATCTAGAGGCGCTAGACAGCTCGTTGTTAATCATAGAAGACTCATCGAACACTACATTGACAGAATCTTCTACAACTTAGTTCTTCAAGTTGTAGACTCTATAAGCTTTGTTGTGGTTGTTGTACCCAGCAAAAATTCCCTCATGTGATTTGACAGCAAACTTAGTCAAGTAGGACTTCCCATTATTGAGCACAAAACACTCGCTTCCAAAGATCCTAAGATAGACAAGATTTGGTTTTTGTCTTTCATAATCTCCTAGGGAGTTTTCTTGTGATACTTGTTGATAGATGCTCTATTTACGACATGAAAAGTAGTGTTCACTGCCTCAGGCCAAAAGTATTCTGGGAGAGAAGTGTCATTGTGTAATGTCCTTCCAGCCTCTATGAGAGTCTTATTATTACTCTCAGCAATCTCATTTTGCTGGGGCGTTTTTGGGGAAGAAAACTCTTGATGAATCCTTTGCTATTCACATAACTTTATCATGCCTTCAAACAGAAATTCAGCACTATGGTCACTTTTGATTTTGACCACAAAACTGTCCTTTTCATTATGAACTTGTCTAACAAAGGACGCAAAGATGTCAAGAGTTTCAGACTTTTTCTTTAGAAAGAAAACCCAAGCAAATATGGAATAGTCATCAACTATCACAAGTGTATTGACTTTCCTACCTAGACTATGAACTTACATTGTCTGTTTTCCCTTTTGGCAAGCAGAGCAAATGCTATTTTTGGTGCATCTCAGATTGGGTCCATTTCTGACTAGACCTTCATTTAAGAGCTTGCTGTTTGCCTTGTAATTCAAGTGAGCAAGCCTCTTGTACCATTACACATAATAAGAGACTTTCTCATTTGCAATAAGACACACTGATGAGTCTGTACTTAAACATAGGAAATTTAAACAATAAATATTTCCACTCCTAGTATCTTTCAAAATGACCTCTTGGTCACTTGACCTTTTGATCAGACACTCATCCTTGTGGAAGATAAAGACATAGCCAGTATCACATAGTTGACTTATGCTAATCAGATTGTGTTGCAATTTTTCCACATAAGCTACCTTTGTAATGGAAACTATATCATTGGTAATCATACCATAGCACTTGGTAACTTCTCTGTATGAACCTCCAAAGATGACTTTAGATCCATTCCTCCCTGGAGTATAATCCTTATGATGGCTCCTTGTTCCAATCATATGTTTGGAACAACAACTGTCTAAGTACCATATTGGAATTTGATGGGTATTTGGACTATCCTGCAAACACAGATTAGTTCACCTTAGGAACCCAAAAAGGTTTGGGTCCTTAGTTCATGTTAGCTTGAGAATGACTATGTCTACCTACAGTATCCCTGATAGAAACACTCAACATTGCCCTTGGCACACTTGGGTTGTGCCAATAGTCTATGGCAAAGTGACCCACTTTACCACAATACCAACACTCATAAATATTATATCTCCTCTTCTGAACAGCCTTTGGAGTAAGCAAGCTATCAGTTTTTGTTTGTTTAAAGGGGAGAGCAGCATCCTTCTTCTTGTTTCTTTCAGCAAAAATTTGACTCAAGGTGAGTCTGCCATTAAATGTACTTGGTTTATTATGAGTAACACCAACAGATGCCTTCTTTGCAGTTGACATGGTGTTGATGGCATCAGAAACAGCCAAGTGAGGCTTACTGACTGACGTACTCTTAGTCAAGTTTTTTGCTAAAGAAACTTGAGAATAGGCCACAACCTTATCCTTGAGAATGGGGGCTAGAGCACCAAACATAAATGGTCCATAATGGCCCATTTGGATTTCCTCATGGGGAGCCTTTAGTGCACTCAATCCCATTCCCTTTCTCCTTCCATTGTAAGATACACTTATATTCTTACAAGAAGAGTTTCCATTCTTCTAGTGACTATATATACTATTATGGACATACCTATTAGAAGGGAGGGTTACCTTCTAAAAGGTGGTCTGAGGCACAACAGGAGCCTTGCCTTTCCCTTTGGAATGGACAACTCTAGTATTCCACTTGAACACCAAACCTCTCTTATCCTTTTGAGAGGTGAAGGAGTCAATCAGTGACAAAACTGTTTTGGGCTTAGAAAATTTAGCCACAAGCTTCCTCTCCATGAGAAGCTTCTCTTCAAGATCCTTGATGGTCTTGTTCTTCTTGCTAATGATGTCAATTTGGATAACTGAGATTTTCTTCAGCTGACTGACTTTCCTCCTCATTTGGGCTTGCAAAGGTGCTGACTCAAACTATAGGGAAGCTACTTGCTAAAGAGATGCAATCTGCTCAGTTTGTCTCTTGACAAGTCTTTTTCTCTTCTTTAGAGCCTCCAAAATAACACCATACTTATCAATCAATTGATTGACAACATCATCAGATTTTGATCCATCATCCTCACTAGATTAAGTGGATGCTTCAAAGTCTGAGCCAGTCTCATAGACAGAGGGAGAGTTAGGAAGAGAGTGTATCTCATCAGGAATACAATTATCATGATTGTCTTCAATTAGGGCCTTGAGGCTGAACTCATCATCCTCTTCAAAGTCACTGTCAACAGAGGATAGTGGAGCTCTTATGCCAGGTTAGGCAGTTGGATGATCAGCCTCTACTTCAATAGAAATGATACCAATGTAGGCATCTTCCTCTGATTCTGAAGACTCGGAATCACTGTCTGACAGACTGATTTTCTTCTTGGCTAAGAAGCACTTTTCAGTCTTCTTATCCTTGTAATGCTTCTTGTCTTCAAACTTATTTTGCTCCTTCCTCTTGATTGGACAGTCAACAATGACATGTACACTCTTTTTGAATTAGTAGCAAATAATATTAGTCTTAATATGTTTGTTCTGCTTAGAGTCATACCTTTCCCCAAAGGGGTATTTTCTGAACTTATCCATGCTAGAATAAGGTTTTTTAAAAGTGGAACTTGAAGAGCCCTTGTTCTTCCACTGTATTATCCTGCTTAGCATTTTCTTGAACTGTTTGGAGAATAGTGTCAGTTCTCCATCAGATAATTCATTTCTTGAGGTGTACAACACCATATCCGGCGAGTTGGAGTGGCAGGAGCCAGACCAGACAAACCAAGCCCCTGGCGGGTTGGCAGGGGGGAGAGTGCCCCGAGATTTCCCCAGCTCGCCCGGTCTAGGGGCAGATCAGATGCGGGGAGAGAGGGGCAAGAGGGATCGTGCGCCCCCTGGCCCTGAGTAGCTAACAGGCGAATGGGATGGTCAGGACCGCACTCACCTTGGGCCCTGTGGAGGCGATGAGTGACAGTCTCATCGAGTACTTGCCACCCCAGGTGAGTGGTAATTCTGGGACCACTCGCCCAGTGATACTTTTTACCATTCCACCCCCACTGGTCTACCAGTATCCCTTCCAAACAGCAGAGTTGTGATTTTAGCAGACCGATTTGGGCTGCATATATCCGTTCAGTACAATGGTGTTGAGCTGTTGGCTGACCATTTTCAGAAATCTATAAATAGATCCAAGATGGTACCTCAGAAGACAAGCTTTCCACTTTTCTCATTCCCTGATCCCCTTGTGCTTTCTAAGTTACCCTTAGCTCAACACATGCTAAGGATGAGAAGCGTTCTAAGATCTTCCGGGTGTGTGGTGCGACCTCCGTGTTGGAGCCTTGTGTCAGTCTCCAGTCTAGAGCCCTTGGTCAAGCAAGCTTACCAGTAGAAGTAAGTGTGCGATCACCCCTTTTTCAGGATTTGATTTCCATAGAAGCATGTTTCAAGTTTCAACATTTTGGTGCGTTGAGCGTGGAAAGTGGCCAGCACAGAAAATCCTCAAGTTCAATGACTGGGGTGAAGGACAAGGATCTGACCAGGCCGACTCGCCACCTCCCCCCCCCTCTTTGCACCCTCGGAATGTTTGAGGACTTTAAGCAGGATGTCTTGAACCTCGTCATGTTGGCACTCGGGGCTCGCGGCGAGTGCTCGACACTTGACATCCCAGTGTTCATTGGCCCAGCTCTGGGCGAGAATGCCCCCATCAGGCGACCTAGGAAGGAAGTTGTGGCGGAAGGAGCTGAGTAAGATCTCTTAGGGCGAGCCCTGTTCCTTGGCTCGGCGAGTGCGGGTAGGACCGGTGAGGCGGAGGCGTGAGATCGTCCGGCTCACCTGGAAGGGGAAGGAAATCCTTTCAGCGAGTTGGTCACTTTCGCTCCAGTCCTAGAGGGGTTCCGCGAGCCCGAGATGTCCTACAACACTAGAAGGGATGATCCGGTCCAGCACATCCAGTGGTTCGAGGATGTGGTCTCGATCAGGCAGATGTCAGATGACTTTAAGTTCTGGCTCTTCTTCAGAACTCTCAAGGAGAAGACGAGGGATTGGTCTCATCAGCTCCCTGCCAACTCTATCTACTACTTTTTGGATCTACGACGGGGGTTTCTGCTGAGATTTACCACTTCGAAGAAGAGGAAGGTGTCAGAGTCCCTATTCCTAATCAAGCAGGGGGTGGATGAGATGCTGGGAAGCTCTATGGACAGGTTCTAGGAGGAGATTGTCCAAGTCCAGGAGATGCCCGGACATACTCTCATGGTGGCCTTCACCATAGGACTGCAACAGGGTTTCTTCCGGATGGAGTTGAAGCGGGTACCTCCACTGTCTTTTGCGGAGTTGACGGAGAGGGAAGCAAGGGAAGTCGAGGGAGAAGCGTCGAACCCGGCGTTTGCCAGGAAGCTATCCAAGTGGGATACGGAGGAGGAGAGAGTGCCGGGAGGTGGCAAGAATCAGGAGGTAAGGATGGCAGAGCCTAGGCAGTGGGAGCCGCAGCAGCAACAACAGCCGAGATGGGGCAGCCAGGAGCCTAATAATTGGCTAGGCTGGCGATCAGGGCCAGAAGAGAGGTTTCCACGGAGGAGACAACCATCAAGGAGGGCAATGTCAGTTCAACCCTACGGGATGGAGGAAAGGCTAGAGACATCCTTTCCCCGAGCAGCACCAGGCTATGGCAATAGCCCTGGGGAGGAGGAGAGGCCCCTAGAGGAGGAGGCGGGAAGGCAGGGCAGAGCTGCCATATTATGATTTCCATCAAGTGGTGGGCCATGCGACGGCCACCTGCCCGAAGTTCTTGGAACTATGGGTAGCCAGGGAGCAGGCCCAGTAACTGTTACATCATCGCCAGGAGGTACGGATAGAGGAAGTCGTGCCTGGGGTAGAGGAGGATAGATGTGAAGACCAGGCCGATGTAGGAGGCCGAGGAGGGGTCAGGGTGATCCATGGGGGGGGGGGGGGGGGGGGGGGGGGGGGGTTGGAGTCGAGGCCTCCCATAAGGCGAGTCTCCACACCATGTATCGCTGGGGCGTCCCCTCCACATCCCTAACGCCGCCCGGATGAGAAGACTACCTTCTCTCGGAAGGACATGTTGGATCATGAGGATCCGTTCTGTGATGTGCTGGTAGTTCAGGCCGCCATCAAAACTTTTACGCCTCCTGGATCCTCATTGACAATGGGAGCTCTGTCAACATCATTTTCACGAAGGCGTTCGATGCAATGAAGGTGGATGCTAGGAGGGTGTAGGCCTCAGACAGGCCTTTGTTCAGATTATCTGGAGAAAGGAAAGAGGTGGAAGGAGTAGGGCTCCATGTTACCTTGGGTGGCCAGTCTCGGAACTGCAGGTATGTCATCATGGTTGCTCCTAACAGCTACAATGCAATATTCGAATGGCCCCTCATCAGCTCCTTCTGCTACATGCCCTCTTCTTTCCACCAGTATGTCAAATTCAATGCTGAGGGCATCCAGATCTGGGTCCAGGGAAACTCCAAGGTGGCGAGGGAGTGCTACGTAACTGTGGTAAACACCATCTCCTAGCAAGGAGGAGCTGAGGAGATTTCTGGGCAGGAGTTCATGGGAGAAGTTGAGGATATGGTGGTGAAAGAGGAAGAGTTTGGTGCCCATGTAGAGGTGGTAGAGGAAGTTCAGGAGGAGCAGGCCGAGGTTATGGCCGTAAAAGAAGCAGAGGAGGAAATTCTTATGCCAGGTGAGGGGGCCGTGGGCGAGTGGGAAGAATGGTCCCGGCTGGAGACAATGAAGGTGGTAGTAGAGATGGAGGTTCTCACTCATGGGGGAAGGGTGGAGAAAGTACGGGTCAGTGGGTGGCTAAGCCCAAAAGATCAGAAGAGGATGCTGGAGTGCATCCAGAAGAATGTGGACATCTTCATGTAAAACACGACCGACATGCCAGGAATTGATGCGGATGTGTCTTGCTACCGCCTCAACCTTGATGCTGATGCCCGTCCCATCCGACAGAAGAAGATGTCCACTGTCGACAAGCTGACCGAGCCCATCCGAGAAGAGGTGGAAAAGCTCCTGAAGGCAGGCAGGGTTTGTATCAGAGATCCAGTATGCTGGTCGGGTCTCCAATTTGGTGATGATCAAAAAAGGGGACGGTCGCTGGAGGATGTTAATTAAATTTTCTCTTTTAAATAAAGCATGTCCCAAAGATTGTTACCCCCTGCCTCGAATTGACGCGCTGGTTGACGCAACTATTCATTTTTCTCTAATGAGCTTTCTAGATGCATTATCAGGTTATCACCAAATCAGGATGCACCCGCCGTTCGATGGATCCAGTTCAACGTTCTGGCCTTTGGCGTAGATTTCGTCGAGCTAAGTTCGACGAATGCGTTCGATGTTCTGGCATATGACGCAGATTTCGTCGAGCTGAGTTCGACGAATGTGTTCGACGTTCTGTCCTTTAGCACATATTTCATCGAGCTAAGTTCGATGAATTGTTCGTCGAGCTGAGTTCGACGAATGCCCATGCTGAGTCAAATGTTGACTTGCTGGATCTATCTCCTGGGATATAAATAGGATGTTTTAGGGTTTTCCTTGGACGATTCTTTTCTTTCTGCTCACGAGCCAATACTGTGTGATAAGAAGAAAACCTAGAAACCCGACAAAAGTGTTCCGCCAATCCTGTCGCCGATCCCGATCCCGATCCCGGTGAATGTAACAGCCGCCTCTCCTACAACAAATCTAGCAGTTTGTGGAGACGCTGAGTGTCCTCTCCCGACTTAGCGCTTGCGTGACAAGTTGCTGTGGGTTCTCCCGATCGTGTGGATTATTGTAGAGGCACGAATATACTTTCTGCACTCAAGACTCCAGCCGCTATGTGACCAACATGATTTTTCTGGAGCATCTAGGTTGAGTTCTGACTCAATCCCTCAAAAGTAATTTTTATTACAGCATGCTTTACTTCTTGCTTCATGAATATTGCTAGATCCGAACTCGTTTGGGTTTTTCTTGTTCTTTTTTCCACTGCGTGCGCAAGTGTTGTGCCATCTCTAAAAACCCAACAGTGGTATCAGAGGGAGGTTACCAACAATATTCATTGTTTCAGAAGTTGCTGAATCCATGACGTGTAGATTTAGTGATTTTGAAGTGTTCCAAATGCCCAAATCTAGTCTTGGATCTTTCCAAGAATGCATGTGATTTCTTTGAGTTTACTCCTTAACAGTAACCGTCACTGTGTTGGTTTGTGAAACTAAGTATGTGTTAGATTTTGAATCTCACATATAGTGACAAGCTTGTCTACTGTGTAAGTGGAGTTGATATTACTTATGTCCCGTGCATGTAGGTCTGAAGATTTGGACATGTTCTAGATGTTCAGACTTAGCCCAGATCATCAAGTGTTGATGATTCTTGTGCACATCTGGGATGAATTTGGATTATGCTTGTTGTATTTTATTATGCTTAATGTGCATGCTGGTTAAGTGTTAACCATGATTAAAGAGTTAATCAACTATTTAAAATCCCTTAAGCAATATTAAGTATTCGGATGCCTTTCGATGGATGACACTCTTCCTGCCTCGATCGATGAAGTGTGGGCTTGCCAAAACAAGGTGCATTAATCTATCTTGGTGAGAGTGCGAGCGGATAATTGTGATATCCTACTGTCGACATTGGGTCTAGCTTAACTGGGTGACCTCAAAGGTTGAGTGACCAGAGGCATGGGGTTGGCATGCACCATATGATGGATGCGAATAAAGAGTTATTCACCAACCATACAAGAATTACATTGTGATGCAACTAACAAGCATTACCTACCTAAATAGCTGCATTGTGAGAGAAAAGCCAAAGTTGACTCATAGTATTTGTGAAATATGGATCTTCT
This sequence comes from Platanthera guangdongensis, assembly GCA_039583875.1. Taxonomy (NCBI): domain Eukaryota; kingdom Viridiplantae; phylum Streptophyta; class Magnoliopsida; order Asparagales; family Orchidaceae; genus Platanthera; species Platanthera guangdongensis. Next base: position 131,487,876 of record CM077164.1, read on the forward strand.
CCACTAAGAGGGTTACTCGCCAAACTCTTCGAATTGATATCGAGGGTTATCAGTTTGATAAAAATAATGAGAGCTTTTGATTAAAGTCCAAATTGAAAGATAAATTGTATTTTGAAATGTGGTACTAATTTGCTTTGCCTGTATTCTTGTAAAATTTCCATGGCAAGTGGTTCACAATCCACCATGTCCCTCAGAGCGATCCTTGAGAAGGAGAAGCTGAGTGGTACAAATTATTTGGATTGGTACAGAAACCTGAGAATTGTCCTCAGGCAAGAGCGCAAGCTCTATGTTTTGGAAGAGGTATCCCCGATGAGCCTGCCGGGAATGCACCCCGTGCTGATAAAGATGCTTATAAGAAGTATCTTGACGACTCCTTAGACGTCGAATGTCTCATGTTAGCGACCATGAACTCTGAGCTTCAGAAGCAACATGAGAACATAGGTTGTTATGACATTGATGAGTATCTCAAGAAAATGTTTCAAGGGGAAGCTCGTCAAGAGAGATTCAATGTCACCAAGGCGTTGTTCCAGTGTAAGATGAGAGCTCGGGACCTAGTAGGGACTCACGTACTCAAGATGATTGGGTATATCGAGAACCATGAAAGACTTGGTTTCCCTCTGGGCCAAGAGTTGGATACAGACCTGATCCTGCAATCGTTGTCGGACAGTTATGAGCTGTTCGTCTTGAACTATAACATGAATGAAATAGACAAGACACTGCCCGAGATCCTAGGCATGTTGCGAACTATCGAGATTAATATGAAGAAGGCTAAAACTGCTAGCCCCATATTGATGGTGCAGAAAGGCAAGGACAAGGCCAAGTGCTTCAAGAAGATGAAGGTGGGACCTAAGTCTAGACTGGAGCCTAAGTCTTCTACACTGAAAAAGAAAGGCTCATGAAAAGAAGGGAAGTGCCACCATTGTGGCAAGGGTGGTCATTGGAGGAGGAATTGTCCTTCATACATTGAGGGTCTGCAGAAGATTAGAGGAGGTATGTCCTCCACTTCAGGGATATATGTTATAGAGATAAACTTTTTTGCTCCTTCATCCTGTGTATTGGATACAAGATGTTGTTCTCACATTTGTATAAATATGCAGGAACTGGGAATGATAAGAATGCTGAGTAAAGGAGAGGTGGACCTGTGCGTTGGCAATGGAGCAAGAGTTGCTGCTGTTGTCGTGGGGGTTTCTTGTCTTGCTTTGCCCAGTGGGCTTGTAATAGAACTAGATAATTGTTATTTTGTTCCTTCCATAACTAGAAACATTATATCCATTTCATGTTTGTACATGGTGGGTTTTTCTTTTATTATTAAGAACAACTATTGTTCAATATTTAAAAATGATGTTGTTATGGTGTAGCACAAATGTTTAATGGTCTGTATGTTTTGAAATTAGACCATTTGATCTATAATATTGAAAATACTAAAAGACTAAGAACAAATGACTCGAACCCTACGTATCTTTGACATTATCGTTTGTCATATAAATGAGAAACGTATTTCCAAGCTCCATAGAGATGAATTGTTGAACTCATTTGATTATGAATCATTTGAGAGATGTGAATCTTATTTGTTAGGCAAGATGACTAAAGTTCCTTTTACTGGCTTCAATGAGAGGGCTGATGATCTTTTGGGTATAATACATAGTGATGTATGTGGACCCATGAGTTCTATGGCTAGAGGTGGGTTCTTATACTTTGTTACATTTACTGATGATTTTAGTAGATATGGATATGTGTATCTTATGAAGTGCAAATCTGAAACCTTTGAAAAGTTCAAAATGTTTAAAAACGAAGTAGAAAACCAGCTGGATAAGAAGGTTAAAACACTTCGATCTGATCGAGGTGGCGAATACCTAAGTCGTGAGTTCCATGATCATCTGATAGAGTGTGGTATTGTATCACAGCTCACTCCACCTAGAACACCACAACATAATGGTGTGTCTGACAGGAGGAATCATACTTTGTTAAACATGGTATGGTCGATGATGAGTCATGCAGATCTGCCTATTTCCTTTTGGGGCTTTGCTCTAGAAACTGCTGCTTTAACATTAACTCATGCTCCAACGAAAGCGGTTCTAAAGACACCATATGAGATATGGACTGGGAAGCCTCCCAGTATGTCATTCATTAAGGTTTGGGGCTGCGAGACATAAGTGAGACGTCAAATGTCTGATAAGCTGGAACCCAAATCAGATAAGTGTTATCTTGTGGGGTATCCTAGGGAAACCAAATGGTACTATTTCTACCTACCATCCGAGGGAAAAGTATTTGTCGCAAGGACTGGTGTCTTTCTTGAGAAAGAGTTCTTAAGCAGAAAGACATCCAGGGTAGAACTTGAAGAAGTTCAGGAACCACAAACAGTGAATGAACCAAAATTGGAACCTCAGTCAGGACTACAAGTAGTTGTAGCTGGAGAACCTGCTCAGGAAACACAAGATCCACGTAGATCTGGTAGACCAAGATTTGAGTTTGAGAGATATGAATTTCTCGTGTCTCAAATAGGTAATGTGTCATTTATGGATCATAGTGATGAGCCTACAACCTACCATGAGGCTATGTGTGGACCGGACTCCGAGAAGTGGCTTGAGGACATGAAATCTGAAATGGTCTCCATGTATGAAAACCAAGTATGGACTTTGGTGGAACCACCTGAAGGGGTAAGACCCATAGGGTGCAAGTGGGTCTTCAATAAGAAGACTATCATGGATGGGAATGTACAGACATTCAAAGGCCGACTGGTGGCAAATGGTTTTAAGCAAATTCATGGTGTTGACTATGATGAGACTTTTTCCCCTGTTGCCATGTTTAAGTCCATCAGAATTCTGCGATTAGGATCATAAGGTTATTTTTGCAAAGAATTTGTAAAGAATGTATTTTACTATTCAAAAATATATTTTAATATTAAAGTACTATTCAAAAATGTATTTTACTATTCATTGGTCTAGTTTAATCATAAAGTTATATTTGCAAAGAATTTGTGCTTCCTACAAATTCACTCGAGTCTTCTGTTTTAGGTACTCGAGTACATATGAATTGGACTTAAACTACACTGACTATCTATCGTGTAGATCAGGAGCTTAAGATCTAGTACACAAGAGTACATGATTACTGTTCATGATGCTTCCAATGTTACACTGCATTAACTCTATAAATCACATGACATTGTATGCCAAATCTAGTGTACATAGTTTCACATGCTGCGTCCAGATATTTTTTATGTTCTGCCACTCTTTCCATTAAATGTTTTTCTTATGGTGGCTAGGTCTGTCCATAAATTTTTCTTTCTCCCATGAGTGTGTGTTTGTTGTGCCAAAACTTCATCTCTAATTAATCTTCAGCCACTACCGTTACTGCCCCACCCTTTCGATAATATCAAAAGGGGGAGATTTATTTGTTCATGAACACGTTATATTTGTCACATAAGGGGAAGATCTCCTGTAGGGGGAGCACACATGTATGGGGAATTGTACTAATCGTACTTATTGTTGAACTACATTATACCTTGCTACTAATAATTTATCTCATAAACGAGATTTGATATTATCAAAAGGGGGAGTTTGTTAGAACCTATGGTTTGTATTCCTTTAGTTTGATAATATCAAATCTCAAGTTGTATTTAATCATACTTGTGTTTGGGTATAGTGTGTAGTTGTACATGTATGAAGAACCAAAGATTCAAGTTCTGTTACCAACCGTCGGGCGCTAGCACTACTGCTGGCACTAGCTTAGTAGAATTAATTATTGCGCGCAAGGAGTCTTCTTTGTTACCTCTGTCGGACGCTACTCCTATCGTCGGGCGCTAGCGATTTCAACAATCGTCAGGTCAATTCGTTGAGAGGCAACTGCTACCACCAGGCGTTAGCGTTTACCGCGCCGTGATATCCAAAATCCGCACAAATATATTTTAGATATTTTTCCTAATTTAATGGACAGTTGTCAACACCGCGTGAGAAGACCTACCATCGGGCGCTAGCTCTATCGTCGGTGGTAGCTTATTTTAAAGAAGAGTAAAAGTGCGTGTTTCTTTCCCTGAGGAGACAAAAAGGAGAATTACAAGCTTAGGGTTTGTCTTTCGCCTCTGTTGGTACCAACCCCGGTCTCCAAGTAAGGACAAGCGAAATTTTTCCCTCCCGTTCGTGATCGAAGAACTCCGGCGGTTGATTGAATGCACGAAGAACGATTTTCAGAAGCCTCAATCTTGGACCTTTCTACGGAGGATTCCTTATCTTGAGGGCGCATTAATTTCGAACTATTTTATTCTTATTTGTATTTTCACTTTTCTATTCTATTTGAGGTTGTGAGAAATAGGTCTGGGAGGTCGTCGGATTTCTAGGAGGAATCTGTGGGAAATCATTCTGCGAGGACGTCTAGATCTGAGAGATCTAATGGACTCTAAGACACTTCCTGGGGGAAGGTGAAGAGTTGGCTCGTCGATCTTCTTAGAAAGCGGCTCTGTAACCTACCGTCACGCGGTAGCCTTACCGCTCGCAGTACCTTCCATAACAGGTTTCCCTTAGTGAAATTTATTTTAATTCTGAACGTTCATTAAAAACATTATCCCCCCCCCCCGGTCTAAGGTCGGCCACCATATCCAACTTCTATTACTGCGCATCAAAATAAATTTGAACCTCAGTCTCTCATACCAATCTAATGCAAGCCGAATTAATAGAGGACAGACTTACCATACCCTAACCCTAAATGCAATACAAGCGTGCACATGACAGACTCGAATGAATCTATGATCAACCCTAGAATGACATGAGAGCATACAAACAATCCAATGAACTAACGAAGGATAACCCTAATGTGATGCACATGCAATGATTCAATCATGCAAATATTTTTTCTGACGCTTAATTAAGTAAATAATGTTAATTTTAAAATTCATTTGCATTTAGCCTCAACCAAGCATGAACATCCAAGATTAATAACTAGCGACTATTGCAAAATAAGTTGAGCATGCATTAGAATTCTAAGCGCATGATGAGTAGGACATACACGCCTTTGAAAAGATAAATAATCAAGTTAATCTAAGTAAAATATTACTAGAAATACAAGATATTCATACCATGCGAAGAAATAAAAGCTTGAAGTAGAAGCTCGTCGTGTAGTTGATGTCGGTGGTGTGGAAAATCCGAGGATGATCATGGTTGTTTTGGGGTGAAGTTGTTGTGTAGGGGATGTCAGAGAGAGATAGTGAATGTTTGGTTGGATTGAATGGGCTTGGATGGTCGTTGAAAGAAGGAAAATGGAAGTCAATGTATTGGGAAGTGCTGGTGTGGATATACGGGAGGGTGTTGTCGTAATGGAGGAAGGCTGGTGGGGGCTAGAATCTGGTGGCAGGGGGCTGGTGGAGGCTGGAATCCGACGGTAAGGGGCTAGAATGAGTTAGATAGGAAGGAAAAATTGTGGTCGACGAAGGCAGGGACCGTGGAGGCCGACAGTAACTCAGAGATTTGGAAATAGGGCATAATATGTTGGTTGGAATGATCGAGGACTATGAAAACAACATCAGCTCGAAATAAATGCATTGGTTGTTGCATGGGGTACCGGTTGTTCCACCTCAAAGATTCTTTATTTGGGGGCGCACGACCTTTTGATACTCAAAGTACATTCCTTTCACTTATCCTTAAATGTAAAGACATAACTTCTCATGAGACTTTAGGGTCAACATAAGGGTCATCAACTAGTTGTTTCATAACTATAGTCTTGAAAACAACTTGTTTTTCCATCAAGTTTTAGAATGTTCTTTATTTAATATAATTTTAGGTCGGAGAATGATATGCAAATCATTCAACAGATGCACATGATTGATGACCGACACAACATATTTTCAAAGTACGTACTCTATATAGTGTTAAACATGTGTAAAGATGGGTAGTTTATTTGGAGGCTCTTCGGGTGATGTGTATAAATATTCGTCGAGTGTGCAAACATGCAAATGACCACAAGAGACATCGATACAATGATATGAAAGTATAACATGCCCTGAATTCTCAAGGGGTGTGACTCGACAAGAGGCTCATCGAGCGACACATAGAAAAATTTGGAAAGATTTGGAGGTGATGGTGACTGTCTAGAGGTGTAGATGTTGGGGCTATTGGAGAGGGATGGTGGTTGTTTGGTGGGCTGGAATAGGGTGGAACCTGAGAGGGTTGCTGAAGGTAGCAAAAAGGCAGGTATGGCGTTGGGGAAGTGCTTGAGTGCATATGTGTGGGGGTGTTGCTGTGGAAATGGAGGGCTGGTGGGGGGTTGTAATCCGACGGCCGGGGCTTTGTGGAGGCTGAATTCCAGTTGTAGGGGACTGGAATGAGGTAGCGATGATGGGGAAATGGTTGGTCGAGGGTTAGAGGGACGGTGGAGGCCAGAGGAAGCTCGGAGTGGTGAAAATTGGGTGTGATCCGTCGGCTTGAAGGATCGGGGCGGATAGAAACTGCATCACCGTCCTGAAACAAAGAAGTTGGTGGTTGGATGTGGTACTGAAGGGGTCATCGGAGCCTAAAGTCATCGATGCTGGCGATCGAGCAGACGCGTGGTCCTCCTGGTATTGTCATTAGTCGAGATCGGGCTTCTATCCCTGTAGACTGAGCGGCTTCTATATGAAACCGCAACTCTCGCGCCCCTTGCCCTAACCGCCTACATGTATCTTATAAAGCGGTATTGTCCTAAACGCGCTATTGGATGTCCTAACTTCAATCTTCAAATACACCTCAGAAAAATAAAATAAAAATACATTTAAATACTAAAATTTGAACCATTCGCGATCACCGTTTTCGATCGTGTATCTGACGATCCCAAAATTGTCGACTCAATAATTTCTCACATGTTGCAATAATGATCTCCATCACATTGTGAAGGAAAAAGTGTGGTACATGCTCCATGTAAGCTTGTGTCTAGGGATATCTCTTCAATACAATGAAAGTTTATCCCCACCTATGTTTCTCGTACATATTTTTGTGTTTTTCACTATACTCATATTTCTTTGATTTGTGTCTTCCGTAATATTCCACTTGTGGAAAGTAATGGGCAAAGCTTATAGATACTTCTTCATGTGCAAAATACAAAAGAGAGTACAGATATATAGAAAAAGAGAGGGAGAAATAATCCTATACAAGAGATGCGGGACTAAAGAAGTGGAAGGAATTGAGCCTATAAATGAGCCTTTACATCAATATTTCCTACATCATCTAACACTCCCCTGCAAGCTGGAGCGTACAAGTGATAGTCACCAAGCTTGGACAAGAAATGGTAATATAACTTGCGAGGTAAAGCCTTGTTGAGGATATCAGCAACTTGCCCAGACGCAAGAACATGTTCAAGCTTCAGCTCTTTTGATTGGACCTTTTCCCGAACAAAGTGACAATCAACCTCAATATGTTTTGTTCGCTCATGGAACACAGGATTCTTTGCAATGTGTATTGCAGCTTGACTGTCACAAAACAAGGTTGAAGGTAAGCTCAATTTAACTCCCAAATCTACTAGGAGACTTTCAAGCCACGTTAGTTCTGAAGTAACAACCGCCATTGCACGGTACTCAGCCTCAACAGGCGAGTGGGCAACTACTGTCTGCTTTTGACTCCGCCATGTGATGAGATTTCCTCCAAAGTATGTACAAAACCCAGTAGTAGACCGCCGATCATCCAACGAGCCAGCATAATCGGCATCCGAGTTTGCAATAAGAGAAAGGGAGGAAGATGACTTATACACAAGTCCTTGCCCAGGGGAAGTCTTTAGATATCTGAGAATGCGCTCCACAGCTTGGAGGTGAGAGATACATGGGGTATGCATAAATCAGCTGACCATACCAACCGCAAATGATATATCTGGTCTTGAAACTATTAGGTAGATCAACTTTCCCACAAGACGGCGATAGTATTCCGGATTCGAAAGTACAGAATCCTCCGCAGATCCCTGAGCACGCAACATGTAGTTTACCTCCATCGGGGTATCCGCAGGTTTACAACCCGAGAGGCCAGCATCATGCAGAAGGTCAATGTTATACTTACGTTGAGACAAGACTAAGCCATCGGGTCGTCGTGCTACTTCTAGTCCAAGAAAGTATCGAAGATTTCCCAGATCTTTGATTTGAAAGATAGAGTTTAGTTGTTGCTTCACATGTTGTATCCCGGTGGAGTCATCACCAATGATCAGAATATCATCCACATAAACCAGAAGTATTATGGTCCCTGTTGATTGGTGACGAGTGGAGAGAGAGGAATCTGCCAAGCTTTGTTTGAAGCCAACCTCACGAACGGCCTTGCTGAATTTCCCAAACCATGCCCGGGGAGACTGTTTGAGACCATAAATAGATTTGCGAAACAAGCATGCACGAGACTCCCTCGTGGTCTCAAACCCGGGTGGTTGATGCATGTAAACTGTTTCAAGAAGATCGCCGTTCAAGAAGACATTCTTGACATCCAGCTGATGGAGGGGCCACTGACAATGAACAACTAAAGAGAGAAGGACCCGAATCGAATTCAATTTGGCGGTCGGGGAGAAAGTTTCCTCATAATCAAGGTCATAATATTGAGTAAAACCTCGAGCCACAAGCTGAGCTTTCAAGCAGTCAACTGTCTCATCCGTAGCATGTTTGATAGAACAGATCCACTTGCAGCTAACGCAACTGTGACCAGGAGGAAGAGGCACAAGATCACCAGTGGTAGGATAAAAGCAGACATACCCCTTCTGAGTGTGGGAGTACCCAACAAACATAGCTTTGGTAGCACGAGGGGCCAGCTTGTCATTGGAAGGACCAAGGTGGTGGACATAACTGATGTAGCGCCGTCCTAGGAGCCTACACGTGTGACTTCGAGTATTCTCTCGCCACGATAAACAACCTCGCACTACACGCTAACGAAACGCAGCAAAATACAATTTGGTTTATTTATCTCACGCGCCAACGTTCGGTTAGCCAATCCGACAGAGATCGAACCACGACTAGAGGTCAAGATCCGATCAAGCTAAAGGGACGAATATTCGCGTCCGAGCAAGCGATGTTGTACCAAAGAAAGATCCCACCAAGAAAATATCGATTCGCAAAACGGTTGATCTTTCCCCAACAAAAAAATAACGAGGATCGCCAATCCTTACGAGAGTATTCAAAAATCAAACGAGAAATCCACAGATCTATCAAGAAAACGCCGCGAAATTTTGTCCGTTTCAAAAGTCACGCAAAAATCGCCCACCACACAAACAATCTAGGAAAGGAAAAATTCTTGTGTAGAAGTTTCGTTACCCCTCTCAAAATAGTAGATCCGAGATATTGGATCCGCTAGAAATGATCGTCTCCTTTGTACCCCACGGAAGATGCGTCCAAGGATGGAGGAACTCGTCCGTCTTCCCCGCTTTGCACCGTGTCGATTCACCCGAACCCTTTGGTGCTTGCACTCCTTTGCCTCCACCAAGGTTGGCCGGTTATGGGGGAAAAGGTGAAGAGAATTGTGGGAGAGGTTGTGTAGTAGGAGGATGGAACGAGATTGACGGAGAAGTGAAGGGATGGTGGAGAGAGGGAGGCCGAAACCTTGGAGGAGAAGATTTTCCAAGAGAGGAAAGGAGGGGGGCGGCGGTATCTAGGAGAGAGAGAGAGATGAGGGGGAATTTAGGTTTAGGAAGATTTCTTGTTTAGCAAGCAATTCAAATTATCTCTCATTATGATTAGAATCTTAGCCTTATATAGGCCTTACAACACAAGCGCTAATAGCAGTCCAAAATTAGTGCTAAATGCACACCAAAAGTTCAAGATAATAAAATACAAACCATAATTAAAGTCAAACATAAAATAAGAATTAATTCTTGTGGCGTGGACGAAGATTGTAGCCGTGGCCGCCACGGCGCCGCAAGTCTTTAGCCGGTGGGCCAACATCATCATCATCCGCCGCAACTCCATGATCAACCAATGCGCCATGCACGTCATCTTCATCATCAATTTGGCCGTCATGGTGGCGGTCGCCATCAATCCTCCCCCGCTCAAACGGACTCATCACCGATGAGTGGGCAGGAACATAACGGCGTAGTAGATCCGCATCAAGTAGCTCCACCTCCGAAGCCAAGAGCCAAGAGTCGTCCGAAGCAGGACGACCACGCCAACGAATCAAGAACCTGTGAACGTCACCATCGGGAGTTGGAAATATAGCATCCTGCAAAATCCTGTCAGGCAAGAAAACGGTCCGGGGGAACCTTGGAAATGCGTTAGGCAAAGAAGAAAAACAAGTTTCATCATCAGTAGGCGGCATACCTCCCGAAGAGTCCGCAGGAGAGAACGATCCAGAAATAATCTCACCACCCCCCCCCCCACCATTAGAAGATGTAGTGGAAATATTAAACGGCGAGACAGAAAGTTCAGGTGGTGGTGCGACATAAAGCGTTAAATCGGAAACGTTAAAAATAGGGGAAATTCCCCAATCAGCGGGTAACTGTAAGAAATATGCATTTTCGCCCAACTTTTTCAACACTCGAAAAGGACCGGCTCGCCTATTCGCCAATTTCTTTATAGCGCCCGAGGGCATCCGTTCAGGGGAGAGACGAACCATTACCAAATCTCCAATATTCAAGGGGACCGCTCGCCGATGTACGTTGGCATTCGATTGATAAATAGCATATTGTTTAGCTAGCGTCTCACTAATGTGCTTATGGAGATTGTGGACGTGCGAGGCGAAATCTCGAGCGAATTGACTAGACTTAAAAGATGGTGGTAATGGGACCAAGTCAAGAGGCACGGGCGCCTTATAACCATGAACGATCTCGTTCGGAGACAGACCGGTGGACCTATTCCGTGAATTATTATAAGCTATTTGAGCATGAGGAAGGATAAGGTCCCACGTACCTTTATGATCGCCCACTAAGCAACGAAGCAAACTACCCAAGCTACGATTAACCACTTCCGTTTGCCCATCCGTTTGGAGATGATATTCCGATGAAAACAACAATTTTGTACCCATAAGCTTCCAAAGTGTTTTCCAAAAATAGCTTGTAAATTTAACGTCCCTATCAGACACTATCATTTTGGGGACGCCCCGATGCGCCACGACCTCTTTGAAATACAATTTAGCAACATGAGAGGCATCGTTGGTATTGTGACTAGCAATGAAATATGCCATTTTTGAAAATCGATCAACGACGACAAGGATGGAATCGTGTCTCCGAAATGTCATGGGTAGACCCAAAATAAAGTCCATACTTACGTCCTCCCAAGGAACAGATGGAATAGGGAGTGGGGTGTAAAGACCGGCATTGGTTTTGTTTCCCTTCGCTAACTGACATACGCGGCAACTCCCTACGATTTTATTGACCATTGGTTTAAGCCCCGGCCAAAAGAATTTATCTTCCACTAGCGTTATCGTTTTATCCCGGCCGAAATGTCCACCTAACCCTCCACTGTGCAGCTCCCATACAATGAAGTGGCGGAGTGAAGAGCGGGGAATACACAATTGCGTATGCTTGAATAAATAACCGTCACGAATGTAGTAGGCTGAAATAGTAGAGGGGGCCTGTTCCTGAGCGGCTAAATAAATATCCTTAAAATCCGGGCATAAGACATACTCGTCCTTAATGCGTTCAAATCCTATTACCGTCACCTCCATTTTAGATAATAATAGAGTGACACGACTAAGGGCGTCCGCCACTCGATTTAACGTACCCTTAAGGTGCTTAATAATGAATGTGTACTCCTGAAGATAGGAGACCCATTTGGCGTGCCGAGGGCTGATTTTACTTTGAGAGTTTACAAATTTTAGCGCCTCATGATCCGAGAGGATTACAAATTCTTTCGATATGAGATAGTGTCGCCAATGTTGGAGACAACGTATCACGGCATAAAACTCACGATCATAATTAGAGTAATTTAATTTTGGGCCCGCAAGTTTCTCGCTAAAGTATCCGACCGGATGTCCCTCTTGACTTAACACTCCACCAATTCCTATCCCCGAAGCGTCGCATGATAATTCAAACACTTTACTAAAATCCGGCAACCGTAGTAGGGGGGCTTCGGACATCCGATCCTTAATCATTTGAAACGCGCTAGCGGCCGATTTGGTCCATATAAATTCACCCTTCTTCATACACTCAGTGATTGGTGCCATGATACTACTAAAATTGCGAATGAATCGTCGATAGAACGTGGCCAATCCATGAAAACTCCTAACTTCCCTAATATTTTGCGGTTCCGGCCACTCTCTAATCACTTGGACCTTCTTAGGGTCAACATGTATACCCTCAACGTTCACTATGTATCCTAGAAATTCCACGGAAGTCACACCGAACGCGCACTTCTTAAAATTAATATATAAGTTCTCTTGGCGCAATGTAGTAAGGATTGTCCGCAAATGAGTTTCATGATCGCTCGGCGAGGTACTAAACACCAAAATATCATCGAAATAGACTACGACAAATTTTCCCATGTATGACTTAAATACTTGAGTCATTAACCGTGAGAAAGTACTTGGTCCGTTGGTGAGTCCCTCTCCTAGCACTAACCACTCGTAAAGCCCGTCTTTAGATTTAAAGGCCGTTTTCCATTCGTCTCCCTCCCGAATCCTTATTTGGTGGTAACCACTCTTTAAATCCAATTTTGAGAACACGGTGGCACCGGACAACATATCCAATAGATCGTCCAAACGGGGGATGAGAAACCTATACTTGACAGTTATTTTATTGATGGCCCGGTAGTCTACACACAACCTCCAAGACTTATCTTTCTTCGGGACCAACAAGGCAGGGACGACACAAGGGCTTTTACTATGGCGGATAAATCCTTTAGCTAATAAATCGGAAATTAATATTTGTAGGTCATTATGTGCGGAGGGATTAAGTCGGTAATGGGGTAGGTTAGGCAAGGACGAGCCCGGGACGAAGTCAATTTCATGTTGAATATCCCTGATTGGTGGCAACTTGGAAGGTAAATCTACCGGATAGACGTCCTTATATTCTTCCAATAACGTGCGCAGAGATAACGGTATGTTCTCTAAAGATGGGGAATCTTCCTGTACTTGTAGACATACTAACGCATATATGACGCCATCTAGAAAGGTCTCACATTCTAACTCCTTCCTACTTATAAGACTTATCGTTTTCCTTTCCGCAGGCACCACTGTGTCCTTGGACGCAATCGACGGGTCCTTAGGTGGTGTGGGTTTCAAAACAATGGTCTTACCATTGAACTTGAACTCGTAGGTGTTGGCTTTGTCAAAATGGGTCACGTCATAATCATAAAGCCATGGACGTCCTAGTAGAACGTGACATACATCCATAGGGATGACATCACACCACACCTTATCGACGTAGTTCTTCACCGTAAGCGGTACCAAGCATCGCTTAGAAACTGCGATGGACGTTTTGTTCACCCATGCTATCTTATACGGATATGGATGCGGCTCAGTGACTAAGTGCATTCGAGTGATGACATTCTCCGACACGACGTTCATACAACTACCGCTATCGATTATTAACTTACACCACTTGTCACCGTTCTTAAAATTTACCGAGAAGATATTCGTCCGATTGTAATCGTCCGTCGCTCGCGGTGTATTCAGAATACATCTCATAACCATCATAAACGAGTCGTCATCAATATCACTCGGCTCGGCGTCAGACTCAGTACCGGCTTTATAAACGATCTCGGCGGAGTCAGACGTGGCGTCTAAAAGGGCTAGGGGTTTTCCCTTGGTGGGGCACTCACTAGAGTAATGTCCTTGGATTCCGCAAGAATAACAGGTGGCGTTGGTCTTATTAATACGCCGTATTGGAACTCTCTCACCAGTGGGGTTCTGGATGTTCCTAGCGGTAATGACCACGGAGTTCGAATCGGTTGATCGAAACTTTTCTTTGTCTCGCACGGAGGATGAGGGTGGGGGTCCTAAAATGGATTTTCCTTTTTGGAAAGCTCGTCCCTTGGACTTATAGGCATTGTGTTTTTCAATATCCAAAGCTGCATTAAACGTTGCGTTAAGATCCGTGTGACCGTAACGCAGGAGCTTGCCTTGGATATCCGGCCTGAGCCCCTTACGAAAACGTGATAGTGTTACTTCGGGCATTTCCCGGACGACGCATCTCACCATCATGTCCTTAATAAGTCCCATGTACTCCGCTACCGATTTGTCCCCTTGGCGAAGGGTGGCTAGCTCATCGAACATTTGGGTTCGGTGATACGCGGGGACATATTGGTCAGTCAATAATGCTTTCATGGCAGCCCACCCAATTGGGGGTACTCCATTCACGGTACCCAGTCGCCTCTCTTCGTTCAACCAGAACGTCTTGGCCCTACTCAGAAGCTTCATTCGTGCCACTCGCACCTTATCACCGTCAGACAGGTTGTGCCACTCAAAGTAGCACTCGATCTCCATGATCCAATCTAGAAAAACTTGAGGATCTCCCATTCCATCGTAAGATGGTGGATGTAGTCGCACTGCCCTAGTTAAATTGAAATCGTCGTCCTGATCACGAGGGTGGTCTTGTCTTTCGTCGTGTTGGTTGGCGGGCTGTGGTGGGGGCCCCTGCCGATTGATCCCAAAGCCGGGAGCTTGAGGAGCCGCCTGATTTACGGCCAACCCTTGTATTAATTGGGTGAGTGCATCGAACCTAGCATTGAACTCTTCCCGAAGCGCCGCAATCGCTGCTGGCGCGTGCTCATCATCATGGTGGTCGGCCATGTGTGAGGTGGAGGGAAAATACTCCGTACCAAACCTAGTGCGCATGAACAACAGGACAACCAGAATTTTTTTTTTTTTGACCAGATATTTTATAAAGATGATTTTTTTGAGACTAATAAAGTAGGAGAAAGAAAATACTTTTTTTGGCTTTTATGCTTAGAAAAATAGGGAGAAAATTCAGGAATTTTTTTGTAATTTTCTGCAGAAATTATTTTTTGGAATTTTGCTATTTGCAGACCCAAAGAAAATTCAGAATTTCGTTGTCTAAAACGAAACGTGCACGACCAAGTGTCGGTCGACGACCTACGACAGGAAAGCGTAAGGATGGTGTCGATTGAGAAATCAACACAACCTCCCTCTGATACCAAATTGATGTAGCGCCGTCCTAGGAGCCTACACGTGTGACTTCAAGTATTCTCTCGCCACGATAAACAACCTCGCACTACACGCTAACGAAACGCAGCAAAATACAATTTGGTTTATTTATCTCACGCGCCAACGTTCGGTTAGCCAATCCGACAGAGATCGAACCACGACTAGAGGTCGAGATCCGATCAAGCTAAAGGGACGAATATTCGCGTCCGAGCAAGCGATGTTGTACCAAAGAAAGATCCCACCAAGAAAATATCGATTCGCAAAACGGTTGATCTTTCCCCAACAAAAAAATAACGAGGATCGCCAATCCTTCCGAGAGTATTCAAAAATCAAACGAGAAATCCACAGATCTATCAAGAAAACGCCGCAAAATTTTGTCCGTTTCAAAAGTCACGCAAAAATCGCCCACCACACAAACAATCTAGGAAAGGAAAAACTCTTGTGTAGAAGTTTCGTTACCCCTCTCAAAATAGTAGATCCGAGATATTGGATCCGCTAGAAATGATCGTCTCCTTTGTACCTCACGGAAGATGCGTCCAAGGATGGAGGAACTCGTCCGTCTTCCCCGCTTTGCACCGTGTCGATTCACCCGAACCCTTTGGTGCTTGCACTCCTTTGCCTCCACCAAGGTTGGCCGGTTATGGGGGAAAAGGTGAAGAGAATTGTGGGAGAGGTTGTGTAGTAGGAGGATGGAACGAGATTGACGGAGAAGTGAAGGGATGGTGGAGAGAGGGAGGCCGAAACCTTGGAGGAGAAGATTTTCCAAGAGAGGAAAGGAGGGGGGGGGGGCGGCGGTATCTAGGAGAGAGAGAGAGAGATGAGGGGGAATTTAGGTTTAGGAAGATTTCTTGTTTAGCAAGCAATTAAAATTATCTCCCATTATGATTAGAATCTTAGCCTTATATAGGCCTTACAACACAAGCGCTAATAGCAGTCCAAAATTAGTGCTAAATGCACACCAAAAGTTCAAGATAATAAAATACAAACCATAATTAAAGTCAAACATAAAATAAGAATTAATTCTTGTGGCGTGGACGAAGATTGTAGCCGTGGCCGCCACGGCGCCGCAAGTCTTTAGCCGGTGGGCCAACATCATCATCATCCGCCGCAACTCCATGATCAACCAATGCGCCATGCACGTCATCTTCATCATCAATTTGGCCGTCATGGTGGCGGTCGCCATCAATAACAGGTACACCCAAACACACGAGGTGGGAGAGAGAAGAGAGTTATGGATGGGTAAAGGAGAGTAATGGGCGCCACAAAGTTGAGGACAGACGAAGACATGCGATTGATGAGATGACAAGCAGTAGAGACGACAAAGTTCCAATAGAGGGGAGGAACCTTCATTTGGATCATAAGAGAT
The DNA here is from genome assembly GCA_039583875.1 of Platanthera guangdongensis. NCBI lineage: Eukaryota > Viridiplantae > Streptophyta > Magnoliopsida > Asparagales > Orchidaceae > Platanthera > Platanthera guangdongensis. Next base: position 131,504,259 of record CM077164.1, read on the forward strand.
TGAGCCACATCAAGGAGGTGACGATTTTTCCGTTCCGCTACGCCATTCTGTTGAGGCGTATAAGCACACAAAGTCTGATGTAGAATACCGAACTCAGCGCACAGGTTGGAGAAGGTGCGACCAGTATATTCTCGAGCATTGTCCTTACGAAGGGTTTTGACACAGGTAGAAAACTGAGTGCGCGTTTCGGTAAGAAATGCACGGAACGTAGTCTTGAGTTCGGTTCGATCACGAAGTAAATACAACCAGGTAACCCACAAGTAATCATCTATAAAGGTAACAAAGTACCGATGCCCCAAGACACTAGGAACCTTATAAGGCCCCCAAATATCAGAATGCACAACGGATAAAGGAGAATTGCTCCGAGTGCATGAAGGAGAAAAGGAGACACAGTGTTGTTTACCGAAGATACATGATTCACAAAAGAACTCTTGTATAGAGATAGTAGGAAGAGCTTTCTTGAGAATTGGGAGAGGGGCATGCCCAAGACGTCGATGTCAATCAGTGGTGGAGACAGAGGTGAGAGCAGGGGTGAGAGCAGCGGGAGGAACGTCGAGAAGATATAGCCCATTAGACAGTTGCCCTCGACCAAGTATAGTCCGCGTCAATCAATCCATCACCACAAAGGAAGAGCGGCAGAAAGTAACACAGCAATCAAGGTCTTGCGTATGACGGCTAACTGAAAGAAGGTTAAAAGGAGAGCCTTGAACATGAAAAACCGAGGATAAGGAAATAGAAGGAGTAAAGGACAGATTAGCAGCACCAGAAACCGGGAGCGTGTCACCATTGGCTACAGTGATGTGCTTGGGGTAAGCAGTATCCAAATATTTGAGCGGCTGCTGCAGAGAGAGATGGTGTGTAGCACCCGAGTCTACAATCCAGTGAGAGATGTGTGAGAGGCACGGTATACCTTCCTGGAAGATGGAGGTCACGGAGCCAGAGAAGCGACTAACCACCCCTTGAAGCTGATGGATTTGAGCACACAATGCAGCAATATCATCAGCAGTGTTCAAGGCGGATGCCATAATCCTGATCTGCGGCTAGGCACGGAAATCGGTCGACAAGATTGTATGCGGCTTGTCGGACAGAACCAGTGGCTACAATCGAGGACGTACCGAGAATTGCGATCAACTGTGAGAAGATGCAACCGCGGGAGTACAAGTCGGGCGAGAAGAGGCAGGACGCAGCCAAAAGCAGAGGCCGCAGCGAGAACCAGGCCACAGCGGCCAGCACCAGCAAACTGAAGCAGGAGCCCGCTGGGAAGAGGGCGAGCAAGAACCCCGAAGGGCAGGTCGTGGCGACTAGAGTAAAATGCGAGGAGCAGATCGCAACGAACTGGAGCATTCCGCAGCGATTAGAAAGGGCGGGCCGCAAGGCGCGATTTGAGAAAGGCCGCGGCGGATTGGAGCAGTCCGCAAGAAGGGAATCGCAGCAGAATTTGATCAGCACGCGAGAAGATAGCCCGTAGCGGTTTAGGAGCAGTCGGCAGTGGGATATACCAAGAGACCGCGAGCGAGAAGGGAGCTCGGTCTGGACGGGTAGAAGCTCGCATGGTAGGAGAGAAGCAGCGGACAGGAGGAGCAGGCCGCAAGAGGGGAAGAAAGCCCGCAGCGGACTGGAGCAGTCCGCTAGAATGGAAGAAAGCCTGCATCAGACTGGAGGAGCTCGCAGCGGACTGAATGAGAACAACCGAGAGAAGTGGACCCCACAGGACAGAGAGAGGAGGCTATAAGAAGCCCGAGGAGGAGGGTGGAACCACGGAGATGAAGAGGAAGCGGAGGCAGAAATATAGGCCGCAGAAGACTGCAGACCGCAGTTAGCTAAGCGGAGAAAAGCGGATGGACTGAGCAGGCCGCAGTTACGCGGGAGGCCGCGGGAGTCCGCGGGAGGCCGCAGTTACGCGGGAGTCCGTGGGAGGCCGCAGGAGAGCAGAGGAAGGCGGATACACTGTGGAGTCCGCGGGAGACAACGAGTCCCTCTGATACCATGTAGAAAGTAATGGGCAAAACTTGTAGATACTTCATGTGTAAAATACAAAAGAGAGTACAAATATATAGAAGAAGAGAGGGAGAAATAATCTTATACAAGAGATGTGGGAGTAAAGAGGAGGAATGAATTGGGCCTATAAATGGGCCTTTACATCAATATTTCCTATATCATCTAACACCACTAAAAATTTTTTATTACAAATTTTGATTTAGCAATATAATTATCATTCTACTGTATTAAAATATGAATATTTTGTAATTAAGCAAATTATTTAGAAAGCATGGGGTTTCAAGAAGGAATTTTTGTTTTCTGTACTTAATATTTAACTATGGAAATACAAATGAATTTGATTAATTCTGCTTGTATTTACGAGATTATAGCTTGTTTTCATTTGTCTTGAATTGCAATTGAGTTTCACAAATTTGTTTTTAGTATGGTTTAGAATTTACTGCGGAGCATGTGCTTCCTCTACTCTTCCCACTTCTCCTTGCACAACAGTTGAGCGTTCAGCAATTTGCCCAGTATATGATTTTTGTCAAGGATATCTTGAGGTACGCCGTGTTGGAAAAACCCAAACTTTTATGTGTACTTCTAGATGGATCCACTCTTTTGAACTGATTTAACTGTGTTGTACCGTTTCCAGAAAGATTGAAGGTAAGAGAGGTGTGACTTTGACCGAGTTCAGGACCTCTGAAGCAAAAGCCTCCCCTTCGCTGTCAAATGAGCTCCATTCGGAGTCATATCAAAAACTTAGAGGACCAGTCCCTGCTGTGAAAAAGTCAACATCATGGGATGAAGATTGGGGTCATATAAATGCTGGAAATTCCACCGCTACTGATCATTCAGCATCTTCTTCGATATCTATGCAGTTATTGTCAGGTTCACAGCCTACTGATCATTCAGCATCTTCTTCGATATCCATGCAGTCATTGTCAGGTTCACAGCCTACTAAAGGCACAACCCTATCTACACAGTCTACTACTAATCACTTCCACAGACAGCAAACTGCGTCTGACCACCCTGTTGATGTTGACTGGCAACCTCAAAAATTCTCTTCCTCTTTTGCCTCACAATCGCTGGTTGAAGGCGAGCTTAAGCGGGACTATGGCGACCATAATATTGATGATATAGATCCATTTGCAAATTGGCCGCATAGGCTTAATGATTCAGTCGCCAGCCTAGGTTCTATCTACATGCCCTCTGGGTCCAGTGTGCACGCAAGGAACAACAATGCCATTGGATTAAAACCTTATCAAGGAACTGTTGGAATCAACCAAAGCAACACGAATTCATTTCTTATGGGTTCAAGCAGCCTGGCTAGTTTGTCCTCGAGCACCGGAAATGTTGACTCATTATTTTTCAGATTGGGTTATCCGAATTCAACAAGCAGCCAGCTTATTGCTCAAAAGGGATCGGACATGGGATCAAATTTTGTCTCAACAGACAAAGGACATACTACTCCTAAGATTCGTCCGCCTCCGGTAACTGCTTTTGTAAAAGGTCGTAAAATAAACGAAATGAACGGTGGGAATAACCACCACCTTGAGCAAGCATCACGATCAAGTCATTCAAATCTCTTCTCAAAGCAGCCGCCAATTCTGGATTTACTCTAATCAGATGTTTGTTTTGCACAATCATCTTCAACTTGAAGTGTTTCTTCCCTCCATGGACTAATGCAATTTTCCCATGTCATGAAGCTGATTGAGAGAACTGTTATGTTTGCTTCTTGGAAATGTCTGGACAGCTCATGTTCTTTGATAAGTATGCCTATCAATTATACCTGCAATGTTTGGCGTTCGGTATTGCCTTATTTTGGCGATTTGTTTGAGAGTGATGATTTTATTTCCATTCATCTGCTCTTTTAAGTAGGTTATTACTAATGATAATGTTTGTAAGAGATTGGTGCTAATATATCAGTCATTGGCCCCTGTTATGGCGGTGCTTGCCCTGCTCTCTTCACAGCAGAGTTTATATGAATAGTTGATGTTATGAAGTTTGGAGATGATGGACATTGATTGAAGTATTTCATTATATTAGTTTACACACTGCATACTTTATTGTAATCATGGTTATCAGGATCGCGATCCGGATCGTAGGATCTTACGATTCAACGATCCGGATTTTTTAAATCGATCCGGATCTTACCTAGGATCTAAATCCGGATTACGACTGGGATCGTTATCTGGATCTTAGGATCTTTAGGATCGTGATCCTGATCCGATTCTACCAGTATGGTCAAAGGTAACTAGAAACATGTTCATCCCTATCCTGATCCCATTCAATCGGCCCAACACCTGTAACTCATTGTTTAACCTTATCTCAATCCCGCCCTCATTCTCCATCACAGAATCATATCATGCTACTTTACTGTATCTCGTGTTGATTGCTGACTGCAAATAGAGGCCAAGAGCGGCTTTTTCGGTCACTTTCAATTCAGATTTGTTTTTATTGTTAATAAACATTTGGTGTCTTATCTTAAACTGAAATTAAACTTATTATGATATTATCTTTTTGATTTAGTTATTCAAAAAATTTATTATAGTTATTCACATATTACTCAATTTATTGATTTTTTTTTATTAATTGAGCATGTAATTTAATATACAAAAAAATTTATTGTCTTAATTTATGAATGTTGTAGGATTTTGTGATCCTCAACCCGATCTGATTCAACTTTGAAACGATCTCATATAGGATCTTGATTCTGACAATTTTGATTGAAATACATCCTAACAAAAATGACATTTGACCATCAGTCTAAAAAATGTTGAAAACAGTTGAATGATGGCCATGCATGAAACTTGACATGGATGACAACCACTTCTAAGAAAGGTACTACAAAATCATCGAAAACTGAAGTGGTGATCCCTTATTAGTAACGCACCTCTAAACAACAATATGAATAAAAGGTAGGCAGCACTAAAGAAGGGATTCGACGTGTTGATCCTTCAAATCTTGGAAGATCTACAGAGCTAGGGGACATTCCTCTCTGCCCTCTTTCTAGAGGAGTCTTCTTTTTTATTCCACTGTTCTTTGTAAGATGTAATTAAATACTTTAAATCTATTCCGTTGGATAAAAAATGAAGTGGAGAATATTCTAAGTTTTTAAATGGTATTTTCTAGTCTCTAGTATTCTATGCTTTGCATTTTTATTGTGTCCAACGGATGAATACTGAATTTTAAATTTACTAATGTGAGCATGGATTCTATTTTGTGCAAGGGATATGAGAATGGAGGACAAACCAACAGAATCTTTAGTACCACCAACAAATGCAGGCCATAAAGAGTATTATCAACATAAGCCTCTTTTTGATTATTTTATCACTCGGCAATTTGTCAATCTACATTCTATAACTCGTAATTCGTCGAGATCCGAAATAATTAAGGATATTTTAGAAGACCTCACTCAACTAGGGCGTGCTCAGAAGATCTCACCAAGCAGGTAAGAGTTCAGACTACCTCGCCCAACTACAGTGGGCTTAGACGACCTCTCGCCTAGCAGGGGAGATTTTAGGCCTCTAATTTTGGCGAGCTCAGAAGATCTCACCCAATTGGGGAGAGCTAAGAAGAACTCGCCCAATAGGAGTGAGCTCGGATTTTTACCTCGTCTCAGACCACTTAGGCATGTGAATATCATTTTGGTTAAGGCGGGAGTGGCTATTCCTAGATCATAACCTCTCCTCTTTGGATTTGTCTTTAAATAGGACCTCAAGGAACGAGTTTAATGTCCGTCTCTCTTGTGTCGAGCTCAACATTGGCTTTAGAAGGGAATTTCAAATAGACTTTATGGTGTGCTGCGAGACCTCATTGCAGTACACTGGTCTTATTTATAGGCAATTCAAAGTAGCTCCTTGTGTTCTCCAACCTTTTCTCGTCGTGTCTCATCCGGGTAGACTGCTACACCAATAATCTTTGGTCACCCCCAAGTCCGTGCAACATGAACTAATGTTTATAGTTCCAACATTTTTGTGCGGTGAGTGTGAAATGTGATCAGAGAAAGAAACTCTAGTGTGAGACCTCACTGTATGACATGATGAACTGGAGGCGAGGCGAATTCCAACTCACACGATTTTTAGCTAGGCACATACCAACTCAGGTGAGTTTCACCTCATGATACTATCAGCTAGGCGAGTACCAGTTAGGTGAGTGCTAACTTAGTCAAGCTTCACATCATGTGTGTACCTGCTAGGCGAATACCAGTTAGGCGAGTACCAGCTAAGGCGAATTCCAGCTAGGCGGGTTCCAACTAGGCAAGTTTCAACTCGGGAGAGTTCGAACACATGTGAGTTCCAGCTCGTCGAGTACCAACTGGAATGAGTTCCAGTTATTTGAGTACCAACTCAGGTGATTTCCTTCCAGGCGAGCTCCTACAAGCTCATTCTAAGTTCGAGCGAGCACATTCCACCGAGCTCACTTTAGGCGATCACAACTCGCGAGGTCAAAGTAGCTCAGGGCCATGTGAGTTCGATTGTGGAAAATTTTTTTAAAAAATTATGGGGGCGATACCCCGGGACCCTGCATGGAGTGCTACCCCCTTTACCCCCATCCGCTGACCGGGCAGTGAAACCCCCTAAAAACTCAGTGTAAGGGGTTATAAAGTTGAAAGTGATACTTGCTTCGCCCTCATTTTCTCCCTTTCTTAGTGTTAATGCCCTTTCATACGCAATACTTATTAATGCTCATGGGTGCTTTCGTAAAACCCATGAATGTTGTCATATGATTTCTAAACAGTGTTGGATTTGACATTTCAACCGTGATGGCAATCATCGCAGATGGATCCACATGATAGGATCACGCCAAAGTGTGTATTTTAGGTGTCCATACTCGTGGGGGAACCTTCTATATTTTGCAAGCTTACACTCGCGAGGTTATTTATTCAACAACTGATACTCTACAAGTTCATATTTACAAGTGTTCGCTTTAATCTCGTAACCTTATACTTGCGAGGTCATTTCTTCAACAACTGATACTCTACGTGTTCATATTTACAACGTGTTCTCTTTAATTATGCGTGCTAATGTTTGCGAGGTTATTTCTTCAAGAGTTGATACTCTATGAGTCATATTTTCAAGGTGTTCTTTTTAATTCCTTGATTTCATACTCGTGAGGTCATCGCTTCAACAACTCTTTCATTTCACCATCGCGACATACATTAGCAGCTTATACTATTTCATTTCACCTTCAACAACCATTTCATTCCGCCGAAATCTATATTCGGTGAGTGCTTACTTGTGATGGGTGTTCATACTCAGGATTATCTTATTCAGCAGCTTATACTTCACGATAAAGACTCAAAGAGGTATTATTCATAACTCACTGGCAGGGAAAGTCATCACAATTCAGGTCATGTAAAACATATGAGTTGTTTGTTTAGTTACTACGTAAATCAATATTACCCTTTTGTTTATGCTTATCAAGATATTCTGCCTCATTGTTGTTAGACATAATAAAATGTGGGTGTTGAATTTGAAATCAAGATATGCTTAAAAGAATTTGCAAGTATGAAATATTTTGTCAAGACAAAATAGGAAACTGCAATGTAATAAAATTTGCATTTCAAGTATACTTAAATATTATAGAGATCATGCATTGTTATTTAGTGCATTTACTAAAATTACAGATGTGCATTAGGATCCAATTCTCATGAGTTAAAATTTTATATATGAAAATAATGTATACAAAAAGTGTTTTGATAAAGAATATATGTGCATTAATCAAAAACACATGAGAATGTAATAGAATATACACAACATTAAAATACACATAATTTTACTTTCATAACATTTTAATGCACATGAATAAAGAGTACAACTATTAAGATGATTCACACACACAATTCTTTTTAAGACTTATCAGGGTGCGAAGTAGCGCTTGAGGGATCACATTTATTCCATTTAACTTTATTTTTATTTTTATGATCTAGTGTACTAAGAGAAGTGGTGTATAATTATTTTGCTACTTGATACTTTACAATTCTTCTCCAAGGTGCTCAACCTCACAATGCTTATTAGGACTTATCAGGTGGGTGAGTGCTGCTTGGTGGAGTTTTTCTTGTCAATTTTTATTTGATTTTTATTTTAGTGACTAAGGACTCCAAATTCACTTGTTTTGCAAACAAAATTTTTTAGTTTTCTTAAAACCACATTTCTCTAAAGATAGGTGCATGAAAGACAAAGAATTGTAAGAATCAATCCATTGTTGTGTTGGTAATCTATTTACACATTTTAATTATTTATGATATTACATTACACCATCATGCAAGTTTAAGATAACAACACATGTAGGTTATCCAAAATAGGTGAGTGAATGAATCATTATCAAACACAAAATATTACTCATAGTTAAATATATGTTAAATACTTTTACACATGTGTTCAACAATAAATTTCATTGTGTATTATAAGATAATTATCATGGCATGACAAATGAAAAACAATGTTTTAAGAAACTTCGAAATTAAACTAAACAATGTATTTAATCTTGAAAAGATAAATATAATCGTTCTTGAATTTTATAATTATCACTATGCAGTTTCTATGGGTTTTTAAATTTTAAAAATTACAAATAAAACAAAAACAAGGCATGCAAAAACACATTTTTGGAATTTTGAGTTTTTTTGTAGTTGATTTTTGATATATAGAAAAAAAACATGTTTTGGATTTTAAATATATCTTTATTGTTGAAGCCAAATATGACCTCAACTGAAGTTCGAAGAAAAAGGGGTGCAGCCGAAACCTACTTCTCTCAAGTCTCACCCCTTGACTGGATTCTAAGGACCTAAGACTGACCCAAAAGCCTCAGCAGGGAGGTCCCACCTCACACCCGGAAGATCTCTGAGAGCTTCCCCTCCAAAGCCAAAGCTGGGCTAGGAGCTCCTCAGAAAGCACTGGAATTCGGGAGACAATGATAGCTTGCTTTCTAAGGAGCCCTTATGGGTCTATTTATAGCATTTTGCTGTCCTGAATTTACTGAAAAGCCCCTGGTTGGTCTGCCAATAGCCAAAACCCGCTGTTTTTCTGAGGGTACTGTAGTAATTTCTCCTGAGGGCAATTAGGACATTCTTCCAAAGACCCTGGGCCCCATTCGGCGAGAGCTGGTGCCGAGACCTTTCGGCCCAGGGCGCGGCGCGAACATTCTCGCCCAGCGCAAGCGAGAACTCTTCGGGATTGAGGCTTGGTTTGGGCGAGAGCGCTTCCGCGCGGTCCGCGCTTGGCGCTCTCGGCCCACGGTTTCTCTTCTATAGCATCCAGCGAGAGCGTTTCCGCCTTCTGTGGGCGAGATCCTCCTTAGGGCGGGACCACTTTGGCTAACCCTCCTGTGACCATTGTGCCTCCTTGTCTGGCTCAGCGAATATGGGGTTGTACACAATCCCCGCTCTTTTTGAGCTAGCGCCGCGCTCGAAAAGACATGTTCAACCCAAAATATTCGCTGAGCACGTGTCAACGTCAGGGAATCTTTCGGTGGGCCGTACGACGCCTATAAATATGAGTGTCGATAGACGGTCATAACACTTCCCTCGAGCCGTCATTCTCCCCCTGAGCTCTCGCCCTCTCTCTCGCTATGCCCTCCAAGCGTGCCGATAAACCGCTTCCGCAGGATCTGCAGGACCGCATTAACGCGGCGCAGGCGCGAGCTAGGGCTAACAGTGCCCTGGTCGCCCCATGGCTAGCGAGACAGTCGTCAGTTGCTGAGCCTTCTCTGCCTAAGAAGAAGAAGAAGAAGGCGAAGGTGGTTCAGCGGGACCTATCCCTCGAGAACAGGAGCCCGCCCACCCCGACCCCTAGTTGCGCGGACGGCACCTCGCCGCGGAAGGTAAGCTTGATATACCAATTAACAACCAGTTGCTCAATTGTTTAACTTGATACCTCTCGCAGGAGACGGTTCCTGATGCTGCCGCGTCCCCGCGAGAACGTTTGGATCCACCCTCTACCCATCACGATGATCAACCACAGGTTCCCGAGGCGCCTCCTCCATCAGACCCGAACACCGCTGGTAAAGGTTCCCTTCTTGCCTTCGCCTGGTATTTTTAAATGCTGACCTGATTCCTCGCAGCGTCAATTTTCGCACCTCCAGATCTCGCCACCCGGGATGATGGGGCGAGAACTGCGAATCAGTCTGCCCATGCGGTTGGTCCTCCCTACCGGCGAGAGGAAAAAATGCCGAGATCCCTGCGCCACCGCTAGACGCTAGCCCTCCAGCGGCTGAGGAGACCCGCTCCCCCGCTCTCGATCAGGCCGGGATCACCATCCGCAAAGTTTACCCCCCCCCGGCAAAGGAAAGCCAATCCACCTCCTCTTTGGAGCTGAGGGGGGGGGGGGGGGGGGCTGGGCCTTCTCGCCTGCCGTCGACCGGGGGGCCTCGTCACTCTGAAGGTATACGGCAATTTTATCGCTGCTATCCTTCAGCTTCCGCTAAAATGGGGATTCTTTCGATAGGGGACATGGACTCGCGGCCTGGCGCTGAGGTAGAGGAAGAAGAAGAAGAAGAAGAAGAAAGAGAGGGAGAAGACGGCGAAAGCTCTCCCTTCCCTTCATCTGACGAGATGGAGGAGATCCTGACCGGTGCCGGGAGCGCGAAAAGACGAGGGAAGAAGGTTGCCGCCATTCTGTCGAAACTCATCCGGCGAGAACGGGTCCGCGACCTTGCGGCCCGAGAGTTTCGCCAGTCAGTGGAGAAGAGGCTGGAGTCCCTGGAGCGAGACTTCCTTCTAGGCGAGATGGACCGGCCCGGGGGAGCTACCGCCGGGTCCTCACCTGAGAGATGCATCGAGAGAATCCGGGATCTGTCTCGCCGGGTTGACCTGGGATGCAGCGTTCTGTCATCCTACTTCAACCCGCAGGCGCCCCCCCGGACCAAGTTGCGGGACCGAGGCAAATGGCGTTGGGAGCAAGGGAAATGGCGCTGGGAGCCGTACTGAAGCGCGAGACCTCCCCTCCTCTTCCCCTGGCCTTCCCTTCTCTAATGTACCCTTACTTTTTCGCTTGGAATTGTAACTAGTGTTCCCGCACTTTATTCGCTTATTATTTTATCGCGTTCCCGCTCAGCGAGAGCAATAGCTCTGTCTGTAATATTTTTGTATGCGTATAAGTTATCTTCCCAGGCCTTTGGGGTGGCGAGAGCCACCTTGCTTCTGCCTACCTTACCGGCCGTATGACATTTCGCAACGTTTGCGCCAGCTGCTTAGTTAATCGGTCGCTGTCAGATTCGGGCGGGAAAAACGAAGCGCCGCTGACCTAGGACGCGACGGCTGTACCCCCGCCGCCTTTCTGAAAACAGCCATCATTACCACGATTTTCTATAAATAGGAGGCTCACCTACCACATTCATTTCTCTGATTCCAGTCTCTCTCCCCTTTGTTGTTGTTCTCGCGGTCTTCGCAAAGCTCTCGCCCGTCTCCGTCTTCCACTTCCGTTCTCGCCCCGTTCTCGCTCTCGCCTTCTCCTCGTAGATCTCGCCTTCAAACCCTATTGCGATGCCGGGCGGTGGTGAAGGACGATCCAACTGCGCGGAAGCCTTCCAAAAGCATCTCTTCCCTTCCTGTACTCTCACTCTGGAGGAGTTCAACCTGATCAAGACCCAGCACGTTCCCGCTGGCTTCGTCGCGCGGCCCCCGGGCAGTCATGACAAAGTCAACACTGCAGGGGAGGGGGAGCTCGCCATCCCTATTGAACACTTCGAGGTGGGCTTCCGCCTTCCGCTGTGGCCTGAGATGCGACAGGCTCTCCGGTACTACGGGGTGGTTCCCGCGCAGCTGAACCCTAACTCCGTGGCGATTCTCATGGCCTTCATATGCTATATGCGGTCGGAGAGGATCGAGTTTATCTTGCCGATTTTCCGCAAGTTATTTACTTTCCGCGCGAAGGGAGGCGTGGTGTTCTTCTCTGGGCAACTGCTGAAAACGATCGGTCTCGCCAACAAGCACCATCACTGGGGCGAGAGGTTCATCTATGTTTCCGGCGACTTCGGGAACGTACCCCTCGCCCCCATCCAATACGAGGATGCCGCCTACAAGCCTCCGTCCTTGGGCTCCCGCGAGAGCGCCCTCCTTGAGTTTTTCGGAACCAAGGATTTCGACGTCCTCTACCTCCGGCGAGACGTCGATTCTCTTCATCCTGTACTTCCGGGAGAAGGTAAGATCTCGCCCGTATTTGCCTTCTTGCCTTTTCCAAGGTTGGAATTGATCGCTATTGTTTTCGCAGGAGAGCGCGAGATCCCTCTCCGCCAGCCTTTCGACGAGACTCGCGCCAGAGAGAGCCAACCTCCTAAGGACCCGCTGGCTCTTGCGAAAGCCGCCGCGCAAGCCTGCCGAAAAGAGCCGGGCCTCCCCCCCTCAAGCGGCGTTGTGAAGCGAAAGCCGGGTGCTTCCGCACCTCAGCCAATCAAGAGGCCCAAGACCACGGATATCGAGAAGGGCAAGGCTGTTGTTGTACCGCCCGTCCAACCTCTCCCCGCCGGCCGCTCCTTCGAGGAGGTCCTGGAGGCAGTAAGCAGGATTGCGGCCACCAGGGGCGGCCCCGGGACTCCTGCCGAGAACCCTCGGACCCCTGGCGCCGCCGAGAGCGAGGGTGCCGCCGCCGGGACCTCCGGCCAACCCCTGTCTGACGAGGTGTCGCGGGGTCATCGTAACTTTGGTCTCGGCGTGAGGTGCCTGGACGCGGAGAACAAGCCACTGCTGCAATGGGACCCTGACGCCAACCAGGTCACGGTCTCGTCCCTCTTGCCGAGCTGGGCGGAGCGAGACGAGGTCACCGGCGAAGCTTTCGCCTTAGGCTATGGTCTCTACAGCCGGGAGGACGCTAGCGTCTACGACAGGATGTCGACCCGGCTGTTGGCGTACGACTCCACTCGCGCTTTAATGCGTGGGCTGGAGCTTGCGCATATGTGCGCCCGGCGGAGCATTACGATAGACCGCAACTTCCAAGACATGTTCAAGGCCAGGGACGATGCGGTGGCCCAGGCGGCCTCTCTGGCCAAGGAGCTGGCCGAGACCCAGCAACTGTTATCCTCGCGCCAAGCGGAAGGGGTAAGCGAGACCTTTCATAATCATTTGTTCTCGCGATCCTAACCCTTCTCTGATGCTAACCTTCCGCTGTTCAGGATTCCGCTCAGGCCGCACTTCGCGAGGAGCTGTCTCAGGCCCGATATGACAACGTTCTCCTGCGAGAGCAGATCGCGCGCCTCGAGGCGAGTGCAGCCCCTCCGCTGGACGAGAGATTGAAGAGCCAGTATTACTCGGCTTATGACATCGACAAGCTGCTCCAGGGGAACGCGCAAGCCACCGTAAAGTTGACGCTGGAGACGCTGCGCGACATCAACTGCTGGGACGGAAGGGGCAAAGACATTACCGCTCCACAACTTGTCCCATGGCTCTTCGAGCCCATTCCAAAGCCCCTGGGCGCCCCCGATACCCCTCCCTCGGATGTCTCAAAGTCCCCCGCCGCGGGTGGCGAGACCTCCGGGGGGAGTTCCGGCGGAAGCTCCAGCGGGAGCTCCAGCGAGACTTCCGAGGGGTACAGTTTGTCCCGTTGAGGGTTCCCTTCTTGCTTCTGTTCTTCACCTCTCTGTAAAGCGCGAGACGCTATCATTTTGTACCCACACATTGTATTATTAATGCAAATGTTTTTTCTTGCGAACATTTTTTGTTATTTGCGAATGTGTTTGATGTGATTGTCGTAGTTGAATGCTTTCGGCGTAGGCTTCCGCCAAGGCCCTTGGCCTTCTTAGGAAATCCGTAGCGATGAATCAGCAAGAACCTGCGGTAACCGGCCAGCCGGAAGCGTGACTCTCGAATCCTTAAGACGGGACCGTCCCCTCTAGACTGCGCGAGTCCCCACTAGCCCATCGTATGACGATCTCGCCTATTTGTTCGAGAACACTGAGAGGAACCCTTTTGGCGGAAGCTTCCCCACCTCGAGTTCCCTTCAATGGGGAATCTTCTGCCGAGATCTATCTCTGCCGAGACCTATCCCTGCCGAGATCTATCTCTGCCGAGATCTATCTCTTCTTTTTCACTTTTCATTTGGTATTCCCAACGTGCTTCCTGCCTTTCATTAACCAAGCCAACCAGACCAAACCTATTCCCCACAGGCGAGCCTTCGGACCTGCCAGCTAGATGAGAGCCTGCGCAGCGGGTCTACCTGGGGCCGAGCCGAGCTCGGGGTGCCGATGAAGATCTCAAACCAACCAAACCTATCCCCCACAGGCGAGCCTTCGGACCTGCCAGCTAGATGAGAGCCTGCGCAGCGGGTCTACCTGGGGCCGAGCCGAGCTCGGGGTGCCGATGAAGATCTCAAACCAACCAAACCTATCCCCCACAGGCGAGCCTTCGGACCTGCCAGCTAGATGAGAGCCTGCGCAGCGGGTCTACCTGGGGCCGAGCCGAGCTCGGGGTGCCGATGAAGATCTCAAACCAACCAAACCTATCCCCCACAGGCGAGCCTTCGGACCTGCCAGCTAGATGAGAGCCTGCGCAGCGGGTCTACCTGGGGCCGAGCCGAGCTCGGGGTGCCGATGAAGATCTCAAACCAACCAAACCTATCCCCCACAGGCGAGCCTTCGGACCTGCCAGCTAGATGAGAGCCTGCGCAGCGGGTCTACCTGGGGCCGAGCCGAGCTCGGGGTGCCGATGAAGATCTCAAACCAACCAAACCTATCCCCCACAGGCGAGCCTTCGGACCTGCCAGCTAGATGAGAGCCTGCGCAGCGGGTCTACCTGGGGCCGAGCCGAGCTCGGGGTGCCGATGAAGATCTCAAACCAACCAAACCTATCCCCCACAGACGAGCCTTCGGACCTGCCAGCTAGATGAGAGCCTGCGCAGCGGGTCTACCTGGGGCCGAGCCGAGCTCGGGGTGCCGATGAAGATCTCAAACCAACCAAACCTATCCCCTACAGGCGAGCCTTCGGACCTGCCAGCTAGATGAGAGCCTGCGCAGCGGGTCTACCTGGGGCCGAGCCGAGCTCGGGGTGCCGATGAAGATCTCAAACCAACCAAACCTATCCCCCACAGGCGAGCCTTCGGACCTGCCAGCTAGATGAGAGCCTGCGCAGCGGGTCTACCTGGGGCCGAGCCGAGCTCGGGGTGCCGATGAAGATCTCAAACCAACCAAACCTATCCCCCACAGGCGAGCCTTCGGACCTGCCAGCTAGATGAGAGCCTGCGCAGCGGGTCTACCTGGGGCCGAGCCGAGCTCGGGGTGCCGATGAAGATCTCAAACCAACCAAACCTATCCCCCACAGGCGAGCCTTCGGACCTGCCAGCTAGATGAGAGCCTGCGCAGCGGGTCTACCTGGGGCCGAGCCGAGCTCGGGGTGCCGATGAAGATCTCAAACCAACCAAACCTATCCCCCACAGGCGAGCCTTCGGACCTGCCAGCTAGATGAGAGCCTGCGCAGCGGGTCTACCTGGGGCCGAGCCGAGCTCGGGGTGCCGATGAAGATCTCAAACCAACCAAACCTATCCCCCACAGGCGAGCCTTCGGACCTGCCAGCTAGATGAGAGCCTGCGCAGCGGGTCTACCTGGGGCCGAGCCGAGCTCGGGGTATCACAAAACATTCAACTATGTTATGCCATGAAAAATTCGACACTAGTTAAAGGAGAATCAATCGGTATAATATAACAAGTTCATTTTTGAGATACATGATTACATCCCTCCCCCTTCAGGGGTAGAAGCGCTTTAAATCATCACCACTCCAAGTGTGGCTTAGGGCTCTTCCCTCCACGTCCTGGAGATAGTATCCCCCTGTTCCGAGGACTTCCTTTACAATGTATGGACCTTCCCAGTTCGGGTGGAGCTTACCCACGGGAGCCGATCTTCCCGCCGCGTCGACCTTTCTCAGCACCAGATCCCCTTCTGCGAACTGTTTGACCCTGACATGCTTATCAAAATGCTTGGCCATCCGTCGCTTGATTTCTTCTTGCCTGATAGCCGCCACGTCTCGCAGTTCCTCCACCATATCTAACGAGAGGCGCTGCCCCTCTTCATTCTCCACCCTCCAAGTCTCGTCACCTTCGCCCGCGGCTGTGACTCGCGGGGACCGGACCTCAAACTCCACCGGTAGGACGGCTTCACACCCATGAGAGAGCTTGAAGGGGGTCTCACCGGTGGCCGTGTTCGGAGTCGTTCGTAGTGCCCACAGGACCGATGGGAGCTGTTCCACCCAATTTCCCTTCAAGTTTTCCACCTTCTTCTTTAGTAGATTTACAATGATTTTGTTTGCTGCTTCCACTTGACCGTTACTCCGAGGGTGATGGACGGAGGCAAACCGGAGATCTATCCCGAGTTGAGCGCAGAAGCTGATGAACTCCTCGCTGGCAAACTGGGGGCCGTTATCGGTCACTATTGCTTGGGGCAATCCATGCCTACAAATGATTTCCCCCCAGATGAAATTCCTTATGACCTGCGAGGTGACCTTGGCCAAGGCTTTGACCTCTAGCCACTTTGAGAAATAATCAACCATGACTAAGAGGAACCTCCTCTGCCCACTAGCCGGAGGAAAGGGCCCAACTAAGTCCATTCCCCAGATGGCAAATGGCCATGGTGCCGTGATACTCCGTAGTCTTTGAGCTGCCAAGAGTTGGAGGGGGGCGTAGAGTTGACATTTTTGACACCTCCTTGCAAACTCCATGACATCCTTCCTTAGGGTGGGCCAGAAGTAGCCCTGTCTGACCACCCTGGCTTCCAGCGTCCTTCCTCCCGAGTGGCTGCCGCACTCGCCCGAATGCACTTCCCTTAAAATCTTCGGGATTTCTTCTTCGGTTGCACATCTGGCTAGAAGCCCTGACAACATTTTGCGATGCAGACCCCCCTCCATCATCAGGTAGTGAGCCGCCTTGCGCTTGAAGCTTCTCCCCACCTTGGTCCCCTCAGGCAGTTCACCGGTGGTTAGGAAGTCCACAAATGGATCTATCCACGAGGGTTGCCGATCCACAAGCATCAACTCTCCTTCCTCGATAGCTGGTCGGAACAGCTCCGTCAAGATCCCTCCTACCTGAGGTCCGAACTTGGCCAGTCGATCGGCGGCTACACTTTCTTCCCTTGGAACATGTTGAATTGAGAAAGACCGGAATCCTCCGATGATTGCCCTTACCTTGGAGAGGTATCTGATGAGGGTTGGTTCCCGAGCTTCAAACTCTCCCCGGATCTGCGATGTCACTACCTTTGAATCAGTGACAACTTCCACCTCCTGAATTCCCAGCTCCTTTGCCAGGCGAAGGCCAGCAATAACGGCCTCATACTCTGCTTGATTGTTGGTCACTGGGAAATGTAAAATGACTGCTTGCTCTATGGTTACCCCCTGGGGACTTGTCAACACCACCCCTGCCCCTAGGGAGTGCCTTCCTGAGGCCCCATCAACCATTAACTTCCATGCTTCTCGCGGTTGCTGCTCTTCCCCCCCGACCTCAACAACGTAGTCTGCTAGAAAGTCCGCCACTGCCTCTGCCTTGATGGAGAGCCTTGGCACAAAGGAGATGTCGAACTCGCTTAGCTCAATGGACCACTTAGCCAGCCTCCCCGAGTGCTCCACTCCTTCGAAGACCTTGCGAAGAGGGTGGTCGGTCACCACCCTAATCGAATGCGCTTGAAAGTACAGCCGGAGCTTTCTGGCCGAGATGACTAAGGCATAAGCGAGCTTTTCCAGGATAGGGTAGCGAAGCTCTGCTTTTTTCAATATCCGGCTGACGTAATAGATGGGAAGCTGCTTCTTTCCTTCTTCCCTTACTAGGACGGAGCTCACCGCCTCCGCCCCTACTCCGAGGTACAAGGTCAGGTCCTCCCCATCCTTTGGGCTCTGAAGGAGGGGAGCCTGAGAGAGTTGCATTTTCAGCCCTTGGAAGGCCTCTTCGCACTCGGCCGTCCATTCGAATCTTTGATTCCCCCGCAGCACTTTAAAGAATGAAGAACATTTGTCTCCTGCCCGGGAGAGGAACCTGCTTAGCCCAGCCAGCTTGCCTGTCAAGCGCTGAACCTCCTTGACGTCGCGAGGTGACTTCAAATCCAGGATGGCCTTGACTTTGTCCGGGTTGGGCTCCACTCCTTCCGGAGTCAGGAGATGCCCGAGGAACTTCCCGCGGCTTGCCCCGAAGACACACTTCAAGGGATTCAGCCTCATTTTAAACCTTCTCAGGGTGGCGAATGTTTCCTCGAGGTCTTGCAGGTGTGAAACTATGCTTTTGCTTTTGATCATTAGGTCGTCGACGTAGACCTCCAAGTTCCTCCCCCTCTGATCCCGGAAGACCCGATCCATCATGCGCTGATAGGTAGCCCCTGCGTTCTTTAACCCAAAGGGCATCATCTTGTAACTGAAGCATCCATCCCTCGTGATGAAGGAAACATCCTTGGTGTCAGGAGGGTGCATCCGGATCTGGTGATAACCTGAAAAAGCATCTAAAAAACTCATGACAGAAAAACCGACGGCTGAATCAACCAGCGCGTCGATCCGAGGCAGGGGATAGCAATCCTTGGGGCATGATTTATTCAACAAAGAAAAGTCAACACACATCCTCCATTTACCACATCCCTTCTTCACCATTACTACATTGGAGATCCAGCCTGGATACTGGATCTCTGAGATGAAGCCCGCCTCTAGGAGCTTCTTGACCTCCTCGCGAATGGGCTCCTCCAGCTTTGTAGCGATGGCCCTCATCTTCTGACGGATGGGGCGGGCGCGGGGATCCAGGTTCAGGCGGTGGCAAGCTACATCGGCGTCGATGCCCGACATGTCCACCGCGCTCCAAGCGAAGACGTCAACGTTGCTTTGAATGCAAGCTCGCACCTGCTCCCGGGCCTCGAGACTCAACCCCCCGCTGACCCGCACCCTTTGCACCTCTCCTGCTTTGGTGAAGACCTCCATCTCCACCACTTCTTCAGCCGGTTCCAGCCGCGACTGCTCCCAACCGGTTCTTACCTCTTCCTCCAGCTCCAGCTCTCCCTTTTCCTCCTCAATCTCCATCGCTTCTATCCCCCTCTGCTGCTGCTGCTCGGCTCCTACGCCTCCTGGGACCTCTCCCTCGACTTCTCCCGCCGCCTGCTCTTCTACTTCCACTGCCCTTTCCGGGCTTTCCTGCCCATCGCTCCTCCGTATCACCTGCACATCCCCTCGCATCTTCTCTGTCTCTTCCTTCCAGCTTCCTCTCCAGCTTCCTTCCTTACCTCCTCATGGACCATCTCCTCTTCCTCCACAACCTCCTCTAGGGCCGCCATCTCTATTTCCAACTCTTCCGCCTCCGCCATCCACGAAATGGTGTTGACTGCCGTAACGTAACATTGTCTTGCCACCTTCGGGTCTCCTCTGACCCTGACCTGCACCCCCCCATTGTTGAACTTGAGGCACTGATGGAACGAGGAGGGGACGCAGCGAAAGGCGCTGATGAGGGGACGCCCAAAGATGGCATTATAGCTGCTCGGGGCGTCCACGATCACGAACCTGCAGTTCCGCGACACGCCCCCCAACCTTACGTGTAACCCTACTCCTCCTTCTACCTCCTTCCTCTCCCCGGAGAACCCGAACAGAGGTCCATCCGATGCCAAGACCCTCTTCCCTTCAACCCTCATCTCATCAAAAGCTTTCTTGAAGATGACGTTAACCGAGCTCCCGTTATCTACCAGTATCCTTGAAACGGTATAGTTCTCCACTGCCGTCTGGATCACCAGGGCGTCGCAGAATGGGTCTTCATAGTCCGGCATGTCCGCTGATGAGAAAGTAATCTTCTTCTGGTGGAGGAACCTGGGAGGTTGAGGCCACCCCTCTCCGGTACATGGTTTGAAGGCTCCCCTTACGGGTTGCCTCAATCCCCACTCCTCCATGAATCACCCTGATTCCTCCCCGGGTCCCTACATCCACCCGGTCTTCGCACCTGTCCTCCGCTTCGCCCTGCTGCACCTCCACTATCCTCATTGGTGGATCCTGCCTCCCTGCTCCTCTGGCCTCCCTCAGCTCCAAGAACTCTGGGCAGGTGGCCGTTGCGTGACCCTCCTCCTGGTGGAAATCACAAAAGAGCAACGCCTCCCCGCCCCTTCTCCTGTCTCCCCTTCCTCTTCTTCCTCCTCGAGCTCCCCTGGCTGCTCCTCTCCCCCTTCCTACTTCCATTGCCTCCTGCGGTGGTGGGGGACGATCCCTCGGCTCCTGCCTCCATGCCGGTCGATCGAATCTCCGGGGCTCCCGCAGGTTATCTCTCCCCGATAGCCTTCTCCTGGGCCTTGGGGTCGACCCTCCTGGGGCCTCCAACCCAACCGGTTGACTGGCTCCCGGGCCCCCCAACCCTGCTGCTGCCCAAACCTTCGGGGCTCCTCTCCTTTTCCTTTCTTCCCTCAGCTCCCTCTGCTCTCTCGGCTCCTTCTGTCTTCCCGCTGTTGGTTCCTTCCCGTCATCTTCTGCTAGCTTGGCCAACTTCCTGGCGAATGCTGGGTTTGCTCTCTCGAAATCAATCTCCTTCGCCGCCCTCTCCATGAGCTCCTCAAAGGAGAGGGGGGGCATCCTCTTCAACTCCATGCTAAAAAATCCCGGTCTCAGCCCCAGGGTGAAGGCCAGCATCAGCGCGTACCCTGGAACCTCCTGGACCAGAAGGATCTTCTCCTGAAACCGGTCGACATAGTGACCCAACGTCTCATCCGGCCTCTGCCTCACCGCAAACAGACACTCCGCTTCCTTCTTCCGCTTCTTTGAGGTTGAGAATCTTAACAGGAAACTTCTCCGCAGATCTTCAAAACAGTAGATTGACCTTGCTGGCAACTGGTGGAACCAGTCCCGAGCCTTCTCTTTCAACGTGATGGCGAACAGCCGGCACTTGAAGGCATCTGTCATCTGTCTTATTGACACAACGTCTTCAAACCACTGTACGTGCTGCACCGGGTCATCCTTCCCTGAGTAGTAGGACATGTCGGGCTCCCGGAACCCCTCCGGTACCGGAGCCGAGATGATGAGCTCGCTAAATGGGCTCTCGCCTCCTGCCTGGCGAGAAGGCACGTCTCGCGGCCTCGGCTGGCTCGCCCGATCCGCGAGACCGTGCCCTGGGAAGAGTTCCCGCACCGCCGCCTCCTTCTCGCCTGGCTCTGTCAATGCCTCCTTGCCCGGGCGCTGGCTCTGGCCTGGGAATAGCTCCCGTGCCGCCATATCTCTCTCGCCAGCCTCGCCCGGGACCTCCTTTCCTGGGCGCTGCCCTGGAGCGTTCTCGCCCAAGAGCGGAACCTCTTCTATCGGGACCTGAGGGGTGGCCCACTCGCCTCTCGCCGAGAAGGCCAAGCTGATCGTCTGCAGAACCTCTCGCCTGAACTCATCCAGCATCCTCTTCGTCGCTTCCTCTCCCCGGGTGGGGGAGCCTCCAGAACCTGACCCTTCACCTTCACCTCCTGCCATGGGACAAGACTTAAGGCTTTCTTGAATCGGCTGCCTTCCACGCTCACCGCACCAGAACTGTTGAAGCCAAATATGACCTCAACTGAAGTTCGAAGAAAAAGGGGTGCAGCCGAAACCTACTTCTCTCAAGTCTCACCCCTTGACTGGATTCTAAGGACCTAAGACTGACCCAAAAGCCTCAGCAGGGAGGTCCCACCTCACACCCGGAAGATCTCTGAGAGCTTCCCCTCCAAAGCCAAAGCTGGGCTAGGAGCTCCTCAGAAAGCACTGGAATTCGGGAGACAATGATAGCTTGCTTTCTAAGGAGCCCTTATGGGTCTATTTATAGCATTTTGCTGTCCTGAATTTACTGAAAAGCCCCTGGTTGGTCTGCCAATAGCCAAAACCCGCTATTTTTCTGAGGGTACTGTAAGTAATTTCTCCTGAGGGCAATTAGGACATTCTTCCAAAGACCCTGGGCCCCATTCGGCGAGAGCTGGTGCCGAGACCTTTCGGCCCAGGGCGCGGCGCGAACGTTCTCGCCCAGCGCAAGCGAGAACTCTTCGGGATTGAGGCTTGGTTTGGGCGAGAGCGCTTCCGCGCGGTCCGCGCTTGGCGCTCTCGGCCCACGGTTTCTCTTCTATAGCATCCAGCGAGAGCGTTTCCGCCTTCTGTGGGCGAGATCCTCCTTAGGGCGGGACCACTTTGGCTAACCCTCCTGTGACCATTGTGCCTCCTTGTCTGGCTCAGCGAATATGGGGTTGTACACAATCCCCGCTCTTTTTGAGCTAGCGCCGCGCTCGAAAAGACATGTTCAACCCAAAATATTCGCTGAGCACGTGTCAACGTCAGGGAATCTTTCGGTGGGCCGTACGGCGCCTATAAATATGAGTGTCGATAGACGGTCATAACACTTCCCTCGAGCCGTCATTCTCCCCCTGAGCTCTCGCCCTCTCTCTCGCTATGCCCTCCAAGCGTGCCGATAAACCGCTTCCGCAGGATCTGCAGGACCGCATTAACGCGGCGCAGGCGCGAGCTAGGGCTAACAGTGCCCTGGTCGCCCCATGGCTAGCGAGACAGTCGTCAGTTGCTGAGCCTTCTCTGCCTAAGAAGAAGAAGAAGAAGGCGAAGGTGGTTCAGCGGGACCTATCCCGCGAGAACAGGAGCCCGCCCACCCCTACCCCTAGTTGCGCGGACGGCACCTCGCCACGGAAGGTAAGCTTGATATACCAATTAACAACCAGTTGCTCAATTGTTTAACTTGATACCTCTCGCAGGAGACGGTTCCTGATGCTGCCGCGTCCCCGCGAGAACGTTTGGATCCACCCTCTACCCATCACGATGATCAACCACAGGTTCCCGAGGCGCCTCCTCCATCAGACCCGAACACCGCTGGTAAAGGTTCCCTTCTTGCCTTCGCCTGGTATTTTTAAATGCTGACCTGATTCCTCGCAGCGTCAATTTTCGCACCTCCAGATCTCGCCACCCGGGATGATGGGGCGAGAACTGCGAATCAGTCTGCCCATGCGGTTGGTTCCTCCCTACCGGCGAGAGGAAAAAATGCCGAGATCCCTGCGCCACCGCTAGACGCTAGCCCTCCAGCGGCTGAGGAGACCCGCTCCCCCGCTCTCGATCAGGCCGGGATCACCATCCACAAAGTTTACCCCCCGGCAAAGGAAAGCCAATCCACCTCCTCTTTGGAGCTGAGGGGGGGGGGGGGGGGGCTGGGCCTTCTCGCCTGCCGTCGACCGGGGGGCCTCGTCACTCTGAAGGTATACGGCAATTTTATCGCTGCTATCCTTCAGCTTCCGCTAAAATGGGGATTCTTTCGATAGGGGACATGGACTCGCGGCCTGGCGCTGAGGTAGAGGAAGAAGAAGAAGAAGAAGAAGAAAGAGAGGGAGAAGACGGCGAAAGCTCTCCCTTCCCTTCATCTGACGAGATGGAGGAGATCCTGACCGGTGCCGGGAGCGCGAAAAGACGAGGGAAGAAGGTTGCCGCCATTCTGTCGAAACTCATCCGGCGAGAACGGGTCCGCGACCTTGCGGCCCGAGAGTTTCGCCAGTCAGTGGAGAAGAGGCTGGAGTCCCTGGAGCGAGACTTCCTTCTAGGCGAGATGGACCGGCCCGGGGGAGCTACCGCCGGGTCCTCACCTGAGAGATGCATCGAGAGAATCCGGGATCTGTCTCGCCGGGTTGACCTGGGATGCAGCGTTCTGTCATCCTACTTCAACCCGCAGGCGCCCCCCCGGACCAAGTTGCGGGACCGAGGAAAATGGCGTTGGGAGCAAGGGAAATGGCGCTGGGAGCCGTACTGAAGCGCGAGACCTCCCCTCCTCTTCCCCTGTCCTTCCCTTCTCTAATGTACCCTTACTTTTTCGCTTGGAATTGTAACTAGTGTTCCCGCACTTTATTCGCTTATTATTTTATCGCGTTCCCGCTCAGCGAGAGCAATAGCTCTGTCTGTAATATTTTTGTATGCGTATAAGTTATCTTCCCAGGCCTTTGGGGTGGCGAGAGCCACCTTGCTTCTGCCTACCTTACCGGCCGTATGACATTTCGCAACGTTTGCGCCAGCTGCTTAGTTAATCGGTCGCTGTCAGATTCGGGCGGGAAAAATGAAGCGCCGCTGACCTAGGACGCGACGGCTGTACCCCCGCCGCCTTTCTGAAAACAGCCATCATTACCACGATTTTCTATAAATAGGAGGCTCACCTACCACATTCATTTCTCTGATTCCAGTCTCTCTCCCCTTTGTTGTTGTTCTCGCGGTCTTCGCAAAGCTCTCGCCCGTCTCCGTCTTCCACTTCCGTTCTCGCCCCGTTCTCGCTCTCGCCTTCTCCTCGTAGATCTCGCCTTCAAACCCTATTGCGATGCCGGGCGGTGGTGAAGGACGATCCAACTGCGCGGAAGCCTTCCAAAAGCATCTCTTCCCTTCCTGTACTCTCACTCTGGAGGAGTTCAACCTGATCAAGACCCAGCACGTTCCCGCTGGCTTCGTCGCGCGGCCCCCGGGCAGTCATGACAAAGTCAACACTGCAGGGGAGGGGGAGCTCGCCATCCCTATTGAACACTTCGAGGTGGGCTTCCGCCTTCCGCTGTGGTCTGAGATGCGACAGGCTCTCCGGTACTACGGGGTGGTTCCCGCGCAGCTGAACCCTAACTCCGTGGCGATTCTCATGGCCTTCATATGCTATATGCGGTCGGAGAGGATCGAGTTTATCTTGCCGATTTTCCGCAAGTTATTTACTTTCCGCGCGAAGGGAGGCGTGGTGTTCTTCTCTGGGCAACTGCTGAAAACGATCGGTCTCGCCAACAAGCACCATCACTGGGGCGAGAGGTTCATCTATGTTTCCGGCGACTTCGGGAACGTACCCCTCGCCCCCATCCAATACGAGGATGCCGCCTACAAGCCTCCGTCCTTGGGCTCCCGCGAGAGCGCCCTCCTTGAGTTTTTCGGAACCAAGGATTTCGACGTCCTCTACCTCCGGCGAGACGTCGATTCTCTTCATCCTGTACTTCCGGGAGAAGGTAAGATCTCGCCCGTATTTGCCTTCTTGCCTTTTCCAAGGTTGGAATTGATCGCTATTGTTTTCGCAGGAGAGCGCGAGATCCCTCTCCGCCAGCCTTTCGACGAGACTCGCGCCAGAGAGAGCCAACCTCCTAAGGACCCGCTGGCTCTTGCGAAAGCCGCCGCGCAAGCCTACCGAAAAGAGCCGGGCCTCCCCCCCTCAAGCGGCGTTGTGAAGCGAAAGCCGTGTGCTTCCGCACCTCAGCCAATCAAGAGGCCCAAGACCACGGATATCGAGAAGGGCAAGGCTGTTGTTGTACCGCCCGTCCAACCTCTCCCCGCCGGCCGCTCCTTCGAGGAGGTCCTGGAGGCAGTAAGCAGGATTGCGGCTACCAGGGGCGGCCCCGGGACTCCTGCCGAGAACCCTCGGACCCCTGGCGCCGCCGAGAGCGAGGGTGCCGCCGCCGGGACCTCCGGCCAACCCCTGTCTGACGAGGTGTCGCGGGGTCATCGTAACTTTGGTCTCGGCGTGAGGTGCCTGGACGCGGAGAACAAGCCACTGCTGCAATGGGACCCTGACGCCAACCAGGTCACGGTCTCGTCCCTCTTGCCGAGCTGGGCGGAGCGAGACGAGGTCACCGGCGAAGCTTTCGCCTTAGGCTATGGTCTCTACAGCCGGGAGGACGCTAGCGTCTACGACAGGATGTCGACCCGGCTGTTGGCGTACGACTCCACTCGCGCTTTAATGCGTGGGCTGGAGCTTGCGCATATGTGCGCCCGGCGGAGCATTACGATAGACCGCAACTTCCAAGACATGTTCAAGGCCAGGGATGATGCGGTGGCCCAGGCGGCCTCTCTGGCCAAGGAGCTGGCCGAGACCCAGCAACTGTTATCCTCGCGCCAAGCGGAAGGGGTAAGCGAGACCTTTCATAATCATTTGTTCTCGCGATCCTAACCCTTCTCTGATGCTAACCTTCCGCTGTTCAGGATTCCGCTCAGGCCGCACTTCGCGAGGAGCTGTCTCAGGCCCGATATGACAACGTTCTCCTGCGAGAGCAGATCGCGCGCCTCGAGGCGAGTGCAGCCCCTCCGCTGGACGAGAGATTGAAGAGCCAGTATTACTCGGCTTATGACATCGACAAGCTGCTCCAGGGGAACGCGCAAGCCACCGTAAAGTTGATGCTGGAGACGCTGCGCGACATCAACTGCTGGGACGGAAGGGGCAAAGACATTACCGCTCCACAACTTGTCCCATGGCTCTTCGAGCCCATTCCAAAGCCCCTGGGCGCCCCGATACCCCTCCCTCGGATGTCTCAAAGTCCCCCGCCGCGGGTGGCGAGACCTCCGGGGGGAGTTCCGGCGGAAGCTCCAGCGGGAGCTCCAGCGAGGCTTCCGAGGGGTACAGTTTGTCCCGTTGAGGGTTCCCTTCTTGCTTCTGTTCTTCACCTCTCTGTAAAGCGCGAGACGCTATCATTTTGTACCCACACATTGTATTATTAATGCAAATGTTTTTCTTGCGAACATTTTTTGTTATTTGCGAATGTGTTTGATGTGATTGTCGTAGTTGAATGCTTTCGGCGTAGGCTTCTGCCAAGGCCCTTGGCCTTCTTAGGAAATCCGTAGCGATGAATCAGCAAGAACCTGCGGTAACCGGCCAGCCGGAAGCGTGACTCTCGAATCCTTAAGACGGGACCGTCCCCTCTAGACTGCGCGAGTCCCACTAGCCATCGTATGACGATCTCGCCTATTTGTTCGAGAACACTGAGAGGAACCCTTTTGGCGGAAGCTTCCCCACCTCGAGTTCCCTTCAATGGGGAATCTTCTGCCGAGATCTATCTCTGCCGAGACCTATCCCTGCCGAGATCTATCTCTGCCGAGATCTATCTCTTCTTTTTCACTTTTCATTTGGTATTCCCAACGTGCTTCCTGCCTTCATTAACCAAGCCAACCAGACCAAACCTATTCCCCACAGGCGAGCCTTCGGACCTGCCAGCTAGATGAGAGCCTGCGCAGCGGGTCTACCTGGGGCCGAGCCGAGCTCGGGGTGCCGATGAAGATCTCAAACCAACCAAACCTATCCCCCACAGGCGAGCCTTCGGACCTGCCAGCTAGATGAGAGCCTGCGCAGCGGGTCTACCTGGGGCCGAGCCGAGCTCGGGGTGCCGATGAAGATCTCAAACCAACCAAACCTATCCCCCACAGGCGAGCCTTCGGACCTGCCAGCTAGATGAGAGCCTGCGCAGCGGGTCTACCTGGGGCCGAGCCGAGCTCGGGGTGCCGATGAAGATCTCAAACCAACCAAACCTATCCCCCACAGGCGAGCCTTCGGACCTGCCAGCTAGATGAGAGCCTGCGCAGCGGGTCTACCTGGGGCCGAGCCGAGCTCGGGGTGCCGATGAAGATCTCAAACCAACCAAACCTATCCCCCACAGGCGAGCCTTCGGACCTGCCAGCTAGATGAGAGCCTGCGCAGCGGGTCTACCTGGGGCCGAGCCGAGCTCGGGGTGCCGATGAAGATCTCAAACCAACCAAACCTATCCCCCACAGGCGAGCCTTCGGACCTGCCAGCTAGATGAGAGCCTGCGCAGCGGGTCTACCTGGGGCCGAGCCGAGCTCGGGGTGCCGATGAAGATCTCAAACCAACCAAACCTATCCCCACAGGCGAGCCTTCGGACCTGCCAGCTAGATGAGAGCCTGCGCAGCGGGTCTACCTGGGGCCGAGCCGAGCTCGGGGTGCCGATGAAGATCTCAAACCAACCAAACCTATCCCCTACAGGCGAGCCTTCGGACCTGCCAGCTAGATGAGAGCCTGCGCAGCGGGTCTACCTGGGGCCGAGCCGAGCTCGGGGTGCCGATGAAGATCTCAAACCAACCAAACCTATCCCCCACAGGCGAGCCTTCGGACCTGCCAGCTAGATGAGAGCCTGCGCAGCGGGTCTACCTGGGGCCGAGCCGAGCTCGGGGTGCCGATGAAGATCTCAAACCAACCAAACCTATCCCCACAGGCGAGCCTTCGGACCTGCGGCTAGATGAGAGCCTGCGCAGCGGGTCTACCTGGGGCCGAGCCGAGCTCGGGGTGCCGATGAAGATCTCAAACCAACCAAACCTATCCCCCACAGGCGAGCCTTCGGACCTGCCAGCTAGATGAGAGCCTGCGCAGCGGGTCTACCTGGGGCCGAGCCGAGCTCGGGGTGCCGATGAAGATCTCAAACCAACCAAACCTATCCCCCACAGGCGAGCCTTCGGACCTGCCAGCTAGATGAGAGCCTGCGCAGCGGGTCTACCTGGGGCCGAGCCGAGCTCGGGGTGCCGATGAAGATCTCAAACCAACCAAACCTATCCCCCACAGGCGAGCCTTCGGACCTGCCAGCTAGATGAGAGCCTGCGCAGCGGGTCTACCTGGGGCCGAGCCGAGCTCGGGGTATCACAAAACATTCAACTATGTTATGCCATGAAAAATTCGACACTAGTTAAAGGAGAATCAATCAGTATAATATAACAAGTTCATTTTTGAGATACATGATTACATCCCTCCCCCTTCAGGGGTAGAAGCCCTGTTTGCAAGAACTCAATAAGATTTTATAGATCTTCATTTTAATTTTCCATGTGTTCAGTATAACTATTAATTCTATGTGGCTGTTGTGATCTCGGTTAGAAAAATGTGTCGTGGTTGTTGTGCTTCAATTGTGAGTAAAATGATAGTTATGTTAGATGGTTTTTTGTTTAATTGATGATGTTGCAACTAACTACTGCGGCCTTCGATTTCTACATGCTTCTGAAATTATTTTTTTAATGGATTTAAGCCTCTGATTTCTACATGCTTTTATTTCATTTTTTTTAAAAACTCTCTCTCTCTCTCTCTCTCATTTAGAAGCAAGCAGGCAGTGTGTTTGATGCAATGCCTTATAGAGATTTATTAGCCAATGCTGGCAGTAAAACTGTCTTTTAACCAATTTCTTAGCCAAACTCAATTTCTTAGCCAAACTTTCAAAAGCTATTTATTCATTTTCACTGGAGCTGACTAAATATTTTCATTATTTACTTGAGTAGAAAATAATGCTTTTGGAAGGAAAGAATCCCGTCCTTCAATATTTGAGGCTTTTGGAAAGAAGGAATCTTGTCCTTCAATATTTGATGTCAAATAATTTAATAGCAAACACGTGTGTTGTTATATTTTCTACTGAATTTAGGATTTTTGTATTGGGGGTGGGCATTTCAGGTGCTTTCTACTAGCATTTCAAATGATTTTTCAGATTTTTCACATGTCTATCTTACTGCAGTTTATTTATGTTTTTTTGGATCACTTCTTTGTTGTAAGATTTGTAGACCTATTATAGTCAGCCAAAAGTAATGTCACTTCTATGAGTATTTAATTGTTTTTAGTCTGTGATATTTGGTTATTATAATTACTCTATGAGTTAAAGTTTCCCGTGCAATTTCAATTATTTTCAGCCCTCTCTTTTCATTACTGTGAAGTTTTCTAATTATTATTTGTTATTCATTATCATGCTAATGTGTCTTGGTGTTTGGACCTTTAACTTCATCTTGAATTAGTTCTTCTTAATTCGGCCCATTAATTTGTTTCCTGTTTTCGTGTTCAAAGAAGAACTCTGTTGGAATGAACGTTGGAATATCATGAATTGAATTAATCTAACAACTCTTGATGGTTATAGTCCCTGTGAAGCATTTTGCTCATCTCATTCTGCAAGACGATTAGTAGTCCTCACACTTTCATTAACACTTATCTTCTTGTCATTCAAATCACAAGATTGCAAATAAATGATTCTTAAAATAATGTCAATATCAATAATAATTCTTAGGCGATTAGTAATTTCCCTCGCGGGCCTGGTACGGTCGCGCTTGGCCGTAGGGGCGTTGCCCCGTGTACCCTGTATGGAATTAAATTAGTTTACGTTTAACCAAGTGGTATTTCATCAAACATTCTTAGAAATAATGTCAATAGTAATAATAATTCCAAGACGATTAGTAATTTCCCTCGCGGGCCTGGTACGGTCGCGCTTGGCCGTAGGGGCATTGCCCCGTGTACCATGTATGGAATTAAATTAGTTTACTTTTAATCAAGTGGAATTTCATCAAACATTCTTATAAATAATGTCAATATCAATAATAATTCGTAGGCGATTAGTAATTTCCCTCGCGGGCCTGGTACGGTCGCGCTTGTCCGTAGGGGCGTTGCCCTGTGTACCCTGTATGAAATTAAATTAGTTTACTTTTAAACAACTGGTACTTCATCAAACACAAAAAGCGATTACAGGTATGGGAGAAAACAGATAACTCATGAGTTAATTGCATCGCATCGCAGACACTTGGAGATGTCCAGCCAAAATCATGCTGAGGCGTCATCGTCATTGCCAAACCAGGGTAGGCCAGTCCAATGTAAAAGAGGGCCTCCTTCAACTTCGGCGGCAACCGCTGAGCAAACTCGAGAGTCAACCCGAGTACGTGTTAGTAATTGAAGACGGTCATTGACTGCAGAACAACGGAATGCACTGAATGCAAGGAGAGCACAATCACGCTCAACGATGACTTTACCATCGGTCGTGGAAGTCCAACCAACACATCCAGAACCTCCAAATCAACCTAATGAAATTGAAGATGATAGTTCTGTGCCCACTTCGCGGACAGGACGTCGTAATATTGCAAGAAATTATCGTTCCTCCGACAACGTCAGCGTCTTCCAGCTCCCACAACCAACGATTTACCCTCACTGTGCAGCTCGATTATTCCACAAAGAAACAAAAATTTATGTTGTAAACTTGACGAAGTAATTTTACCTGTCATTCTTGTCTCCCCGCAGTTGTTGGCCCTTTACACTGATCAGACAACAAGAGCGCGTCATTTCGGCAAAATATACGTGCATACAACCACGTATTCTCTTTCACATCCATGGGCGTTACACTTGACGAAACACTTCCGGCTTTCAACTAGGGTTTGTACACTTTCAGAGCACATGGAGCTATATATCACAAAATTGGATCTCTTCTTCCTACTCTGGGGGACATACCACGATTTTTACAAATGTTCATCCGAAGGACGAATGCACGCCGGTGGATGAGACGGAACAATGGTCGCTGGAGGGAGAGGGGCAAAGAATGTGTGAGGATGTCTGGGAGAGGCGGAGGGGGCGAAGAGAACGGTGGAGAGGGTGAAGAAATAGCTGTAGCGCGGAAACGGCGGAGCGGAGCGAAGAGTTGCGGGTTTAGGTTTAGGGTTTCAGTCTCGCGACTTTAGTACTGCGGCACGCCAAAATTTTGAGCGGGATATTACGGCGGCAAAGTTGGAAAAGACTCAAAAAACCTTTATTTTGAAATTAAAATAAGAGATGAAGGGGTAGTTTGGGCAAGTGAATGTTACACCATGGGTAGAAATGAGTTTCCTTATAGTATAAAGATATATATATATATATATATTAGTGGAAATTTTCCATTGTATAGAAAATAACAGAAAACAATTTAACAAAGCTAATTAAAAAATATTGAAATATAGCATTTAGTGCTAATGTCGGCGTTAATATTTACCGCCAGGCGCTAGTAATAGAGTTTGTATCTTTCAAATAAAAAATGTGTTTTCATGATTTTTTTGCTTTCAATTTATCCTGATTATGATTTTTCAATATAGGGGCTATACAAGGCAACAAAGAAAATAGGAAAAAAATACAAAGTTGTGGATTTTGCTTCTTAGGTTGCCGTCTTCAGAAACTTCTATTTCTCTTTTCCTTTCTACCTCTTTTCCTTTTGCTCTTTCAACTATTTTGGGGCTTGACTTCGCATGTGTTCGGTTTTCTTGTAGTGGAAGCACCATGGTGGTGGCCGCTCATCGTCATCATATCTACCTTTTTTTCCTTTTTAGATGATGAGCCTTTCTTCCTTGCGTTCTTTTGGAAGTATTTCCAGAAGGTTTTTCTCCTTTTCGGGTTCTTCAATAATTTTTTGAAGTTCTTCACAAAAAGGCTTTCTTCAACCTCTTCATCATCATCGTCGTCCTTTATTTTTGACTTCAGCACCAAAACCTTCTTCTTT
This sequence comes from Platanthera guangdongensis, assembly GCA_039583875.1. Lineage (NCBI taxonomy): Eukaryota > Viridiplantae > Streptophyta > Magnoliopsida > Asparagales > Orchidaceae > Platanthera > Platanthera guangdongensis. The sequence goes on from CM077164.1 coordinate 131,536,131, forward strand.
GGCTCCTTGTTGTATTCTTCTTGTTGGATTTTGAGTTCAACCTCATGGGTTTTGAGATTCATAATGAGGCTCTCAATATGGAGTTGTCTTAGATCGTGTGAATCAGAGATGACCGTCCCTTTCGGATTGAACTTTGGAGGGAGAGATCAAAGTATTTTCCTCACCAAGTCTCCTTTGGAGAAAGTCCTCCCATGTACTTTTGAAGCATTGATGATTTTTGTGAATCGTGTGTATACCGAGTCTACATCCTCATCTGCATCAATTTCTAATTTTTCATACTTAGATTATAGTTGGAGTAGCTTTGAATCTTTAACCTATGAAGTACCTTCATTAGTAATTTCCAATAAATTCCAAATATCAAAAACAGTTTTGCAAGCACAAACTCAATTGAATATAGTTCTATCTAAAGCACAAAATAGAGTGTTCATTGATTTAGCATCATTCTTACACCTAGTCTTATCTCCATCATCCCATTTATCTCTAGGCTTTTCCATGGTTATTTCTCCAACTATATATGTGGGAGGAGTATAACATTGCTCGGCCCAAGCCCAGACTTCTATATTTAAAGCAACAAGAAAATATCACATTCTAGTTCTCCAATAGTTAAAATTTGATCCAGTAAAACACTGAGGTCTGATAATTCTTTTCTCCTCTTGAAAAATGAGATCATGGAGCTCTATTATTCATGGTTGTTAGACCATTTTGGAATAATCTTTCTTTGATACCACTTGTTGGATCTATAGGCGCCATTACCGGGAGGTGAATAAGGGTTTTAAGGAATTTATAGCTTAAGCGAAAATGTAGTAATAAGTTGAAAATATTTTATGAAATATTTTAATGAGAACTTGGCTTTCAACTTATATTGAGTTGTGAGAAGGGAGATGTTGAATCTCTGTTGATACAACGAGCAATAAGAGTTATCATGCGGCGCAAGCGACTGAGATCACCCTTTTCTATTTAGAGTAAAGAGTGTGGAAATATGATGAAGAAAATAGAGAATGAAAACAATTTTATTCCAAAAAGATGATTAAAAAACTTGACTCTAATTACTCTTGGAATCGAGGCGATCATAGAAATCCTTTTACATTTCTATACCAACCCTTCTCCTAGTGACTGGTTGGCTCTACCATATCTCCCCCAGATAAGTCATCGACCTGCGCCATATATCTAAACTTAGACCTATTTGTCACCACTCACGACGAATTTCTCCTAAGTCTCGCAAGACTTAGTCGCCAACTGCTGTGGCAAAATCACTACCAACAAAAAGATAATATGTTGGATCGGGTGGCCAACCATAGAGGGGGGTGAATTGTAAGAGCCCATTTTTTTTGCAAAACCAACAGGATCTTATGCCCAGAACCGCCGCTTTGTGGTGACACCAACACACCCAGGAAGGTCGTCACTACAAAACGTTGATCCTGCCGGTCATACCGATCGCAGAAGAGAAGAGTAAGTGTATAGAGTAAAGTAGAACTCAAATACTGGTCCACTAGAAATCACATGAATATAAAATAAATCCCCACGAAGGGAGAGTCCACAGTAATGATAAATCAAAGTTCTAATAAGAGGGCTCCTGCCCGATACATCATGATCCTCACTACAAGTCACTTAACGCGAAAGCAAATCTATAGTAACTACTAATGATTGGGACTCATTGTCCCTGCTTCCTGAACTCTCGTGCTAGACTGTCCCGTCTCCAAGCACACGGACCTCTGGGGTTGCATCTCCAGGTTTGACTCCACGATCTCAGAAAATGATTTGATCAACGACTGTTAGTCAAAAATAAAGTCCTATCATCCCCCACTCCTCCCCCAATGGCTCCTAGGCACCGAGCGGGGAGAAGGAAGGGGAAGGTATTTAAGGTGGAGAGTAACAAAAGTGAGCAGGTGATGGCGAAACTAGTCTATCATGAACATAAAATCACAGCAAGTATAAGTAAGCAAATAGTAGGTAAGCAATATGAGTATACACGTGAACAAGGTGAGCAAGTAAAGTACAAGAAGGTAAACTAAGTAAGTAACCATGACCTATAGGAATGCCCATACAAACCTATAGACCAAGGGGTCGTTTTGCAAGGCTTATTGCATAAAGGGTCTCATACTAATTTATACAATAAGTATCAAGGGTTATATGCACTGATTATGCCATGTCATGCAAGTATGCTATGATAAGAACATGCAAGTGCAACTCACACACCCGACTCTATGCACACAGACCTTTAGTTCCCCCTTTTTGGAGCCTAACCACCCAGGATACCTCCGTAGTGGCAAACGGAAATAGTGGGTTGGGCCTCGCCCACCTCTAAACTGGTATCAGCACTATCAGTCAGACCTATCATACACCTAAACATTGGTGCACTAAGCAGAGCTCCTGCGTACTCTTGTCGGCTGGCGCACCGGACTTTATTCTGCTAAGTGTTAAACCACACTTGTCGAGTCAACGTATTGGTGTCGGTGCGACGACCCTTCAATACCGAATACCCACGATCTTAAATTTTATGCACATGCAATATTAATGTATTTACCCCGGAGCCAAAGCTCCCCGGACTAACCGGTCCATAATAAATATCTACCGAGCCATCAGCTCGCCGGGCTAACCTGCCCATCACCAAAACCACCGAGCCTACTGATCGTGAGACCCAACCTAACTCCCACAACACCAGGGAGTGTGAGTGTAAGTGTAATCCTAGAGTATTTCTAATTACTCTTGTATTTCATTTAGTATTACGGCTTACGTTAACCTTGGACTGCCCAGGGCATTCCCTGTGAAGGGCTATCGAGGGAACTAGGAACTACGATGGGCTGAAACACAAAGCTCACTTTCGCAAGGTACTTATTATTATTGGTATCTACCCATAGCCAACCCCATTTAAAGTTATACTTAATCTAACTCTACTGCATTTTGACTCTCTCTCACTCCACAGGAAGGACGATATTTCGTCGATCCCGAGCATCATTTAACACCAGTCAACTCAATACTTACACATCATGACTCCTAATGATGAACTCATTTCCACTTCACCAAAATACGTAAACTATTAACCCCAACTCCCTATGTCCATTCCACATGCTATCACAATTTCCGTAGTTTTATTATATGCAGACTAATCTAAGCTATATGATGTACATGACCGGAGGTACTCCAAATTTTCATACAAAAACCCTAAGATAATTATTGGGGGTCTATCATGACACATTTAACCTAAATTCAGAAACTTATAATTTTCCTAATTAATTTGGCATTTATTTAATTTTCCCAAAAATTAGGTCATGGGTAATTCTGAACATTAAGTATTAGATTTCCATAAGTTATGGCCACCAAAAACTTATGAACACTATATGATGCCAAAATATCAGAGAATATCAAATTTCACAAATTTTCATAAATGTAATAACCTATAATCATTTAATTCAAGATAATTCCAATAAATAGAGATAAAGAAGAAAACACCACCAAACTTTATCCAAAAATTATACAAAAATTATCAGAGACTTATTATGATCACAAAACTTTACTAAGTTTCATGTAATTCCAAGGCCAGTAAGGTACATATAAAATATTCCAAATAAAATCACATTATGGCGCTTTTTGAAGAAATATACTTGTAACATCTACCAAACTACATGGAATAATTTCATAAGCTTTATTATGCCCTAAAAGGTTCTCTGGCCAAGCAAGACTATTTTCCAACAAGATATGATATTTACTAAGAGGAAATGCTCAATTATTCCAAATAATTTATCAGTGCATACAAATGGTATTAGATTAACTTTGCCAGAGTTTCATATCATTCTAATACAATTAAACCACAATTACTTCAATATCATCAAAATGGGCAAGATGAAGGTTATATCTACAAGTATGAACTACTGTTATCTAACCATCCTATAATAAATTTTAGATATTAATATTACTATAAAATTACTCTTACCAAAATCTCATGAATATACAAGGTCATATGACCCTTTAATTATTCCATAAGGTGTACATGCCTAAATAATTTCTAGGTGATTAAAGTGGGTTCATGTAATGCCCCCGATTTTTCGGCAATTATTTTAATCCTCGTTTGGCGTTACGTTGGCGCATTTCCGGCTCGTGCTGTTGTGGCAGTACCTCGTTAGGTGTTCTTAGTGCCCGTAGCCTATTTGCAGGGTTCCCCAGCTAGCCGGAGTCTGTTTTGGAGACTCGGCTGAGCCTCTTAGGGAATCCCTGTGCTTTGGCTTCGGGTGAGGTTAGCCCGAGTGTGTGGTCGTTGGAGGTTGTGCCCGACTTCGCCGATGCTTTCATAGTCCGAGTGTTTAGCTACGGTGCGGATTTGTTCGGAATCCGAGAGCGTTAATTTTCGCATCGTTTCGACGGTTGCCTGTTAGCGGGTGGTCATTTTATTTTAGCGTATATATATATATATACTTACGCATTTTAGCATGATGAGTGATTTAGGCATGCCGGTGTATAAATGCATACGTGCACGTGCGTGCGTAGCTTTATAAAAAAATATATTTATGTGCGTGTTTATATGGGGGTGTGCGGTATGGGTATACGTATAAGTGTAGGTATATAGTATATACGTATATTTATAAGTGTATGGATATATTTATATGTGTATAGGTATAGGTTATTTGTTTAAACTTTTAATTAAAACCAAATCCCATTTAGTGGTTAGGTTAGTGCTTAAGTAGTTAGGATATATGTATATATATATATATATATATATATATATATATATATATATATATATATATATATATATATATATATATATATATATATATATATAGGATTTGATCTTTAGGGTTAGGTGTTTTTTCCCCAACCCGACGGCTGTCTGCAGAGCCCGAGCCGCTCCATCGTGCGGGAGGAAAGAGGCGGAAGCCCCGGCGCTGCTCCGACCGCCCGTTCGCCGCCCATTTCAACCCGGAATCTTCGTTTGAGGCCGGATCCGAGCTCCTCTAGGCAAGACCTTCGTTCCGAGGTAACTATTTTGGGATTTCACCATCTCCTTTTCCGATCGGGTGTTGAGAGTTCATGTTCTTTCCTTGCTTTGATCGCCCAGTTTCTTGTCCAGATTTTTCATAGGTTGTGGCTGCGATCTTGTCCTGTTGGGAGGGGTGCTGTTGGCCGAATTTCTCCTAAGCCTAGGCAAGTTTTCCCTTGCCAAAGTAATTTTTTTTCATGTTTAAATTTGGTTGCTTGATTCCATGAGAGTGGTCGGTTGTTCTTGGTTTGGTATATGAAATTAAGATCGGTGTTTTATTTCCATCATTTGGTTTTCCATACCTTGTTAACTTGCGGTTTTCCTTAAGTGTAAATGATTGTTATGGTTTTGCTTTAACTAGTTCTAGAGTTTTATAATAGTTGCCCTATGGTTGTTCTAGAATCGGATTGGTATCAAACCACCCAAATCCCTTGTCATTCTCGTTTTTTTTGGGGGGGGGGGGTCAATCCTCTTGTTTGAAATTAGTGTCAAGCCCCTTGTTAATGTTTGGCATCAAACCACCCAAGTGGATCGTTTAGGGGTCGAATCTAGTTAAATGTTCATGGTTGTAGCGAGTTAATTATTCGGGTTTGTACCAAGCTAATCGCTTAGGTTTAGTTGGAGACCAAGCTACTTGGTTATATTTAATATTACACTGTTGTTAAACGTTTAGTACCGAGCTTCTTGCATAAATTTAGTGTCGTATCGTTTTCAATTTATTTGTGCCAAACTACTTAGTTGGGGAAACTCGACGTTTAGTCCGTTGGAATGTGTATAAGTCTCTTAGGTGGGTTGCTCTAGAGTGTTTAGGGTTCAGTGTGACTCCTTGGTGGTTCATGAAACCACTAGTAAGGGTTTTTCCCGAGTCACTTAGTGCTGGAGTAGGATGTGATTTTGAGGTGGGTCGGACCGATGCCGCCACCCTTGTTTTACTTCTTGTCTTATTAAGACAATATGGGTTGTTTGGTTGAGTTGGACTGATGCCACCACCACAGCACCCTGAGATATATAGGCCTGATAGACTTGGTTGGACCGTTGCCACCAGCCTAGGCCCTGGTTACTGATTTTGTCCACCTCCTGTATTAGGTGACTCTTTCTGCTCTAGCTTTATGCTAGGATTTATTTATTTTTGCTAATCCTTTTTTTGCAGAGGTCGTAGAAGTTCAGATTCATTCGTGCTCTTGATGTACTCCCTTTCCACTTACCTCTGTGGGAATCAGTTTTACCTGCTTTACTTACCTTCTTTTACCTGTACCAGTTTTACTTCACCTTCACTTACTTCTGACCTGATTTTAAATCCGGTATAAATTTATTGTACCTTTGTTTTCCTTTTGTTAGTTGCTTTGCTGAGGTGTTTGTTTTTTTTTTCTGAATACCTCAGGTACAGGTATTTAGCCGACTGTGCGGCTAGGTTGCTCCTGGAGATTTTCTAGCATATCAGTTGCTTCTGTGGTTCTCAGTTCCTCTTGTTTGGGAGGTAGCTTTCCTTTAGACTTGTAGTATAGACATACCTACTCACCAGTGGGTTCGTGTCAGTTGGTGACGCCCACTGGTGGTTTCTCTTTTAGATACTTTGCACTTGCTTACACTGTTAGTTCTTCTGTTTTTGAGATTCATTAAAAACTTGCTCCTGGGATGATTTATGTTAGGTTGCTGGTTACTTTAAAACCTATAAAAGAAAACAATTATTATATCTAAAACATAGACATCATGTTTTCTCTTCTAAAAAGCTTAATCTCTACTTTCAAAACCACGTAAAAGGTCATTTTCTATATATATCATATAAGTTAAATCTAGGGTCTTGCATAGTCTTAGGTGTCCCCTGGGGACGCTTATGCCTTCTCTTAGGATGTTAAAAAGTGAATAAAGTATTTTTCGCTATGTATAAGTATAATTTTGAAGGGTGGACTAGTTGATCCACGAAGCCAAGGGATACGACCTCTAAAATACAATTGATTTTCACATCATTTAAGCTTATGTTTTTTTTCATAGTCTTAGTAGTTGGTGGTTGCCTGAACGTCGGCAGTTATCCCCTGTCCGACGTGGCATCACGACGCGTGTTTTCTCCTACTCTGATACTTCTTAATTTCAGAGAAAATGCGGGTTGTGACAGGTTCATGTGTCCAAATACCACCAAATTCCTTCCTATGGCATTTCACCATCCTATGATCACATGGACTAAACACCAAGACCATACAAGGGCATATCACCATATATTCTTCACAAAGCCCCAAAGTTCAACCTTAGGGTTTGAACTAGGGTCCTAAGGCAAATCCACCCTAATTCACCTCAAACTCCATCTGAAGGTGTTTATTGTCATAACAAATCAGTGGCCCAAGTTTCAACCTCTATTGAGGTGATTTGGTCACTCAACCCCCACAAGGGACACTTTGAGCTAACTAACCCTTTTAGGCCTATGCTAGGGTTTACCAAATTCCAAACCAAATCATCTCCAAATGGGATGAAATTTTATACAGAATCTTATATTGGCTCCAAGGACCGCTCATCAAATTTGGGAGGATTTGGAGGTCATTAGACCCTTTAATTAAACATTACATGAAAAATGAAATGATTTCTAAAACTTTAGAAAAATATTTTCCAAAAATTCTCTTTTTTGGATATGTTATAGATCTAGATATTAATGGCTCATGTTCCAAATTTCAAGTCATTTGGAGGTTCAGGATTGATGGGATCACCCCAAACAATCTCTGATAAACCCTAAGTATAGACCTCTCCAAAAGGAGTGTTGTGGTCTGACCTGAACTCCAAATTGGTTCAAATCAATTTTATAATAAACTAGATGCATATGGCTACAAGTTTCATGTTGATCAATTTTTTTTTGAAAAGGCCTCTAAGTTTTTTTAATTTTAATCCTAAGGAAGCTGAATTTCTGTGACAGAAAATACAAAATACCCTAAAGTTTAATTCATCATGATCTGCACAGATCTTACAGCAGGATCGGACGGCGGCTGGCTTTCATCTTCCTCCAGCCAATGGCCCAGATTCAATCGACCTAGAGCCAACTCCAGCCCCAATTCACGGCCCTCCGGCCACCTTCCCGGCCAACCACCGCCACCACCACCTTCGTCGAGGTGAGGGCTATCGGTCGGCGGTGGTTTGGACGCCGGAGAAGGCGGATTCCGGCGAACCCGACACCCTCATTTTCATGGAATACCAGTGGGAAAACTCCACCAGATCAGGCTCAATTGAGCCCGATTCTTTTCTCTAACAATTCCTAAGATCCAACCCATGAAGGAGTAGAGGAGGTGTTGGGTATTGCATCCAAATAGCCCAGATTTGTATGAAGTCACCCTTGAACTAAGATGAATTAAGTTTGTATTTGATGCTCTGTTTAGTTGAGTGTTTGCAGAACTTAATTGCCAAGTGTAGACCAATGTCAGTCTATAATGAGTCTCCAAACACAGGACCATACAATGAAATCCCTCATTGTGTGATCAATGGTATTGACTCATGTGTAGCCTCTCTATTGGGACACACTTCTTTTTCAAGCACTAAGGATAAGGAAAAAGTTGGTTGCTGATTTTATTGAAAAATTGATGTTTTCAGGTTTTAAGAAAATTGTCTAAGTCTTTTCTCAAGTACTAAGTTTTGTACTCGAGAAGGACTAAAATTCATTCTCGAGTTAGACTTGTCATAATCTCGAGTTGCAAAAGTAGTTCTCGAGAAAGCATAATGTTGTTCTCGAGAAGGCCTTATGTACTCGAGTAATTCATAACAATTCTTCTCGGGTTATTCTCTTTTCCAGACTTAAATTAATCTAAGTCTTTTTCTCGAGAAGACTATGCTTATTTCTCGAGATACAGAAGACTTTTCTCGAGATACAGAAGACTTCTCTCGAGATCTAGACCTTTTTTCTCGAGAGCCAAACATCTGTTCTCGAGAACCCATATTTGTTCTTGAGTAACAAATTGTTCATTCTCGAGAACTAAAGTTCTTTTTCCTCGAGTACTTCCTTCATTCTCGAGAATACTGAATTCCACCTCCACATTTTTTCTAAGTCTTTTTCTTGAGATCTTCATTGTTGTTCTTGAGAACCAGTAAGCTTCTTCTCGAGTACCATCTTTTCTCTCGAGAACAGCTGTACTGTTTTCCTGAAATTTTCTTAAGTCCAGATAGACGTAATTTCAAATGTCATTAGCGCATGATTAGTCCACGTGGCTGTCATTTATTATGATTATGACCATTAGGCTAATCCTATAAAAGGTCTTGTCATTTTTGACCAACCCTAAGAAGAAAAGAAGATATTCTAAGAATTCTGAATCCCTAATTCTCTTTCCATAATCGAAAGCGCCGCCGCTCATCGCTTTCAATTCCGATCGATTCAGAGCAAGTGATTCAGAGATCAAGACATTCTACAATCTACAGATCCAATACTTGATCTTACTGAGTCCAGATTTTCAGATCAGAGATCTTGCCGAGTCTTCTTCAACTTATTTCTGACAAAGCTGCAAAGCTCAAGGAAGAAGAAAGGCAACAGTTTTCAGATCTGAGAGATATTACTGTTTGTATTTATATTTCAATTTATTCTTGCAGGAGATCCTTCTCCGAGTGTAGGAGTTTTGTTCTCCAAGTTGTTTTTGTAGGAAGTTTTATCTTCTGAGTGTAGATCCAATTTTCGGGATCGAGTTGTAGGAACGTTGTTCCGAGTTGTAGGATTGGTTTTAATTCGAGATTAGTGGAGTAGCCGAGTCTAGTGCTTTGCTAGATCGGTGAGTTGAAAGTGGATGTACCCAAGGTTGGGGAACCACTATAACTCTTGGTGTCGTCTGTGAATGCTTGGTTAGTTTTTTGTGCATAGCTCATTAAAATTTTTTTTATTCCGCAAAAAGACGCACAACTCACCTATTCACCCCCTTAAGGTGATTTAGGTATGACAACTAAAGCATTTTCAATTGGTATCAGAGTCAGGTTGTTCATAAAAAGTCTAATACCTTGAACAGATCTGCCCAAGTTGTCTTTTGAGTAATCCAAGCATGGACAAAGCCAAGGATTTTGCAAAGCTTCCTCTGTGCACAAATACCAACTTTCCCATGTGGAAAGAAAGGATTAAGTTTTTCATGGAAGCTATGGATCCAAGGATCTTCATGATTTTTGAAGAAGGTCCTTATGTTCCCATGACCGTCTCCTCTATTGATCCTACCGAGAAAGTTCCTAAGGAGTTGATGGATCTTGATAAAGCTGAGATTGCACTTGTCTCATTAGACAAGAAAGCTAAAAATATCATTGCAAGTACAGTCGATGATTCTATGCTGCAAAATCTGATTCACTGCCAATCCACTAAGGAAATGTGGCAGTCTCTTATCATCTTGATGAAAGGCACTGAAGAAGTTATGGATGATAGAAGATCCCTTCTAAATCAGAAATATGAAGCATTTCGACAAGGACCAAAGGATTTAATTGCATATACCTTTGAAAGTTTCTTCAAAATTGTTAACGGCCTATAAGTATATGGCCGGGTCTTCCCAAATGGAGAGTTGAATGATAAGTTTCTGAGGTCCCTGACTAAGGAATGGGACAACAAAGTCTGTGTTATCCGGGAGTTTGGTAAGCTGGCAGAGACTGACCCTAAGAATCTCTTCAGAAAGCTGATGTCCTGAACTGCAAATCAACTCAAGAAAAGCTGAAGAAGAGAAGAGTCGGTGATCATACAAGGAGAAGTCTGTCGCACTGAAGGCAGATAGCTCAAGGAAATTCAAAGTTGCATCACCTGCTCCTTGATAGGAAGATAGTGAAGAAGAAACTTCAGAGCCAAGTACCTCAGGCTCAGAGTTATCTGAAGGAGCGTTTTCTTTTCTTTCAAGGAAGTTCAAGAAATTATTGAACAAGAATAAACAATGGAGAGGCAAAGATGCCTCGCACAGAAGATCACGACATGATGGTGATCGACACAAGAAAGGCTCCAATATCCAAGACAGGTATCATACTAAACAGAACAAACATATTTCTTCTGACATTGTTTGTTATTGCTGTAATAAACCAGGTCACGTCATTGTTGATTGCCCTCACAAGAAGAAGGAGGGTGGAAAGAGAGAAGAGAAGAAATCTTCATATCATAAGAAGAGAAGTGAACGAAGCCTAGTAACCAAGAAGGGAAAGACTCTCAGTGACTCTGACTCATCTGAGTCAAGTGAAGAAGAGGAAGCCTATTTTGGGCTAATGGTACAAATTGATGAAGAATAAGCACCCCAGTTCACTGGAAAGGTAAATTCTCACACCCCTCTTTTTGAATCAGATGATTCTGATCATGATCATGAGGACAGCTCTTCTGACGATGAGTCTGAACTCATGGCCCAGTATAAAGAGTTAATTAAGGCTTACGATAAATGCCGAAGAGTCGTGAAAACTCAAGCCAAGGAGATAAAGTCTCTCAAGGCTGAAGAGAGCACTATGAGAGAGGAAGTTGCCAAGACAGACTCACTCAGAGAGAACTTCAATGCTGCTATTAAAGAGTATAACAAGGCTCTCGAGCACCTAGATCTGAAAGAGAACATCATCAAAGAATTGGAAGAACAACTTGCAGCAGAAAAGAAACTTATTGAAAGTTTCTTAAAGCACAAGACTGTCCTTCCTTTTGTTGCTGAATTCTCAGCTCAGGCCAAAGGTGCTTGCCTAGGTCATGTTGAAGCTCCTAGTAAATCTTCTAGGAGAAATAAGGCTAAAAGAAGAATAAGGCGGGCAAGAAGGCTTTGGCCAAGGAGAAGGGGAAAGCTCCTCAAGATCAGACTTCATTTAAGAAGGTTATATTTCAAACGAATGAGTTTGATCTTAATTCCTCCTACGGTCACTTTGCTAGGCCTACTTATGTAGAGCCCAAGTCTCGTTACCAAGGATGGACCCGTCACCGGAATTTTGGCAAAAGTGTCTTCAAGGCACCTTATGAAAAGATCACTCTTCAGAGCTATGACCCTTATAATCATGGTCATAACATCAAGAAAGCACCAAGAGAAAAAACGGTTGTGGAAAAGCCTCTTATGGGGAAGAAGACATGTGATTGCCATCACCATGAAGCTTCTACCTCCAAGACTGCTGCCCCTGCTAGACCATACTCTCAAAAAATCAAGCAGGAGAAATTTAGGGAAAGATATGACTGTTGGTGCTGCGGCAAAGTTGGTCACTTTGTTATTGATTGTTGGTTTAATTCCAGAAATTATGAAACTCCTCAAGTTAACAATGTGAGAAAGACCACTCATAATGTTAATACACGTAGGGGGAGTTTTCTAACTAAAGACCAAGGACCCAAACGAGTTCGGGTTCCTAAGGCAAATTGATTTGTGATTGCAGGTATGTCCAAAAACCATCAAAACTCCTATCTGGTATTTGGACAGTGGATGCTCTTGGCATATGACCGGGACAAGAAACCTTCTGCAGAATTACTCTTCAGTCATGAACGGGCCAAAATTCATCTTTGGAGGTTCTGACAGAGTAATTACTAAAGGCTACTGTATGATTACGAATGGTAGTGTATCCTTCTCAGATGTGGCTTATGTTGAAGGATTGGAACACAATCTTATAAACATAAGCCAGCTCTGTGATAAAGGATACATAGTAGAATTTCATGCAGATAAGTGCTTGATAAAATCGATAGATAATTTGGAAATGATTCTATCAGGCACTCGTAGTACAAACATATTTTGTTTGAATTTTATTTGCATAGACTCTTCTACACCGGTGTGCTTTTTGGCAAAAGATAGTGCGTCTCTTGGTGACCAATGGCACAAGAGACTAGCATATATTTATTTAAAAACTATAAATAAATTATTTTCTCTTAATTTAGAACGTGATGCCCCAAATGTCAAATGTGTTAAAGATAGACCTTGTCACGCATGTGTAAAAGGCAAGCAAACAAGGGCTACCTTTAAAAGCATTATTGGCAAAGACTCTAATCGATGTTTATATCTAGTTCATATGAACTTGTTCGGTCCACTACAAGTTAGAAGTTTGGGAGATAAGGATTATACATTGGTGATTGTTGATGATTACTCGCGCTTTGTGTGGGTGTTCTTTCTAAAACACAAGTCAGATACTTTTGATATCTTTACTAATTTTATCAGGTAGGTCCAGAATGAATACAACTGTTCCGTAGTCAAAATCAGAAGTGACAATAGAACAGAGTTCAAGTCTGGGGCCATGACAAAATTCTGTGAAAGCCTAGGTATCTTTCATGAGTTTTCCACTCTTCGTACTCCTCAGCAAAACATAGTAGTTGAGAGAAGGAATAAAATACTCATAGAGGCCTGCAGGACCATGTTAAGTGATGTCTCACTACCGGAATACTTCTGGGCTGAAGTCGTCAACACTGCATGTCACGTGCAAAATCGAGCACTCATAAACAAAAACCATAATGAGACTCCTGACGAACTACTAAAGGGCAGGTGTACAACCCCGTAGCCGGGCGAGTGGGACCCTCCCCAAATATCAGCCTAGGGGCGTGGTATGGGCGACGAGTTGGTGCGGCCCCGTTCGAAGACGTGCGGGTCCTCGTGCGTGCGTGCGGAGGTTTTATGCGCATAGGTTTAGAATTTATATATATATATATATATATATATATATATATATATATATATATATAATATAGATAATATATTATACATATATTATATATGGGATATGGGAGAAAAAAGGGAAGAGGTGATTTTGAGCAGGCAGACGGGAGGTACAGCGGGGGAGAAGGAAATAAAAAAGAAAATGGGATCGTGGGTTCCGGCTCTTCCCGCTAGGGTTCAGCGCAGGTGGATCGGCCCGCCCCTTTCTTCTCTCACTCTCGGCCAGGAGCAGCACAGCCGCCCCCTTCCCCTCTCTCTCCGGCCGCCTGGAGCAGTGGCCCGAACGCTCTCTCTCTCTCTCCGGCCGCCTGGAGCAGCAGCCCGAGCGCCGCCCGCCTCTCGATTTGTCTCCGACCGCCGCTTCAGCAAGGAGCGGGCCGCCCGCCCCCTTTCTTTTTCCCGGCCAGAAGAAGCACACCCGACCCCCTCCCTTTCTCCCGGCCTGAAGCAGCACGGCCGCAACCCCTCTCCCTCTCTCCCGGCCGCCTGGAGCAACCCGGCCCCCCTCCCTTTCTCTCGGCCTGGAGCAGGGCTCGGCTTGGAGTGGGGTTCGGCCTGGGGCTAAGCCTAATTTTTCACCACCGGCAACAAGCTCGGCCTGGAGCGAGGCTCGGCCTGGAGCGAGGCTCGGCCTGGAGCGAGGCTCGGCCTGGAGCGAGGCTCGGCCTGGAGCGAGGCTCGGCCTGGAGCGAGGCTCGGCCTGGAGCAAGGCTCGGCCTGGAGTGGAGATCGACCACCGACGCGGCCGCACGCAGTAGAATCAACCCGGAGCTCCTCTCCCGCCCCCGCCGCCAAGCACGCGACAAGGGTAATGATATTTCAACTTGGGCAGGTGAAGCCTTCAGTTTACATATTCGCATGGAAGCCCCTCTCCACCAACGGGTGAGGGGAAGGGAGCTTTCCGACGGGTTGACGTGTACGTCCCCGCAGTTAATTGCATTAGTGCCCGGAAGCGTGAGTACGGGTTTAGGCATGCTGTGTGAAGCCCATCCAGACGTGTGAACCGGATTGGTGATGTTCTGGGGTTCCCGGAGAAGACTCCGAGGAAGTTGTTTATTTAGCCGCTTGCAGGTAATGCGCTCCGTAGCCCCCAAAAAGGGGGTGTGCGCGATATGTTTGGCCCGCTTATATTAGCCGACCGATGACTAGTTGGTCGCCGCTCGTCGAGACGTTGGCGTACAGGTGTTGCAGTACCAGGCGGGGAGTAGCGGGCTTAAGCCCAAGCTTGTGCCGGCCCTCGAAGGCCTTTTTGTTTATATTGCCGGCCTGCGTGCTGAGTATGGAATTTATATTCCTGTAATATTTTTTCATATCTGTAATGCTCTATGAATATAGTTTACTCCTCCTATCTTGGGCGAGCGGTGTGTTCGTGAACCGCTCCCCCCCGTGTGGGCCCCGAGGTATAGATGTCGGGAAGCCCCCTGATGGCCTGTTGTCATCCTTTCAAAATAGCGGAGTTCCGCCGTTAGCGACCCAATCGGGGCTGCGTAGAGTAGGGCTGCTGGGCGGTTTTGCGCCAATAGTAAGGCGGGCGGGGAACATTCTACATAGACCCGAGGTGGCACCTTTAGTTAAGGAGTGGATCTTGAGATCCTCCTCAGATGTCCCGGTCGGCCAAGAGAGCCCTCCGAAGGTGCCTTAGCTCAGCCCTTGGCTTGGGAGGGGAAGAGTTTGTTAGTCTTCCGGGTATGCGGCGGGTCCTCCACGCTGAGACCTTGGGTATGTCCCTTGTGTTCCTAGTCTTGTTCCTAGATCGTTCGCTTGAGGGTAGTAGGTGCGCGGTCACCCCTTCCCCAAGGGTCGAACTCCATAGGAGACTGGATTCCGGTTTCAACATTTTGGTGCGGTGAGCGTGGAGAGTGGTCAGCACAGAAGAACTCTGGCGAGCGTCATGGCTATAGAAGTGGAACCAGGTGACGACCAGGGTCGTACGTTGACACTTTGTGTGTAAGGTCCTCATACTCAGAGTTGCCCCCTCTCATAGTTGTTGTTTGAATCCCATAGCATTTGGAGTAGGATTAGCACCTATTTGAAGCGCTTCTACCTATGAAAACCCGTGTATCCCCACTTATTACATCAACGAGCAACCTGGAGGTTATTATCTTCAAGGTCAAGTGAGAGAGCAGCTGAGGGGTATTAGGAGCCGGGGTGACCGGAAAGGGTTCCCTCCCTAGCGGTAATATGCTATCTCTTCCTTGTAATTCAGTAGCGGTCGAGTTTTATCTTTATTACCGATTCGCCTCGAGCTTCTGAGGGCTTCAAGGGTTAGCCTCGCGATCGACTCCGGAAGCCAAACGTCCAACCCGTTCCTCTTAAATAGCCTAGTTTGGACGATGGGACGGTGCCGCGGGACTTTAAGCGCAATTGTAAGACTGAGCCTCTGCACTAACGGCCGAGATCAGCTCCCCCCTTGCACGTCGGCCTATGTCCTCCCGATCGCACCTCTCCTCCGACTAGAGGAATTATCAGGAACGAGCCTAGACGCTAACCTCCCAGATTTGATAAAGGGCCGATCTCTCCAAGCAATCACAAGTGACATGGCGGAAAGTGATCTTTGCCTTTAAATCAGGATACGAGCCGCCGACCTGTTCCTTCTAAATAGCCCAGTTCGGATGATGGGACGATGCCTCGGGACTCTAAGCGTTATTGCAAGACCGAGCCTCTGCACTGACGGCCGAGATCAGCTCCCCCCTTGCACGTCGGCCTATGTCCACCCGATTGCATCTCTCTTCCGATTGGAGGAATTATTAGGAACAGGCTCGGACGCCAGCTTCCCGATTTGACGACTTCCAGATCGTCTCTCTTGTGAAAATTATGTGTCCTCCATTTGTAAAAGCATCGGTGCAATTAACTCTCCAGCACCTCTTAAGTAAATAAGATGTCTCCATCTCGAGCAAAGTCAAGTCGAGTAGTTTTGGACCCCGAGCAGATCCCGCTGTCAGGCTCTCACCTAGCTAGCAGGGCCGGAAGTCACTCGGTGTCATCCGTGGGCCTCGAGCAGATCCCGTTGTCAGGCTCTCACCTAGCTGGTAGGGCCGGAAGTCACTCGATGGCGGTAGTTGTGGAGCCCGAGCAGATCCCGCTGTCAGGCTCTCACCTAGCTGGCAGGGCCGAAAGTCACTCGGTGTCATCCGTGGGCCTCGAGCAGATCCCGCTGTCAGGCTCTCACCTAGCTGGCAAGGCCGGAATTCACTCGATGGCGGTAGTTGTGGACCCCGAGCAGATCCCGCTGTCAGGATCTCACCTAGCTGGCAGGGCCGGAAGTCACTCGGTGTCATCCGTGGGCCTCGAGCAGATCCCGTTGTCAGGCTCTCACCTAGCTGGCAGGGCCAGAAGTCACTCGATTGCGGTAGTTGTGGACCCCGAGCAGATCCCGCTGTCAGGCTCTCACCTAGCTGGCAGGGCCGGAAGTCACTCGGTGTCATCCGTGGGCCTCGAGCAGATCCCGCTGTCAGGCTCTCGCCTAGCTGGCAGGGCCGGAAGTCACTCGATGGCGGTAGTTGTGGACCCCGAGCAAATCCCGTTGTCAGGCTCCCACCTAGCTGGCAGGGCCGGAAGTCACTCGGTGTCATCCGTGGGCCTCGAGCAGATCCCGCTGTCAGGCTCTCACCTAGCTAGCAGGGTCGGAAGTCACTCGATGACGGTAGTTTTGGACCCTGAGCAGATCCGGCTGTCAAGCTCTCACCTAGCTGGCAGGGCCGGAAGTCACTCGATGTCATCCGTAGGCCTCGAGCAGATCCCGCTGTCAGGCTCTCACCTAGCTGGCAGGGCCGGAAGTCACTCGATGGCGGTAGTTGTGGACCCCGAGCAGATCCCACTGTCAGGCTCTCACCTAGCTGGCAGGGCCGGAAGTCACTCGGTGTCATCTGTGGGCCTCGAGCAGATCCCGCTGTCAGGCTCTCACCTAGCTGGCAGGGCCGGAAGTCACTCGATGGTGGTAGTAGTGGACCCCGAGTGATGCTCGGCCCCGGGTAGACTCGTTGTCAGGCTCCCACTAGCTGGCAGGGCTGTAGGCACACCTGGGGGGTAAGGGAGAGAGTTTGGAGTTTGGAGAGAGAGAGTTTGGATATTTTGCAGGACCCCGAGTGATGCTCGGCCCCGGGTAGACTCGCTGTTAGGCTCCCACTAGCTGGCAGGGCTGTAGGCACACCTGGGGGGTAAGGGAGAGAGTTTGGAGTTTGGAGAGAGAGTTTGGATATTTTGCAGGACCCCGAGTGATGCTCGGCCCCGGGTAGACTCGCTGTCAGGCTCCCACTAGCTAGCAGGGCTGTAGGCACACCTGGGTGGTAAGGGAGAGAGTTTGGAGTTTGAAAAGAGAGTTTGGATATTTTGCAGGACCTCGAGTGATGCTCGGCCCCGGGTAGACTCGCTGTCAGGCTCCCACTAGCTGGCAGGGCTGTAGGCACACCTGGGGGGTAAGGGAGAGAGTTTGGAGTTTGGAGAGAGAGTTTGGATATTTTGTAGGACCCCGAGTGATGCTCGGCCCCGGGTAGACTCGCTGTCAGGCTCCCACTAGCTGGCAGGGATGTAGGCACACCTGGGGGGTAAGGGAGAGAGTTTGGAGTTTGGAGAGAGAGTTTGGATATTTTGCAGGACCCCGAGTGATGCTCGGCCCCGGGTAGACCCGCTGTCAGGCTCCCACTAGCTGGCGGGGCTGAAGGCACACCTGGTGGGTAAGGGAGAGAGTTTGGAGTTTGGAGAGAGAGTTTGGATATTTTGCAGGACCCCGAGTGATGCTCGGCCCCGGGTAGACTCACTGTCAGGATCCCACTAGCTGGCGGGGCTGAAGGCACACCTGGGGGGTAAGGGACCCCGAGTGCTGCTCGGCCCCGGGTGGACTCGCTGTCAGGCTCTCATTAGCTGGCAGGGTTGTAGGCACACCTGGGGGGAAAGGATTAGCTCCGCGTGCACAATGAGATACAAAATATACGGCTTTGTTGTTTCACGATATCACGAGAAATTGTATACTTGTTGTAAGTAATCGTATAAGGGCAATTCAATAGCAGTGAGCCAAAGGGTATTGAGTTATTCAAAAGGTTCAGAAAGGTCATGGAGAGATTGATGCTCCAAGCGCAGATTTCAGTTTCTCTTAAAAAAATTTTTTGGGTCGGCTCCCACTCGCCGGATACATTGGGTTGGATGATTCTTTCCGAGCTTGTACCAAGCTCGCAAAGAGCGGGGATTGTGTACAACCCCGTAGCCGGGCGAGTGGGACCCTCCCCAAATATCAACCTAGGGGCGTGGTATGGGCGACGAGTTGGTGCGGCCCCGTTCGAAGACGTGCGGGTCCTCGTGCGTGGTGCGGCCCCGTTCGCATAGGTTTAGAATTTATATATATATATATATATTATATTATAATATAGATAATATATTATACATATATTATATATGGGATATGGGAGAAAAAAGGGAAGAGGTGATTTTGAGCAGGCAGACGGGAGGTACAGCGGGGGAGAAGGAAATAAAAAAGAAAATGGGATCGTGGGTTCCGGCTCTTCCCGCTAGGGTTCGGCGCAGGTGGATCGGCCCGCCCCCTTCTTCTCTCACTCTCGGCCAGGAGCAGCGCATCCGCCCCCCTTCCCCTCTCTCTTCGGCCGCCTGGAGCAGTGGCCCGAACGCTCTCTCTCTCTCTCTCCGGTCGCCTGGAGCAGCAGCCCGAGCGCCGCCCGCCTCTCGATTTGTCTCCGGCCGCCGCTTCAGCAAGGAGCCGGCCGCCCGCCCCCTTTATTTTTCCCGGCCAGAAGCAGCACACCCGACCCCCTCCCTTTCTCCCGGCCTGAAGCAGCACGGCCTCAACCCCTCTCCCTCTCTCCCGGCCGCCTGGAGCAACCCGGCCCCCCTCCCTTTCTCTCGGCCTGGAGCAGGGCTCGGCTTGGAGTGGGGTTCGGCCTGGGGCTAAGCCCTAATTTTTCACCACCGGCAACAAGCTCGGCCTGGAGCGAGGCTCGGCCTGGAGCGAGGCTCGGCCTAGAGCGAGGCTCGGCCTGGAGCAAGGCTCGGCCTGGAGTGGAGATCGACCACCGACGCGGCCGCACGCAGCATAATCAACCCGGAGCTCCTCTCCCGCCCCCGCCTCCAAGCACGCGACAAGGGTAACGATATTTCAACTTGGGCATGTGAAGCCTTCAGTTTACATATTCGCATGGAAGCCCCTCTCCACCAACGGGTGAGGGGAAGGGAGCTTTCCGACGGGTTGACGTGTACGTCCCCGCAGTTAATTGCATTAGTGCCCGGAAGCGTGAGTACGGGTTTAGGCATGCTGTGTGAAGCCCATCCGGACGTGTGAGCCGGATTGGTGATGTTCTGGGGTTCCCGGAGAAGACTCCGAGGAAGTTGTTTATTTAGCCGCTTGCAGGGAATGCGCTCCGTAGCCCCCAAAAAGGGGGTGTGCGCGATATGTTTGGCCCGCTTATATTAGCTGACCGATGACTAGTTGGCCGCCGCTCGTCGAGACGTTGGCGTACAGGTGTTGCAGTACCAGGCGGGGAGTAGCGGGCTTAAGCCCAAGCTTGTGCCGGCCCTCGAAGGCCTTTTTGTTTATATTGACGGTCTGCGTGCTGAGTATGGAATTTATATTCCTGTAATATTTTTTCATATCTGTGATGCTCTGTGAATATAGTTTACTCCTCCTATCTTGGGCGAGCGGTGTGTTCGTGAACCGCTCCCCCCGTGTGGGCCCCTAGGTATAGATGTCGGGAAGCCCCCTGATGGCCTGTTGTCATCCTTTCAGAATAGCAGAGTTCCGCCGTTAGCGGCCCAATCGGGGCTGCGTAGAGTAGGGCTGCTGGGCGGTTTTGCGCCAATAGTAAGGCGGGCGGGGAACATTCTACATAGACCCGAGGTGGCACCTTTAGTTAAGGAGTGGATCTTGAGATCGTCCTCAGATGTCCCGGTCGGCCAAGAGAGCCCTCCGAAGGTGCCTTAGCTCAGCCCTTGGCTTGGGAGGGGAAGAGTTTGTTAGTCTTCCGGGTATGCGGCGGGTCCTCCACGCTGAGACCTTGGGTCTGTCCCTTGTCTTCCTAGTCTTGTGCCTAGATCGTTCGCTTGAGGGTAGTAGGTGCGCGGTCACCCCTTCCCCAAGGGTCGAACTCCACAGGAGACCGGATTCTGGTTTCAACAGTAGGAAACCGACTATTTCATATTTTAGAATCTTTGGTTGTAAATACTTCGTCCTTAACAATGGCAAGTATCGCACTACTAAATTTAGCGAAAAGAGCTTTGAAGGTATTTTTGTAGGGTATAGTAGACATAGTAAGGCATATAGGATTTTTAATAAGAATACTTCGGTTGTAGAAGAATCTATTCATGTTGTATTTGATGAGATGAGCTTGTTACAAGGCTTCTAGTGTGTTTATTGAAGATGCAGGTTCAAAGATAAAAGAATTGAACTTGGATGAGCCAACTGAAGAAAAAGATGAAAAGTTCATCAAGATCACCACTCAACCCCTATTGGATAGGTTGATGACCATGATGAAGAGATCATTCAAATAGATGAAGTCACTACTGTGGTTGAAGAAGTTCCAGATGCAAGGACTCTAGAGCTCAGACATTTGAAGGATCACCTAATGGACCAAATCATAGGAGATCCTTGGGATGGTGTCAGAACTCGTAGAGGTACAGCTAATGAAATTTTATATTTGAGTTTTCTCTCACAGGTTAAACCAAAGAAGTTTGAGGAAGCAAACTCAGACGCATCATGGGTAATGGCAATGGAAGAAGAGCTGAATCAATTCAAGCGTTGTCAAGTTTGGAAGCTTATTCCAAGACCCAAAGGCAAGAACATCATCAGAACAAAGTGGGTCTACAGTAACAAGATGGACGAGGATGGTACAATCATAAAGAACAAGGCCAGACTCGTCGCCAAAGGATACAGATAAGAAGAAAGAATCAACTTCTATCAGACTTATGCACCAGTGGCAAGACTGGAGGCAATCAGGTTGTTCCTAGCATATGCTGCACTTAAGGGCTTCACTGTCTATCAGATGGACGTGAAGTCGGCATTCCTTAATGTGACATAAAGGAACAGGTGTATGCAGAACAACCTCCAGGTTTCGTTGATTCTAACTTTCCTGATCATGTCTATCTGTTATTTAAAGCTTTATATGGTTTGAAACAAGCTCCTCGAGCTTGGTACGAGATGTTATCTAACTTTCTTCTTGAGAATAAGTTCACAAGAGGAAAGATAGATACGAAATTATTTCTTAGGGAAATAAAAGGCAAGATTTTGCTAGTGCAAATTTATGTCAATGACATCATATTTGGCTCTACTGACGACAACCTCTGCAAGAAGTTTTCCAAACTTATGCAAGGAAAGTTTGAAATGAGCAGTATGAGTGAGCTGAAGTATTTCTTAGAACTTCAGGTGAAACAATCTGAAGATGGAATTTACATCTCTCAGACGAAGTTCACCAAGGAGTTAATTAAGAAATTCGGAATGGAGAACACAACCTCCATGAGGACTCCAATGGGTTCAACTATGTCTCTGGACAAGGATGAGAAAGGGAAATCTTTTGATAAAACCAAGTACATAAGTATAATTGGATCCTTGCTCTATCTTACTGCTAGTAGACCGGATATAATATTTTCAACATACGTGTGTGCTAGATTTCAAGTGAACTCTAAAGAATCTCACTATGCTGCTGCAAAGAAGATTTTGAGATACCTTAAAGGTACACCAAATCTTGGCTTATGATACCCAAGAAGTAATGACAGCGAACTAATTGGTTTTTCAGACGCAGATTTTGCAGGAAGCAAAGATGATAGAAAGAGCACTTCTGGGACTTGTCAATTCCTTGGAAGGAGGCTCATTCATGGAGTAGCAAAAAGCAAAATTGTGTCGTTATTTCAACGGCCGAGTTAAAATACATTTCTGTCAGTAGTTGTTATGCATAATTGCTTTGGATAAAGAACCAACTTGAAGACTACAACTTGAAGGTCAAGGATATCCCTTTATTTTGCCACTCCTCCAGTGCAATTGCCATAACCAACAATCCAGTCTCTCACGGCCGGACAAAGCACATAGAGTTGCGATACCACTTCATCAGGGAGCATGTGGAGCATGGTGACATAAATCTCCAATATGTCCCAACTGACAGGCAGATTGCAGATATATTTACGAAGCCACTGGACAAGTCCAAGTTCTCATTTTTCAAAACAGAACATGGCATAATCAACAAGGATGCTGAAGAATGAAGAAAAAGGTGACAGCAAGTTCAAGTTCTGACTACATTTCAAAATTTAAGAATTTTCAAAGTATGGACTTGATTTCTCGAGTACAACGCTTGTACTCGGGAACAACAAATTTATATGGACTTCATTTCTCGAGTACAACTCTTGTACTCGAGAACGGCTTAATCTCTCTCGAGAACAAATATTTGTTACTTCTTGAGAACAACAGAATTACTTCTCGAGAACAGCAGAGTTACTTCTCGAGAACAAAAGTTCTACTCGAGTTCGGTGGTATAATTTCTCGAGAATAAGTTCAAATTCATCGATCGGAGTTCGACGTTCTTCGATCAATTTCTGTCATTTTCCAGGTATTTCTAATATTATTTATTTATTTTAGCATCAAAAATTAGAGGTAAATATAAATATAAATCGGTTCAAGAAATTTTATTCTCGATTTCAAAACCCTTCCTCTTGAGAAAAGTCGCTTCATCTTCCTCCGTCTCCGTCGTCTGCCACAAGCCAGTTTCTCCAATCACTGGCCAGCCAAGATTGATTTCTCAACATCAATGGCTTCGTCTTCAAAGCTTGGGATCGGCAGTGAACTCATTTCTACAGGGATTGCAGAGATTTCAGATGATTTCAAGAATGTTCTCCTCTTGCTCGAAACCGTCGGGTTGTCATTTGTTTTGGAACATCCATGTCGTATTCTAACCTCTGATGTTGAAGAGTTCTTCAAGCATACCAAAGTTAAAAGGAATGGCAAGGTACTCAAGTCTAAGGTTCAAGATATCAAGATAAAAATGACTGCCCTCTCTGTTTCACAATTTCTATAACTTCCAATAATAAATCAAGAAGATGATCTGGTAGGCATTGATTATGAGAGAGCTTATAGTTTCTGTGGGATCCCCCAATCCTCTCACACAATTAGAAGACAATTCATGAATGCTGAAAGCAAATTACTGGCAGACAAACTGGGCAAAGTGCTTCTATGCAAAACAAGTTCCATCAGCTATATTACCCCAGAATTCTTTGACTTGATGACTGCAGTGATTTGTATAAAGAAGTTCCAGTGGGGTATGATGTTATTTGACAAGATTAAGGCATGTCTTAAGAGCCCTAACTATGGCAGTATTCTGTCTTTTTATCTCAATCAGATGAATCCAGAAGCTTTTCCCATGAAAAAGGGCATAACCCTCCACCACATGAAGAAGGTTTCCATTACCTCCATCCAGAGATGGGAGGTTAAATTACAGAAATCTGACAGGACTCCAAAGGAAATTGAAGATGTGGATAGGACCCCATCTCCTCCTTTTTATGAGATAACTGATTCAGTTATTGAGGGGGAGCCTGCCCCATCTGTCTCAGCCCAGCCAACTCCAGCTCCAGCACCAATCTCTTCAGAAATTCCAGCTCCAGTCAATCCACCTGCTGCTACATAAATTCCACCCTAGGTTACTGCTGCTGCTGCTGTCAATATGTTTTAGAAGAAATTCCATCTACCTCTGTTGTTGCACCCTCAATTCCATCTGCTGCTGCTGCCACTTCCCCTCTGCTGTATACAGAAGACATAGTTTTTCCTGCTACTGAAGATCTTCCAGATGCTGAAAACTTGACAGATGCCCAGGCTCTAGATCAAATTTTGTCCACTGATGATGACATTACCAGGATGATAGAGGAATTATCTTTCAAAGAACCCCCCTCTCTATTACCGAAGTTCATCCTTCATCTCCAGCAATATATCCTAAGTCTCCTGAACAACCAACTAAGTCTCCAGTAAAGTCTCCTCCTCAAGCAGAAAAATCTCCAGAAGCTAAAAAATCACCTGTACATGAACCTGAGAGATCTCCTGAAGATTTACATGATGATGAAGTTGTTTTAATTCATGATTCATAAGATGACATTCCAGTAGAAGTTGCTAAACAAAGACTTCCAAGTCTTCAATTCAACATTCCCTCCTTGCTGCCCTCAGATACTAAAGAAGAGGGCAACACTATAAACAAAAAGAAAGCCTCTACCTCCATAGTTGTAATTGAAGAAATTTCTCCAAGGACAGCCCCTACTGTGCATCCTCCCTCCACTCAGCCTACAACATTTCCTGAAAATCTATTCTAAGCAAGATTGATGCTTTGCTGACTGCTCAAAGAGCTTACTTTGATTCTTCTCTTAAGGTTATCACTGATAAAATGACTGAATTAGAAAAGAAAATGAGTCGAGTATTTGCTGAAATCCAAAACAACACAGATAAATTTAAGAGACTCTTCCAAATATGTAGAAACGCTATAGATCACACAATCACAAGCATTGGTACTGTTATGGAACAGTCAGTCACCCTTGCTTATAATTAGATTCTACTAGACAAGAGAGCTGATGAAAGGAAATTCAAAACTTGTGAAGAAGTTGGAAAGTTTAAAGAAGATGTCATCAGCACCCTCTCCCTAGAAGTCAGAAAGGGGGAGGATAAAGTGAAAGAACTATTAGAAAAACAAGCTCAGTCTATGAAAAATCAATGGGAAGATCAGTTGGAAGATATTCAGACATCTGTGCTTAAAGAAATCAAAAGTACTAAGTTATATACTTATGATACTTCTATATGGATGCATAATCAACTATTTCCTGAACTAGAAATGGATACTTCTGCCCCTCCTCCTGCTCACCTGGGTGTAAATAGGCCAACCTTCTCTCCACCTCCAGAGTATTTTGAAGGACCACCTCCAGATTACTTTGAAGGACCACCTCCTGATGTATATGAATAAGTGTGGGAATCAGAACATGCAGGTATGCCTACTCAACCTCCTGAAATTCAAAAAGCAAAACGAAGAAAATATGTGCATGGAGCCTCAACTAGCAGAACAACTCCACATCCTGATGCTGACAAAAGGAAAAGACCTCAAGAGTTTACTGAAGTTTGGAGTCCAACTTCCAAATCTCTTTTTCTGGAAACCATGAAGCTGGTAGTTGACTTCAATGAAGACAGGAACCTACATTACAGCCCTCAGGAATGGGAATTATATGAAAAGTCCCTTACCAAGAGAAGAATTTATGACAGGGAATATGGGAGGAATAATCCTAAAGCTCCTCCCAGGCCTCCAAAGTATTTCCCTAAACCTTATAGCTATCAAAAGAGACAACTGGAAAAGTTAGATAGACAGTAACAACAACAAGATAAGTAGAAGTTGAAGATGTGCTGAAAGTTCTTATTGTTTTTGAAATTGTGGAATTTAATTTTCCTTGGACAAATTTCTATTTATATGAACTTTTAGTTTTACTGATCTGATTTTTCTCCATCATTGCTTTTATTCCATTTATCATGATTATTAGTTCTTTACTTATTTTATCTTGATGTAATTCACCTTAGTGTAGAGTGTTCTGACTTCTACAAATAGGGGGAGATTGTTGGGTATTGCATCCACAATAGCCTAGATTTGTATGAAGTTACCCTTGAACTAAGATGAATTAAGTTTGTATTTGATGCTCTATTTAGTTGAGTGTTTGCAGGACGTAATTGCCAAGTGTAGACCAATGTCAGTCTACAATGAGTCTCCAAACACAGGACCATACAATGTAATCCCTCATTGTGTGATACATGGTGTTGACTCATTTGTAGCCTCTCTATTGGAACACACTTCTCTTTCAAGCAATAAGGACAAGGGAAAAGTTGGTTGCTGATTTTATTGAAGAATTGATGTTTTCAGATTTTAACAAAATTGTCTAAGTCTTTTTCTCGAGTACTAAGTTTTGTACTCGAGAAGGACTAAAGTTCATTCTCGAGTTAGACTTGTCATAATCTCGAGTTATAAAAGTAGTTCTCGAGAAATCATAATGCTGTTCTCGAGAAGGCCTTATGTACTCGAGTAATTCATGACAATTCTTCTCGGGTTATTCTCTTTTCCAGACTGAAATTAATCTAAGTCTTTTTCTCGAGAAGACTATGCTTATTTCTCAAGATATAGAAGACTTTTCTCGAGATCTATACCTTTTTTCTCGAGAGCCAAACATCTGTTCTCGAGAACACTTATTTGTTCTCGAGTACCAGATTGTTCATTCTCGAGAACTAAAGTTCTTTTTCCTCGAGTACTTCCTTCATTCCTGAGAATACTGAATTCCACCTCCACATTTTTTCGAAGTCTTTTTATCGAGAACTAGTAAGCTTCTTCTCGAGTACTATCTTTTCTCTCAAGAACAGATGTATTGTTTTCCTGAAATTTTCTTAAGTCCAGACAGACGTAATTTCAAATGTCATTAGCGCGTGATTGGTCCACGTGGCTATCATTTATTGTGATTATGACAATTAGGCTAATCCTATAAAAGGTCTTGTCATTTTCGACCAACCCTAAGAAGAAAAAAAGATATTCTAATAATTCTGAATCCCTAATTCTCTTTACATAATCGGAAGCGTCGCCGCTCATCGCCTTCATCGCCAAAATCGCTTTTGATTCAGATCAATTCAGAGCAAGTGATTCAGAGATCAAGACATTCTACAATCTACAAATTCAATACTTGAAAGATATGGTACCTAAACACCTAGAGGGGGGGGGGTGAATAGGTGACCTAATCCTTGTCTAACTTTATAGGCAGCAATCAGTTATATCACAGCAATCTAACTACACAGCAACAATTTCAGCACAGTACAGCACACAGTGATTTATAGTGGTTCCCCAAGATATGGGTACATCCACTTTCCCCCTTCGCCTATCTAGCAGTGTACTAGATTCGGCCAAACTCCTGCACTGTCTCAGAACCCAAATTGGTTCCTACACCTCAGGCCCAAAGCCTTACAACTCAGCTTTATCCCAAAGCCTACACTCAGCCAATCAAGGCCTACACTCAGCCAACCAAGGCCTACACTCAGCCAACAAGGCCTACACTCAGAGATCTCTATCTCCTACACTCAGGCTAACAAGCCCTACCATCAGCCTTTATAAATATAGGCTTACAATCACTCAGATCCAATGGATCCTACAAGTTAAAAATGTAATACAAATAATAACTCTACAACTCAGAATTAAAGGAGGGGAGTTGAGAGATTCTTGATGAGTTCTTGGAAGAACTCAGCTGGATTCACCCTAACTTAGCTTTCTTCAAAGCTTCTTGAGTAGAACTGAATAAGACTGAATCCTCTGTAGTTGTTCCTTGACCTCTGCCACTTAAGATCCAGAATTGAATCTGAATCCTTCTTCTCAGCCTAGTTCCAGAGGCTGATTTCTTAGATGGAGCCCTCTCTCTCCA
Organism: Platanthera guangdongensis; assembly: GCA_039583875.1. Classification (NCBI taxonomy): domain Eukaryota; kingdom Viridiplantae; phylum Streptophyta; class Magnoliopsida; order Asparagales; family Orchidaceae; genus Platanthera; species Platanthera guangdongensis. The sequence continues at coordinate 131,564,064 of CM077164.1, forward strand.
ACTTCTTAGATCTGCACTTAGACTGCAAGATCTTCTTGTGTTGATACTCAGTATACCACTTTAATGATTACTTCAACAATAATCTGAACTCTGTTAACAACTTGATCAACAACCTCAACAACAGTTTCTATAAACTGTAGGTGCCTATTTATAGGCTTTCTTCATGGTAACCGACTGGTCCGGTCCATAACTGACTTCTGACAACTCTGACAGTTGCTGTAGACCGGCTGGAACGACAGCTGTCATGTCAACCAGTCACTTCTTGAAAATTTCTAACAGTCAGTAAGTGTCGAGACTTTCTGTCTTAAAGTGTCGACACTTATAGACCAAGTGTCGACACAAGTTGTGTAAGTGTCGACACATGACTACAAGGTGTCGACACAATTCCTTGTATGTCTCGACACAGATTCTTCTGCATGTGTCGACACATCTACTTGTGTTGAATCTGTCAAGTGTCGACACAGCTTCGTGGTGTCGACACATAGTCTTCAATGTTGAAACTTGCTGAGTGTCGACACAGCTCCTTGTGTCGACAGACTTCAGCTGAGTGTCGACACATTCCCTTAAGTGTCGACACTTGTACTTAGAATAATTTGCTGTTCTTTCTGTTCTTTGCTAAGTGTCGACACAGCTCCTTGTGTCGACACTTTCTTCAAGTGTTGAGTCTTTAGCTGTGTGTCGACACATTGTTCTGAGTGTCGACACATACTTCAAATGTTGACTCTTCTGGTTGTGTGTCGACACATTGTGTTGAGTGTCGACACATACTTCAAGTGCTGACTCTTTCTGTTGAGTGTCGACACATTGTGCTGGGTGTCGACACTTACTTCAATTGCTGACTCTTCTGGATAGTGTCGACACATTGTGTCGAGTGTCGACACTTGTACTTAGACTCTGCAGACTTTTGCTGAGTGTCGACACAGCTCCAAGTGTCGACACTTTCTGGTGTAGACACAGCTTCACTGGGTGTCGACACAGCTCCTTGTGTCGACATAGCTTCTCTGCACTTTTCTACACTGAGTGTCGACACAGCTCCAAGTGTCGACACTTTCTGTCTGGTGTCGACTGTGCATCCCAGGTGTCGACACAATGACTCCAAGTGTCGACACTGCTTGTCTGGGTGTCGACACAAGCTTTCTTAAGTGTCGACACTTTCCCTCTGGGTGTCGACACATGGACTTAGAAACTTTTTGCTTCAGTCCAGTGATTTCTTAACCTGCACAAGTAACTCAAACATACATCAAATACATTATGATGTATATCATTGAGTTGGGTGAGGCTTCTTCAAATCAGGTACATTTGACCAATGTACCCAACAATCTCCCCCTATTTGGAGAAGTCATAACCCTTAGTCAATGATATACACCAATCATAATTAAAATTACAAAATGATGTAAAGCAGATTATAAACAGCAGGGTAAACATAAACATGTAATATTTCACACATGTATACACATTCAACATTGCAGAACAAACAAGAAATAGACATATTCTCAGAACAAACATGAAATATATTTATCATATATTGTTCTAACATTTTTCTAATACATCTTCAATGTTTTACAAAAATGTTTTTCATTCAAAAGATTACAACAATCTTCAAGTCAATTCCTAATCTATTTCTGATCTGGTTCTTTGATAACAATGCCTTTGCCTGATTGGACTTGAGCTTTGACAGTGGCTTCAGCAGTTGCAGCATCAGCAGGCTTCTTGCCTTTTAAGTCCTTCTTCTTCAGCTCTTCTGCTTTGATTTTCTGCCTTTCAAAATAGTGGTATGGCTTGGGGAAGTACTTGCTAGGCTCCACTACAGTAGGAGGTAGCTTTCCCATCTTTGCCTTTCTTCTATATTGAACAATGACCTCCTGTCTTATTTCATGTTTCCTCCATTCTACTTCAGAGAACCACTTGTTCCTTTCATGAGCATTGTCCTTGGCAGCTTTCCAGGCAGTTAAAATTATATTTCTAGAGGTAGGCTCCACTGTTCAAAATCTGGCCTTTGTTCTGCTTGTTCCCTAAACCTCTTCTTTAACAACCTTGCCTCTTCTTCTTTTTCTAATGCCTCTTGCATAGCTACAGAAATAGGTTGAACAACCTTCTCAATATGAATATTGGCCTTGCCCTCAGTTGGGCTATACATTGTGCTGACATCTGCTTGAATCATGTCAAAATCTGGAGGTGGATAAATCACTTGAGCTACCTCTGGTTGCTCACCTCCAAGATATACAGTTTGAATCCCTGATTCAGCAACATTATCATCATCACAGAGTGGAGGATAGCCCAGTGTAGCTCTGATGGAGTTAGATATCCATTTGGCATGGTCAGAGCTAGCTTTGACTAATACCCTCTCCCCCTTTATGACTTCTCTAGCCATATGGTCTCTGACATCATCCTTTTGAAATCTAATTTGACTGTCCAAATATCTGATTCCCTCTTTAAAGAATGGTTTCAGCTTTATAAGTTGTTCAGAGATGACTTTCTGGGAATCTTTAATAGCAGACTTAACAGCAGTAAGTTCTTCCTGGAATACTTTGTCAAATTCAGCTTTAGCAGCAACAGTAGATGTTGAAGGTTCAGCAGTCTTATTCTTCAATTCAGTGACTATAGCATTGTGTGAAGCAGTCAAGTTGTCATTCATCCTTAACTGATTTTCCAGTACATACCCTTGCTTCAATGCTATATCATCTACTTGTGCTTTGATCTTCTCTTGGTGTGTAGCCAGATACACAACTGCATTTCCACCCTTGTGGAAGCATTCAATCATTTCTTTCTTGTTAAGGTTCATCTCAAACCTTATAGACTTTATGTCCTGTGTAAGATCAAACTATAGGGTCTTGTGCCCTTCATCCACATATGTCTCAATTGCCTTTCTTTGCTCATCCAATTTGATCTGTAGTGCAACCATTAAAGCACTATAATCAGCAGTTGGAGCTTGCTGAACTATAGGCTGTGGGGCAATGGATTGCAAGGCTTTCTTATAACTCTGACTTCTCCTCTTGAAGACATAAAGTTTCTTCTTCTTAGCCTGTGCAGCCTCATCTTCTTCAGATTCTGAAGTGCTGGCTATTTCAACCCTGTCCTTAGGGCTTGGAGGTTTGTCAGCTTGCACATCAGGTGCTTTCTCAATTTCTTGCCTACTAGGCTCTTCCAGAACTTCCATGTGCTCCCCCTCAGCAGCAGCACTCTTATCTTCAGCAGCAGCATCCTTGTCCATATCAAAATCTTCTTGATCTAGATTTAAGAATAAATCCTCCATGGTAAACTCTTGAGGTGAAGAAGCAGGAGAAGTTCTTGGTTCTTCAACTACTTGATCAGGAACCACTTCTAGGACAACATATGTGTCTTTGATAACAATCATCTGGTTCTTGAGTATTCAGCTGAGTTTGCTGAAGATCATCAGACAAATCAGCATCTTCTATAATATAGTCTAAAGTTTTTAGGTCAGTGAGTACCTCTTGGATGATGACTGTGGCTTGCTCACTGTCCAGAGTAGAGGGTTCTTCTACTACTGGAAGCTCCCCCTGGCTGTGATCCCTATGGATGGGGCTAGCTTGAGGCAGCTCCCCCTGGATCTCAGCTACATCTTGAGCAGCAGGGGTCTTCTCTGCAGCCACTTCCTCTTGAGCATCAGGAGTGAAAATAACTTGTTCTTCACTCCCTGAACTGCTGGAGGACTCCTGTGTCACAGCAGCTGTCTTTCTTTTCTTCCTTGGAGGAGTCTCCTTCTCAGTAACTGGCTTCTCTGGGGTTGCCACTTCCTTGGACAACACCCTGTCCCATCTGGAAAATATCCTTTGATCCATCTTCCTCATGTGGTTGATCTTACTTCCAGCAGCATTGCTCATTACCTCTGGTATTGTACCAGCTAGGTAGAGACTTATAATTCTGCCCAGATTGGGCTTCTTCAAGCTCTCCTTGATCCTGTCAAAAACCACTATTGACCAGTCTGTTTTCAGAGTGAATATGATTCTAGTCATAATTCCAAACATAGAGGCAGACACCCTGTCATGCCCTCCAGGCTTACTGAGAATAACCTTGCCCACTATCTCAGACATGAATTTTCCTTGACTGTTCATGCCTTTCCTGTTAAAGACAGATCCTATCTTCATCTGTGGATCAAGACCACACCAGATAAGGGCTTCCCTGGTCTTGGATGCAGTTACTTCTTCTACATCTTGTGTTTTAGGTAGCTGGAGTACCTTCCTCAGACTTTTTGGTGAAATCTTGACTTTAGATCCATGAACTCTAGATTTGATTCTATATCCAGAGTCATCTACAGCAGCTCCATTAAGGAATACAAGAACTTCCTTCTTCCAAATCTTTGTTGGTTCTGAAACCAAGTATTCTAGTCCAGAATTGGTGACTAGGGTTACCACCGACTGGATTTCTTGATCTGCGTCGTCGAACGCGCCGCGCACTAGCTCATAGCCCTCGTTAACGTTCTCCTCAAGCTTAGGAGCCATTAGGGTTTGGAGAATTAGTCTTGAGAAAAGAGAGGTGTCGACACAGGAGTTTTGGTCTCGAAACTTTGAAAGCGTGTCGACAAACAAAGACAGAACCCTATTTATACCTTTCTGATTTTGAAGATAAACAGACGGGACAGCTAGCTTAAAGTGTGTCGACACTGACAATAAGTGTCGACACTGACTTATAATGTCTCGACACACATGTGTCGACACAAGTTTAGTCAACAGATTTTATGTGTCGACACTTGGTTATGTGTCGACACAACATAACTCGACACATTGTCGAGACTTTACTTAGAAAAATTCTGAGTAAAACTTAAGTGTCGACACCACATAGGATGTGTCGACACCTACTTGACATGTGTCGACACTAACATTCTGAAGTGTCGACACCACATTCCTAGATGTGTCGACACCTTTTTCCTGAAGTGTCGACACCACTATTCTGTGTCGACATAGACTTGTCTATGTGTCGACACCTTTTTACTTAGTCATTTTCAAATCTGTAAACTTACTCTAAGTTTATCATTCCTAGTTCAATTTTGAATCTATTGAACTTAGCTTCTTCTAGTGGCTTAGTAAACATATCAGCTACTTGTTCATCTGTTTTAACATATTCAAGTGAAATATCTTCTCTTTCTACATGTTCTCTAAGAAAGTGATATTTAATCTCAATATGTTTTGTTCTACTATGAGATACAGGGTTATTAGCTATTGAAATAGCACTTGTAGAATCACAGTAAAGTGGAGTTCAACTTACCTGAAATCCATAGTCCTCTAGCTGATGTTGAATCCACAGAAGTTGAGCACAGCAACTTCCTGCAGCCACATACTCTGACTCAGCTGTGGAGATAGCCACACTAGTCTGCTTTTTGCTGCTCCATGAAATTAGTCTCCCACCTAGGAATTGACAGGTTCCAGTAGTACTCTTTTTATCCTCTTTGCATCCTGCAAAGTCTGCATCTGAATAACCTGTTAGATCAAAGTCTCCATTCCTAGGGTACCAGAGGCCTAGATAGGGAGTGCCCTTTAGATATCTCAAAATTCTCTTGACAGCAGTCAAGTGAGACTCTTTAGGGCAGGCTTGATACCTTGCACAAACACATGTAGCATACATGATGTCTGGTCTACTAGCAGTCAAGTATAATAGGGAGCCAACTATCCCTCTATACAAGGTTTCATCTACAGGTTTCCCTGCATCATCCTTGCTAAGAGATATACTTGACCCCATAGGAGTCTTCATGGTACTGGATGAATCCATACCATACTTCCTTATGAGTTCTAGGGTGAACTTTGACTGACAAATGGACAAACCACTCTCAGTCTGTTTAACTTGGAGACCCAAGAAAAACTTCAGCTCTCCCATACTACTCATTTCAAACTGACCTTGCATAAGCTTTGCAAACTTTTTGCAAAGGCTGCTTTCAGTAGACCCAAATATAATGTCATCTACATATATTTGGACTAGTATGACTTTGCCTCTAGATTCCCTAAGGAATAGAGTCTTATCTATTTTCCCCCTTGAGAACTTGTTCTCAATGAGGAAACTAGATAGGGTTTCATACCAAGCCCTAGGGGCTTGCTTTAACCCATATAAAGCTTTCCTAAGTCTATAGACATAATGAGGTAGAGTTGGATCAACAAAACCTGAAGGCTGCTCCACATAGACTTCTTCTTTCAAATTACCATTTAGGAATGCTGACTTGACATCCATTTGGTATACCTTGAATCCTTGATAGGTTGCATAGGCCAAGAACATTCTTATGGCTTCCAGTCTGGCTACTGGAGCAAAGGTTTGATCAAAATCAATACCTTCTTCTTGCCTATATTCTTTAGCAACCAGTCTAGCTTTATTCTTAATGATGACACCTTGTTCATCCATCTTATTCCTGTAGATCCACTTAACTCCTATTACATTATGGTCTTTAGGTTTAGGAACAAGTTCCCAAACCTTGCACCTCTTGAACTGATTAAGCTCTTCTTGCATTGCTTCAGTCCACTGTGGATCCATTATTGCTTCTTCAAATCTTTTAGGTTCAACTTGAGACAAAAAGCTGGAATAGATTGCAGCATTCATGTTTCTACTCCTGGTTTGTACTCCTTGTCTTGGATCTCCAATAATCAGCTCTACTGGATGATCTCTAAGATGCCTGTGGGCTGGAGGCATCCTCACTTCAGGTTGAACCAATTCAGCATCTGCATCATGCTGTATACCTTAGATTTCTTCAGAAACTGGCACATGTAGTTCTCCCCCTGGACAGCAGCTACTCTCCTCTCCTTGCTGTCTTGCAGCAGGCACTTCTTCTATAGTCAGCTTGTCCATTGTCTTTGTCAAACCTGTGGGGCTGCATACATTGCTAGACAACTCATTATTAATAAGTTTAGTCTCATCAAAAACTACATGCACTGATTCTTCTACAACTTGTGTAGTCAAGTTGTAGACTCTATAAGCCTTACTATTATTGCTGTACCCAACAAAAATTCCCTCTTGGGACTTGGCAGCAAACTTAGTTAAGTAAGACTTCCCATTGTTAAGTATGAAGCATTTGCAACCAAAGATCCTGAAGTAGGATAGGTTTGGTTTCCTTCCTTTCACAACTTCATAGGGGGTCTTGTTTAGCCCTTTAGTGATGGTAGCCCTATTTATAACATGTCATGCAGTGTTAACTACTTCAGCCCAGAAATACTCATGCAGTGATGTATTACTTAGTAGGGTTCTACCAGCCTCTATCAAGGTTCTATTCTTCCTCTCAGCAATGCCATTTTGCTGAGGTGTTCTAGGTGAAGAGAATTCTTGAAATATCCCAAAGTCTTCACACAGTTTTGTCATGCTATCAGACTGAAACTCAGTACCATGGTCACTTCTAATTTTGACCACAGTACTATTTAGTTCATTCTGAATTTGCTTGACAAAGCTGTAGAAGACACTAGGTGTTTCAGATTTCTGTCTTAAGAAGAACACTCAGGAAAACCTTGAGTAGTCATCCACAACTACAAGGGTATAGACCTTTCTACCTAAGCTGTGAACTGGCATTGGACCAAAGAGATCCAAATGCAAGAGGTACAAACACCTCACAGCATCTTTGTTTTCTATGCTTTTAAAGGTGGATTTAGTCTGCTTGCCTTTTTGACAAGCTGAGCAAATGCCATCTTTAACACACTTAACTTGAGGACCATTCCTCACTAACTCTTTGCTAAAGAGTTTGCTAATAGTTTTGTAGTTAAGATGGGCTAGCCTCTTGTGCCATTTGACACAATGAGAGACTGTCTCATCAGCTACAAGACAAACTGGAGAACCATTGTTCTCAATCATAATGTCTAGGCAGTAGACATTCCTCTTCCTATAACCTGTCAAAATGATCTCTTGATCACTTGACCTCTTGATATGACAACCATTTTTAACAAATGAGATGTCATACCCTACATCACTTAATTGACTTATACTTATTAGGTTGTGTTTCAACCCTTTAACATAAGCCACTTGAGTAATGGTAACTAAGTTTGAAGAAATGTTACCAAACCCTTTGATGATTCCTTTTTCAGAACCACCAAAGGTCACCTTAGGACCATTTTTGATTGGAATGTAGTCCTTCAGTAGTCCCCTAGTTCCAGTCATATGTCTGGAACATCCACTGTCCAAGTACCATGTAGGGGTATGGCCACTTGGACTCACCTGCAAAACAAATTAATGAACCTTAGAACCCAAAGTATTCTTGGGTCCTTGGTGATTGTTAGTTTGCAATTTGACAAACCTACCTACTGTCTTTCCAACAGGTAGTTTGGAACTCACTTTGGCACTCACATTGTGCCAACAGTCTACTGCAAAATGGCCAACTTTGCCACATCACCAACATTCAAATTTATTGTACCTTTGCTTAGGTACTGCCTTGGCTGTCTTGACTACAGCAGGCTTGTTGAATGTTGGGGCTTTGCCCTTGGACTTATACTTGGACTGCTCAGTCCCTGCAGGTCTAACAAAACCCAGCCCAGCCTTGCCTTTATGATGAACAAATTCATCAATTAAGGGTAGCACTGATTTAGGTTTTGAAAACCTAGCAACCAAGTCCTTCTCCTTCTGAAGATTATTCTCCAGACACTTAATTTGATCATTCTTAAAAGTGATAGTTCCCATCTGAATCACAGTAATGTGTTTCAGCCTGACTACCTCATTCAGTTTTTGATCAAATTGTTTCTCAAAATCTGTTGCAGCAGCTTTAAGATCAGCAATTTCCTTTGCCTGACTTTTGGCTAGGGTCTTGCTTTTCTTGTAGGCTTGCAACAGTACCTTATATTCATCTATAAGCTGATGAATATCTTCCTCAGACTCAGATACATTCTCATCACTTGATGAAGAAGAATCTGAATCTGAACTAGAACAAGAAACTGAACTTGAACATGAACCTTGTACCTGACTGGATCCTGGCTGCTCCAGGATTTTGGCACTTTCTGTCAATGCCATTAGCCCTTGGCAATGACTGTCTTCTTGTTCATAAATTGACTCCAAGATCTGCATGAATTCTTCCTCTTCTTCTTCAGCAAACAACCCTATGTAGGCTTCAGCCTCAGACTCAGTTTCTGAAGAAGAGATATCTGATAGAGTCTTCTCCTTCTTAGCAACAAAAGACTTTTCTTTCTTCCCTTTGAAGTGAGTCTTTTTCCTGTCACCAGATTCCTTTCTCTTCTCTGGACAATCTGCAATAACATGGCCCTGTCTATTGCAGCAATAGCAAACAATCTTTGAACCAGTTGCCTTGCTTAATTTTGTCCTTTTCTTGTCATTCTTTGAAGACCTCTTTTTCTGATAAAAGTCTTCCTTTCCTTGTGATGTAGAAGGCCTTGACCTCCACTGTTTCTTTTTCAAAAACTTCTGAAAGTGTCTAGTGAAAGCAGCAAAGTCTTCATCACTTTCACTGCTCTTAGACTTTGTGCTGACAGACTCATCAGACTCTGATTCAACTACCTCTGGAGGTGGAGTTGAAGACTTATTCCTGCACTTTCTGGGAACTTCTGTTTTGAAAGCAACAGCTCTTTCTTTGTGCTCAGTCCTTGTTGATTTCTCCTCCTCTTTTCTTACTGTCAACTGCATCTCATATGACAATAACTTGCCAAATAGTGTAGGGGGAGGAATTTCCCCCAACTTAGCCATTTCTCTTATGGCACAGATCTTGATGTCCCAATCTTTGGTTAGGGACCTTAAGAACTTGTCATTTAGTTCATAGTTACTGAACTCTCTTCCATAAGACATGAGTTCATTAACTATTCTGTAAAATTTCTTATAGCACTCAGTGATGCTATCACCCTTTCCTTGCCTAAAGCTTTCATACTCCTGATTTAGCAAGGACTTCCTATCTTGCCTAACTTCTTCAGAACCTTCCATATAGACAATGAGGGTATCCCACATTTCTTTTGCTGTTTTACAGTGAATTAAGTTCTGAAAAGTTGCATCATCAATGGCACTCACTATTATGTTCTGTGCCCTCTTGTCCATGGTGGCCAGGACAATTTCATCTTTAGTCATCTCAAAGAAATCCTTTGGAGTTCTCTGGTTTGCATCTAGAACTGAAATCTTCATAGACACATAAGGCCCTTCCTTAACTGTGATGTAGATTCTAGGGTCAGAGGCTTCCATAAATAGCCTTACCCTTTCTTTCCAGATCCCAAAGATCTCCTTTCTGCATATGGGTAATTTCATGGAATCCAATTCCTTGTGATTCTCATAAGAACCCATGTTTCTTGATTTTCTTGAAACTGTGTAATGCCTTACACTGAATCTGCCAAACAGGATCTCCTCAGACTGTTAGTCCTTGTTTTGAGGAACCTCGCTTTGATACCACTTGAAAGATATGGTACCTAAACACCTAGAGGGGGGGGGGGTGAATAGGTGACCTAATCCTTTTCTAACTTTATAGGCAGCAATCAGTTATATCACAGCAATCTAACTACACAACAACAATTTCAGCACAGTACAGCACACAGTTATTTATAGTGGTTCCCCAAGATATGGGTACATCCACTTTCCCCTTCGCCTATCTAGCAGTGTACTAGATTCGGCCAAACTCCTGCACTGTCTCAGAACCCAAATTGGTTCCTACACCTCAGGCCCAAAGCCTTACAACTCAGCTTTATCCCAAAGCCTACACTCAGCCAATCAAGGCCTACACTCAGCCAACCAAGACCTACACTCAGCCAACAAGGCCTACACTCAGAGATCTCTATCTCCTACACTCAGGCTAACAAGCCCTACCCTCAGCCTTTATAAATATAGGCTTACAATCACTCAGATCCAATGGATCCTACAAGTTAAAAATGTAATACAAATAATAACTCTACAACTCAGAATTAAAGGAGGGGAGTTGAGAGATTCTTGATGAGTTCTTGGAAGAACTCAGCTGGATTCACCCTAACTTAGCTTTCTTCAAAGCTTCTTGAGTAGAACTGAATAAGACTGAATCCTCTGTAGTTGTTCCATGACCTCTGCCACTTAAGATCCAGAATTGAATCTGAATCCTTCTTCTCAGCCTAGTTCCAGAGGCTGATTTCTTGGATGGAGCCCTCTCTCTCCAACTTCTTAGATCTGTACTTGGACTGCAAGATCTTCTTGTGTTGATACTCAGTATACCACTTTAATGATTACTTCAACAATAATCTGAACTCTGTTAATAACTTGATCAACAACCTCAACAACAGTTTCTGTAAACTGTAGGTGCCTATTTATAGGCTTTCTTCATGGTAAACGACTGGTCCGGTCCATAACTGACTTCTGACAACTCTGACAGTTGCTGTAGACCGGCTGGAACGACAGCTGTCATGTCAACCAGTCACTTCTTGAAAATCTCTAACAGTCAGTAAGTGTCGAGACTTTCTGTCTTAAAGTGTCGACACTTATAGACCAAGTGTCGACACAAGTTGTGTAAGTGTCGACACATGACTACAAGGTGTCGACACAATTCCTTGTATGTCTCGACACAGATTCTTCTGCATGTGTCAACACATCTCCTTGTGTTGAATCTGTCAAGTGTCGACACAGCTTCGTGGTGTCGACACATAGTCTTCAATGTTGAAACTTGTTGAGTGTCGACACAGCTCCTTGTGTCGACAGACTTCAGCTGAGTGTCGACACATTCCCTTAAGTGTCGACACTTGTACTTAGAATAATTTGCTGTTCTTTCTGTTCTTTGCTAAGTGTCGACACAGCTTCTTGTGTCGACACTTTCTTCAAGTGTTGAGTCTTTAGCTGTGTGTCGACACATTGTTCTGAGTGTCGACACATACTTCAAATGTTGACTCTTCTGGTTGTGTGTCGACACATTGTGTTGAGTGTCGACACATACTTCAAGTGCTGACTCTTTCTGTTGAGTGTCGATACATTGTGCTGGGTGTCGACACTTACTTCAATTGCTGACTCTTCTGGATAGTGTCGACACATTGTGTTGAGTGTCGACACTTGTACTTAGACTCTGCAGACTTTTGCTGAGTGTCGACACAGCTCCAAGTGTCGACACTTTCTGGTGTAGACACAGCTTCACTGGGTGTCGACACAGCTCCTTGTGTCGACATAGCTTCTCTGCACTTTTCTACACTGAGTGTCGACACAGCTCCAAGTGTCGACACTTTCTGTCTGGTATCGACTGTGCATCCCAGGTGTCGACACAATGACTCCAAGTGTCGACACTGCTTGTCTGGGTGTCGACACAAGCTTTCTTAAGTGTCGACACTTTCCCTCTGGGTGTCGACACATGGACTTAGAAACTTTTTGCTTCAGTCCAGTGATTTCTTAACCTGCATAAGTAACTCAAACATACATCAAATACATTATGATGTATATCATTGAGTTGGGTGAGGCTTCTTCAAATCAGGTACATTTGACCAATGTACCCAACAATACTTGATCATGCTGAGTCCAGATTTTCAGATCAGAGATCTTGCTGAGTCTTCTTCAACTTATTTCTGACAAAGCCGTAAATCTCAAGGATTAAGAAAGGCACAGTTTTCAGATCTGAGCGATATCACTGTTTGTATTTATATTTCAATTTATTCTTGTAGGAGATCCTTCTCCGAGTGCAGGAACTTTGTTCTCCGTGTTGTTTTTGTAGGAAGTTTTTTCTACCGAGTGTGGATCTAATTTTCGGTATCGAGTTGTAGGAACATTGTTCCGAGTTGTAGGATTGGTTTCAATCCGAGATTAGTGGAGTAGCCGAGTCTAGTGCTTTGCTAGATCGTTGAGTGGAAAGTGGATGTACCCAAGGTTGGGGAACCACTATAACTCTTGGTGTCGTCTGTGAATGCTTGGTTAATTTTCTGTGCATAGCTCGTTAAATTTTTTTTTATTCCACAAAAGACTTACAACTCACCTATTCACCCCCCCTCTAGGTGATTTAGGTAAGACAACTGAAACATTTTCAGGAGGACCTGGTTTGCGGCTTGAACGCGAGTGCTTTGCCTCCTCACCATTTTCGGCCATCGAGCTTGGGCTCTTCTACAACTTCTACAACAACCTCATCGAAACTGAGAAAGGATCGGGGGAAAAAATTGTCCTTGCTCCGGTGAAGGTCCTTAAAGAGGGAATTGAGGAGAGGAGGCTTGTAACTCCTCAATTTTGAAAAACTTCATTAATGGTCATAAATGGGCTTTTTTCGGTTTTAACCAAATAGAGGGGGCTGAGCCATCCAAATGGCCGGCCACCTCCTGAAGGTCCTTAAAGAGGGAATTGAGGAGAGGAGGCTTGTAACTCCTCAATTTTGAAAAACTTCATTAATGGTCATAAATGGGATTTTTTCGGTTTCAACCAAATAGAGGGGGCTGAGCCATCCAAATGGCCGGCCACCTCCTGAAATCTTCTCCTCTCCCTCAGAGGAGTAAAATCCCCATAAAAGTGGGGGGTTATAGAGCCTCCATGGCCATGATGGCTATTAAGCTCCCATTTTCTCTCTCCTCCAAATTGGGGAAACTCCCATCCTCTCTCTGCCAGTTACCAATATCTAAAATTGGTGGGCTCCAAAGGTGTCTCTCCCCCTCCTAGACCAATGGGCCACACTAGTTTGGGCTTAGCCCACTTGGATTAGGCTAGGTTAGCCCAAATTGACCAAATTGAACTATGTGTTGAGTTTGTCCAAATTAGCCACTTGGGTGACTTAGGAATGGGGATTTTGGGGACATTAGGTCCCCATGATGCCAAGAGACTGAGGGTGAGATCAATTTGACACTTGGGTGATCAATTAACCCAAATTGATCTAAGTTGACTTTCTTAGGCTTAAGGTTGACCTTGGTCAACTTGGCCTCTGAAAGTTATTAACTTTAGGTTAGCTAGTCACCCAGAGGGGGATGAATAGGTCTTTGAAATTTCTTAAGTCTTTTTGTTGTTTTCTTACTAAGCGATCTAGAGTGTGTACTTAGTAACTGCAAAATAAGAAAAGAACAAGAAACACAACAAAGCAAACAGATATTTATAGTGGTTCCCCAATTGGGTACATCCACTTTCCCTCTCACCTTTCTAACTTATGTTAGATAAGGCACAAACTCCTCCAAAATGCTCCTCAAAGCTTACACCTCAGGCCCTCAGCCTTACACTCAGGTTCTCTTCAGAACCCTACCTCAGAACCACAAAGGTTCCTACCTCAGAGCCGTGCAGTGCTCCTACAGCTCAGTGGTCCACCAACCACCTACCTCATCCTTATCTATAAGGCATATAGCTCAGGCTTTTCAGCCCTACAACTTCAGGCACAAGGCACTACTCTCAGAATGCTGCAGCACTCCTACAACTCATTACCCTTCCAAGTACCTACCTTAGTGCCCTTCCAGGCACCTACAACTCAGCATCCTCCAAGGCCTACAACTAAGTGACACACTTGTCACTTACAGCTCAGTGACTCAACAGTCACCTACCTCAGGCACTAGGCCCTACTACTCAGGCTAGGAGGATAGCCTACTCTCAGATCCACACTTGGATCCTACCTCAGTACCCCAGCAGGGCACCTATCTCAGTGACTAATTAGTCACCTATAACTTAGGACAAAAGGCTCTACAGCTCAGATTCAGACAACCTGAATCATATAGGAATTTAATCAAGAGGTTTAAATAAATTTAAAATACTGACTCAGAGATGAATCTCTAAGTCCACCTTGTCGGGCTGAGCAGATATCAATCCAGCCCTCTTGTTGTAGAAGGAATTAGTCTTCTTCTACAGCTAACATCTTCTCTGCTGCACTGAAGAACAATTAACTGTTGTTGAAGGCTGACGGCCCTTCACACATCAATCTCCTTGCTGATTAGATGAATCAACTGCCTTGTTCTACAAAGAACAAACTTGCTGAACTGTAAAAAGCTTCAGCTATCTTTCTCTTTATGCTGGCTTGCACTGCTGGACTTGGCTTTCAAGCTTATCGGAGAAGATGAAGTTCAGCCGCCTCTATTTTTTCGTATTTTCTTCGTTACCCTAATCCCCTTTTCCTTTGCCTTTTATATCTGTTGATTTGAATCAATGACATAATTTTAGTCTGGGCCCAGCCAAGGATGGTCAGCGCCACCTCCCTCAGAAAAGGACAAATAGTAGCTTCTGGCGCTACTGTAGCTTTCTCGCAATGGCATGAACTATTTTGACTTTGTTGACATCTGGTGACGTCAGTATTGGTCATCTAGTGCTGCTGTAGCTTTCCCGTAACTGCATGAAATACTTTGACTTGTTGACTTCTGGTGCCGTCAGCAGTGGTCATCACTTTCTGGACTTAGAAACCAGAACACATTAAGCATTGAGTGAAGTTAAGTCACTCAACGTCTGCTGACTTGGCTCTTCATTAGAAGCATTGAGTGAACCTGCTTCACTCAATGCTTTTGGACTTAGGAAATTTTTGCTGGCATTGTCTCAGCGGTTCCTTCTCAACTTTGTCAGCGGTTTCTTCTTCACAGCTAAGACTATCTCCTGTCTCAGTGATTTCTTCTCAACTATCTTAACGCTTTCTTCTTCACAGCTGAGACTATCTCCTATCTCAGTGATTTCTTCTCAACTGTCTTAACACTTTCTTCTTCATTAGAAGCGTTGAGTGAACCTGCTTCACTCAATGCTTCTGGACTTAGAGAATTTCTGTTGGCTTTGTCTCGACAGTTATGTTAAGACATTCTTCTCAGCTGTCTCATCTGTCTCAGCAGTCTCAACGCTTTTGCCTTAGTCAAATTATCTGACTTCCAGCTTACTCACTTTGTTCACCTGTACAATTAAGGACAACCTGCATGCATGAACTTAAGTACACATCAAATACATTATGCCCCTTAGCATGATTGGTGTTTCCTCTTCAAATCCTGAGGAACATTGTAGGGCACAATTCTCAATAATCTCCCCCTATTTGAAGAAGACAAAACACTCATCCATACTAAGGTGCATTAACACAAAAAGTATCATGATAGGCCTAATGTGACATTATCATGACAACTAGCAATCCCAGTTTAGGATAACTCCCCCTAGATGAGATGGCTTAACACCATGATTGAATAATCAATAGTACTTGTGAATTATCAATCATTAATAATGTACAGTGAGATTAACTACAAAAGCTTTATTAATCAATGACAAGGTAAACATTATGATTAAGATATACCTAAACATTAGCTAATTTAGATAGCCTTAACAAAACACCAGTAGGCAAAACTTGTGATTTATAAGATATCTATGAAAGAACGGCTTATTCATTAATCACAAATATATAAATGAGAATTGCATGCACATTTATCACATCAAAATAGTCAGGGTCAACTCATATTAATTTCATTGATAGAGATTTGACATTGCTACACTGTTGATATTCATTACAAGACATTGATTAAATATTTAAAGAACCCGAAGTCTTGCAGCCTCATATCAGCTATTCTTTGATGAACTTGAATCAGCATCCTTGGTTGCAGCAGTCTTCTTCAAGTTTTCAGCTTTGTTCTCCTCCCGTTTAAAGTAAAGGAATGGGTTTGGAATATATCTCGAAGGCATTTTCTTAGGGTTGCTCTTCCTTACCAAATTTTCTTTGAATATTCTTTCCCTTAGGGAATTTCTTTAAAAATACTTTATCCATTCCTCAGAAGAATATACACTATCAATATTCTTTAAGATTTGTCCATGGCTTACCCAAGCATTGATAATGATGGATTCAGAGGCATCACTTAGTTGTTCATGATCTGGATCATCTCTATTCTCAGCTCTCCTTTTTGTTGTGAACTCTTCAGCCATCTGAGTTCCTTCCCATTTTCTTCTGGCAGTAAGTTATGCATCCTATGCAACTCTAGTTTGTGCTGGGAAGTCTAGGTCCTCTGGCCTCTTTTTATCCAGGCGGGGCAGTTGTAGTGCCACCCTGGTGCCTTGAATTACATTGAATGCTTGATCTTCAATGAGTGTTGTTGTCTTAGCATGGCTGCTCTCCCCCTTTCTGCCTTCTTCAAAGATGGTCTTTTGCAGTAAGGTGGTGTTGGCTTCATTTTTGCTTGATATAGATTGAAATATTCTCTTATTGTCAACAAGCATCACATTTTTCAAAAGTATTGCCTGCTCTAGAGAGTGGACAACAACATTGGTGACATGCTGATTTACATGATCTGATGCACCCTGATCTCCTCATCAGTTCCACTCACATAATTCTTGACATATCTTATGTCAGCTGTAGAGAATTTTTGGCTTTCTTCCAATGATTTCTTGAGGGTGGTCAGCCTTATGCCAGTTGTTCCAGCCATATCAAACCAGGTGGTGACCTGTTTGTTTAAGTGAGAGATTTCTTCTTTATTTTACTTGACTTCAGTTAATAATTCATATCTTAGATTGACAACCGATTGATCAACATACTCCTTGAGAGTTGTGGTCTGAGCATCTAGGAGTGCTTTGATATGTTTTAGGAGTAACTCATTTGAGATTTGAGCTGTGGGTGGTTGGCTTAATGGGGGAGGGATATCATCCTGAGTAGGGATCTGTGAAGACTCTCCCTCAACTACAGCACTTATAGAAGGAGCCATTTCCTTAGCTGAAGCTATATTAGCACTTCTAATTAAAAGGGAATGAGTATTACCTATAGTCGGTGCATACTTAACCAATCTATTGATAACTTGATGCAAGGTTATCATATCCATCTAATTATGCTCCCCCTCAAACTGAGCATCCTTTTCTGGGCTTGACCCATCAAGATAAGTATCTAATGCCTCAGGAGTTTAACAGTTATCTACTGAAGTAAGGATAACTTCAACTGCAACTACAGCATCAGTATCAGCCATATCTGCCTCATCTTCTGCAGCTACCTCTTCTTCAGTTGCTTTCTTTGAAACCTGTCCTGACCTAGGGCTAGCATGGATTTTATCAACATGCACAGCAGTATCCTGGAGTTGAATGTTTCTTTCTTCTTCAGTTATTGCCATCAGCTCTTGGCATCCACAGTCTTCTTCATCCTCCTCATTGTCACTGTCAGTGTGTGATAGAGGGGCCCTTATTACTATCCTGGCAGCAGGATATTCCTCTTCTTCTTCTGGATCTACACCAACAGAGATCAGCCTTTATAGGCTTCTTCTTCATCATCTTCTGATTCTGAGGAGGAAGAATCTGTCCAGATTTTCTCCTTCTTAGCCACAAAGGACTTCTCTTTCTTCCTGTCCTTGTGGTGATCCTTGTTCCTGAATGGGCAGTCAGTAATGACATGTCCAGTCTTGCTGAAAAAATAACAAATAACATTAGATGAAATCTGTTTACTAGATGTAGGGTCATACCTGTCCTTCTTGTATGACTTCCTGTGATGAGATGATGTAGAGGGTCTGCTTTCTCAGTGCTTCTTCTTCATGAACTTCTGAAATTTCTTGGAGAAGGCTGCAAACTCTTCATCAGTCATGTGGTTGTCTGAGGAACTCATCCCAGACAATTCTGAGTTGGACTCAGCTTCTCTCCTTAGTGGAGGAGTCTTTCTTCTGCTCCTTCTTGGGGCTTCTTCCTTGAGGGCCATTGTCTTATCCTTGGTTTTGGATTGACTCCCCTTCACCTCTAGATGCATTTCATAGGAGAGCAGCTTTCCAAAGAGAGTTGGTGGAGCAGTGTCTGCCAGCTTAGCCATTTCCCTAATGATACAAATCTTGGTGTCCCAACCTCTAGTGAGAGATCTAAGGAACTTGTCATTCAGCTCATATTTGCTAAAGAGCCTACCATAGGTTATTAGTTCATTAATTGTCCTAAAGAACCTCTCAAAATAGTCAGCTATTTTTTCAGATTTGTTTTGTCTGAAAGCCTCATACTCTTGGTTGAGCATGGACTTCCTATCATCTCTAACTTCCTCAGATCCTTCCATGTATACCACAAGAGTGTCCCACATTTCCTTGGAGGTCTTGCAGTGTACATAGTTTTGGAAGGTTGAGTCATCAATGGCACTGGCTATAATATTTTGTGCCCTTTTTTCTATGGTAGACAGAATTACCTCTTCTCTGTCCATCTCTGTATATGCCTTGGGCACTCTCAGAGTTGGATCTATGGTGGAAGCCTTTGTGGGATAAAAGGACCTTCCACTACTGTTACATAGATCCTAGGGTCAGATGCTTCCATGAACAGTCTGACCCTTTACTTCTAGAGGTCAAATCCTTCCTTCTTGTAGATTGCTAGTTTCATGGCCCCTAGCTCCTTATAATTCATTCATGACCCCATAATTATGTCTTATAGCTAATATTGGAGGTATACTCAGATTGTTACATCCTTTTTGAGTAACCTCCCTCTAATATCACTTGAAAGTTATTAACTTTAGGTTAGCTAGTCACCTAGAGGGGAGGGGGGTGAATAGGTCTTCGAAATTTCTTAAGTATTTTTACTATTTTCTTACTAAGTGATCTAGAGACTGTCCTTAGTACCTACAATATAAGAAAAGAACACGCAACACAGCAAAGCACGCAGATATTTATAGTGGTTCCCTAATTGGGTACATCCACTTTTCCTCCCACCTTTCTGACTTATGTTAGAAAAGGAACAAACTCCTCCAAAATGATCCTCAGAGCTTACATCTCAGGCCCTCAGCCTTACACTCAGGTTCTCTTCAGAACCCTACCTCAGAACTACAAAGGTTCCTACCTTAGAGCCCTGTAGTGCTCCTACAGCTCAGTGGTCCACCAACCACCTACCTCAACCTTATATCTAAGGCCTACAACTCAGGATTTTTATCCCTACCACTTCAGGCACAAGGCCCTACTCTCAGAGTGTTGTAGTACTCCTACAACTCAGTGACACACTTATCACCTACAGCTCAGTGACTCAACAGTCACCTACCGCAGGCACTAGGTCCTACTACTCAGGCTAGGAGGACAGCCCTACTCTTAGATTCACACTTGGATTCTACCTCAGTACCCCAGAAGGGCACCTACCTCAGTGACTAATTAGTCACTGTTGATGCGCGAAAACGGCACCGGGCAGCTAACACAGAGGGGGTGTGTTCGGTCTCACAAGCTGAGTGGAGAAAGGGATAAAGACTGCGGGGCAAGAGGAAGGAAGGAAGCTTTTGAGTGCTCGAGAGTGGAGCAAATGCTTGTCAAGGAGTTGCGGGGATAGAGGAGAGGGTGCTGAGAGCAGCCGGGAAGGCTGATGAGAGAAGGAGGTTGATCAGGCGCTGTCGAGCAGACGAGTACTTGGACGGTTGTGCTCGCAGGTTGATGCCGAGGAAGAAGCTGAGCTGAGCTGGGAAAAAGAGAGAAGGGCCACTAGCAGCGACAACAACAGACTTCGCCCGCCGCGGCTTAAACGCCACTCTTGCGACGGGCTTTCCTTTTATTAATAGTGAGAGCTACAACTTGCTAATACACCTTTACAACAAAGCAATAAATGGTACAAGAAGGAAGCTAGCGACTAAGGAAGAAGAATGCCAGAGGAGGCCGCGCGGACTGGAGAGCGTAGTCGGCAGGCCGCGCGGTTAAGGGGAACGGGAGACCGTGCAGACTAGAGAACCAGAGGATGGCAGGTCGCGCGACTAAAGGCACAGAGACGGGTGCGGTCTGAGAAACGGAGTCCGCAGGAGGGGGACTTGCTGGCAGACTTCGAGCGTGAGCACCTTGGCGATGATGAGACCTCCTCTCATATGAGAGGCATAAGGGGCTATTTATAGGCCCGAGGAGGTAACAGCTTACGGTGACGTTACCCTCGGTGAGACGGTAACTTGTGCGAGATGGAGGCGGAGTCCGCCGAGCTCTCCATAGGTCGCGTGGACTGGGGCTTGGTAGTGAAGCTGGTGCTGCTGAGGGAAAAATGGGAGACTTCATGGCGGACTGCGATGCGGGTTCGCGGAGTCCGTCACTGCCGAGCTGAGATTGTCCGCCTACTGCTGGGGTGGCGGATGCTGGAAGCTATGCGGTGGACTGCGAGGCGAATCTGCGGAGTCCGCCACTACTGAACTGATCGAGTTATAAAGGGTGCGAGCAGGAGAGTGCCAGCGGAGTTCGGCGAGTCCGCACGAGGTTATGTGGACTAGGACTGTTCTGGAGGATCTGCTGCCCGGTGGACTGGAAGGAGTCCGCAACCGCTGACTGAGTCCGCGCCAAGGCCGCGGACTGAGGAGGAAACTGGTACTGCTGCCGAGAAGCTTGTGCTGACCAAGGAAAGGCGGACTGCAAAGAGAGTCTGCCAAGTCCGTTGAGTCCGCGGCTGCTGCAAAGTTGAGTCCGCTTACGTTGGAGATGGAGAGCCTGGCTGTTGAGGCTGTTGGGGTTCACCAATGAAGGCGGACTGGAAGTCTTGATCGCACTTCGAGTCTGCCCAGCTCGCAAGGAACTTGGACTGCTGCTGGTCTTGGCGGGTAGCCGGAGTTGGATTTCGCGCCCTGCAGGCGGACTGGAGGAGTCGGCTGCCCATGCGGCTGGTGGCAAGGACTGAGCGACCTGCCGATCTTGACGAGGCAAACCACGCGTGTTGGCGAGGTGGAAACCGCGGTAGGTAGCTGGCGGCTTGGGGGCAGGTTTCCATCTGTGCTTGGCAGTTTGGAGCGGTCTGGTGTTCTTGAAGAATGACTTGCAGGAGCAGGCTGAAAGAGCGGCTGGTTCCTGCAAAGGACGCGGCTTGTTGCCGGCCTGAGCGGATAGGGAGTTAAGTCCGGCAGAGAGAGTCCTGCGGAGACAACCTTGCGGTTAAGCTAAAAGGGGAGCGACCTGCAGAGGCGGACTGCAGGAGTAGTCCGCGGCCCCTGCCGACCAAGGGAAGGCACGCAGCCTGGTCGGTCAGACCGCTGCGACCGCGCAAGCCGCGCGGCCTGAGCGGACAAAGAATTCTGTCCGCCCTCCCTAGGGAATCACAGCCTCTAGGAGGAACCCGGGGCAGACCGCGACGAGCGAGCTGGCTCCCTTGGGAAGGATCGCCGATTTCGGGGTTAACATAATCCCCGCACTTTTTTAAGTTCCGAATAGAACTTCGAAAAAGTTGGAGATCCACGAAAATCGTGATCCACCCCAACGGAAAGAGAATGGGGCAAGGAGAGATAGAACCTGAAGCCTCTCCTTAGGAGTTTGGCACTGCCTGTCTATTTTCCTGCAAGAGGAAAGTTAGGGTAGGTATGTACGGGTGGTACATCGTGTGTGTACCTGAGTCTGTCTTTGCAAAATGAAGAAGATGTGTCTTCCACTAAGTTCTGCAAAAATGAAAGTGAGAGGAAAACACAGAAGCATAATGACTTGCAAGTACCTGATGGAGGCTTGCAAGCACCCGTTATCCTCTGCAAAAAAGGAAGGATGATGGGTATACAAGAAGGAAAAATGAGCTGCAAGTACCTGGAAGGGACTTGCAAGTCTTTGCTGGTTTCTGCAAAAGTGAGGTTTTGAAACAAATTCGGGAGTAGAGAAAGCTACAAATACCTGAAGGCAACTTGCAGGTATCTGCTGGCTTCTGCAAAAGAAGAGTTAAAAGTAGGCACAGTATATGAAAGTAACTTGCAAGTACCTGTGAAGAAACTCACAAGGGTCTACTGATCTCTGCAAGAAGAGAGTTAGGAGCAGGCAAAACATGAAAATAGCTTGCAAGTACCTGTGAAGAAACTTGCAAGGATATGTTGCTTTCTGCAAAGTGAGGGTTAGAAGCAGGTATTGTATATAAAGAATAAGCTGCAAGTACCTGAATGAGACTTGCAGGTGTCTGCTAATCACTGCAAAGAAAAGAGTTAGGAGCAGACATATATATGAAAGGAGCTTGCAAGTACCTGAGAGAAGGCTTGCAAGTGTCTCCTAGTCTCTGCAAGAAAAGTGTTAGAAGCAGACATATATATGAAAGGAGCTTGCAAGTACCTGAGAGAAGGCTTGCAAAGGTTAACTATTGATAGGATAAGGTCGATATAACCAAATAGTAGGGGAAATGCCTAACGAACTCTGCTGACAATTAAATGAAGATCAAACCAGAATAGCAATCTTCTTGTTATATTAAAGATGTCACGAAGTCAAGATCAATGAGTCGAGTGCTGACTGTTTATAGATATGATCATATTGGCAGAGAAAAAGTTTGACGAATTCTGCCAATCTTAACTAAATTACAATAGCATGGCTTGTTGGTCAAGGAGTGTGAGATTCTTTGATCAATGTTTGATGTCATTAGATCTTGATAAGAGTAACGAATAGCTCTGTGAACCATCATCTGATAGAGCTTAAGCAAGCAATGTATATGAAATGGGCATAAGCAAAATGATTGCTGGAAATCCTTTTGGTAGGTTGGATTAACCTGTTCACCTGTGAAAGAAGGCAGTTGACAAAAAAGAGGCATATACTTGGAGGTGACCAAGAAAAACTGGATGCTGCCACAGGAGATCACCCGTGGGCCTTATGCATCGCATGCCTGAGAAAGGTCATCCCAAGTATAGTCCTACTCAAAGCGGGCTAGCCGCGCATCCTCCAGGAGGGCACAAAGGAGAAAAGCAAGGGAAAATCCTGAGAAGGATCGCTAGATACACTGCTCTCTTGCCTTGTGTTACAACATCACTGATCAATGAGACTAGTTGTGCCAAGTGGCCTATTGCTTGTTTGTGGATTGATCAGTGGAGTTGTGGGATCCCGCGAAGGCACGGCTTGAGAGTACCAGAGAGTGTTCGGCCATTACAGTCATGTGATGATCGAAGAGACAAGACTACACTTGGTCGTCATTGCTTGTCAAGCAAAGATCATCATAACTGTAATGTATCCTTTGCGAAGCACAGCAGAGATAACACATGGGGCTCCCCTAGCACACACTCTGTGTCAGATGCCGGCTAGGATCCAAAGTCTGAAGCCCAACATCGTAGAATGAATGGCTCCCACTACACATATGGGTATACTCCCGCCATTTGTGGTTGAAGCGGTCATACCAGATAACAATCTACGGAGGGAGAATTTCGGACTTGGCGATATCTCATGGGTGTAGTGATCTCTTTGGCAAAGGGAAAAGTGGAGGAAGAAGAATCACAAGCAGGGAACTGTGTCAGTATAAGATCCCAGATAAAAGCTTTGTTGAAAAACAGGAAAGAACACTAAGAAGTGTTTTGCAAAGAGAATGTTTGAAAGGGTAAGAGTAGAGATAACCCATCATGGTTGTGAGAGAATTTGGAGGACTGTGAAGTCCTTTCCTGGCTTAGAATAGCCTTCCAAGCACACCCTCGTCGTCGGCATCGAAGCATTCGATAGTTTTGTTAACAATGAGGAGAGGGGGTTCTTCGATTAGGTTCACTCCTTTTGAGGAGCAAGGAACATCTGCAACTTCTTTGCCCTTTGAGGTTGCTGGATCAGGGCGATCTTCTTTGGGAAGCAGGTCATGCATCTTACCCTGCCGGAGCATCCATTGCACAAGCTGGCGGAGTGCTCGGCAGTTCTCAGTCAGGTGACCTGGCTCTTTGTGGAATTCGCAGTAAGGCTCTGAATCTCTAGACCTTTGATCGGCTGGTCGGTAAGGCTTTTTGTAGCTGGCCCTATCTTTCATGATCTGGCTTACTTCTAGCATGGATTTATCTAGTTCAGACTCATGCAAGTCATCATCTTGCTGATGGCAGACTGCAGCTATTTGAGAAGAAGCTAGTGGTAGCAATGAATCTTGAGCACGATCACGGCTCGGGAAGGAGTATTGATGGCGTTGAAACTTTCTCTCCTTTCTTGAGTGAGTTGGGAAATGTTTGTGAGGAGACCTTTGAGTATGCTTGTGAGAGAGATCTTCCTCGGATGTAAGCTTGGAGACAAAGCTTGGGTTGCTTTTTCTCCTCGAATGTACGAGTTGGCCAAGGCAATCAACTCTTGGTATGTTCTCGGCGCTCGGACATTGGCCTCAAATTTGAGAGGCCCTTCACGAAGACCGTGAATAAGAGCTACTCTGTACATTTTTTGATCAGCAATCTCGATGTCCAAAATCTCTCTTTGGAATCGATCAACAAACTGAGACCAAATTTCATTCCCGCGCTGCTTGATCTCAAAGAGGGCTTCAGGACCGCCCTTTCTCTTGGTCGAGGTAGAGAACCTGAGCAAGAACTCCCTCCGCAGATCAACGAAGGAAGTGATGGAGTGAGGGCGAAGACCGTAGAACCAGTCCCTTACTTGCCCATCAAAAGTTGTCACAAGGAGCTTGCACTTAATCGCATCTGAAAGGGTTTTGAGAGCAATGGCTGACTCAAAAGCTTGTAGGTGCTTCACCGGATCAGTCTCTCCAGTGTAGATTGGCAACCGCGGCTCTCTGAAGTTAGCTGTAGTTGGCTCATGGCGAACATTCTCTGTGATTGGTGAAGGTTCTTCTTGTTCCCCTACAACATAAGGAAAAAATGGGGCATAAGCTGCAGCTGCAAAAGAAGCAGGAGGATAAAAAGGAAAAGTTGCTGCAGGAGGAGCAGAGGTAGGAGCTGAAGGGTAGGGATGACTTCCCTAAAAATTGAGAAATCTAGCAGGACTTCCCCGGGCTGCTTCCCGAAAGAAGTTTTGGCGACTAGCAAACTCTTCATCTTGAGGTCGTAGCGGGGCTGCAGGACCTTGCGGGAAGGTTGCTGTGTAAGGAGGATAGACCGGCAGGCAAGCTGGAGGACAAGCTTGTTGGTGCTCCAAAGTTGGTGCTGGATTGATCGGAGCAGCTGGAGCAGCTGGGGTTGTTGCTGGTTGAGAGTCCAGTCGCTGCGTGATCATAGCGAGCATTTGGTTGATTGCTTGGAACTACTGAGCATTTTCACGGCGCGATTGCTCAAAGGCCTCCCAGAGAGGATTATCTCTAGGACTTGGGGCAAAGTTCTCGGCTGGTTGACGATCTGACATGGATAACTGTCGCTGTTCACCGCCTGTTCGGATCTGAAGGTCGTGTGTTAACTGTTGATGCGCGAAAACGGCACCGGGCAGCTAACACGAAGGGGGTGTGTTTGGTCTCACAAGCTGAGTGGAGAAAGGGATAAAGACTGCAGGGCAGGAGGAAGGAAGAAAGCTTCTGAGTGCTCGAGAGTGGAGCAAACACTTGTCAAGGAGTTGTGGGGATAGAGGAGAGGGTGCTGAGAGCAGCCGGGAAGGCTGATGAGAGAAGGAGGTTGATCAGGAGCTGTCGAGCAGACGGGTACTTGGACGGTTGTGCTCGCAGGTTGATGCCGGGGAAGAAGCTGAGCTGAGCTGGGAAAAAGAGAGAAGGGCCGCTAGCAGCGGCAACAGCAGACTTCGCCCGCCGCGGCTTAAACGTCACTCTTGCGACGGGCTTTCCTTTTATTAATAGCAAGAGCTACAACTTGCTAATACACCTTTACAGCAAAGCAATAAAGGATACAAGAAGGAAGCTGGCGGCTAAGGAAGAAGAATGCCAGAGGAGCCCGCGCGGACTGGAGAGCGCAGTCGGCAGGCCGCGCGGTTAAGGGGAACGGGAGACCGCGCGGACTGGAGAACCAGAGGCTGGCAGGCCGCGCGACTAAAGGCACAGAGACGGGTGCGGTCTGAGAAACAGAGTCTGCAGGAGGAGGACTTGCTGGCTGACTTCGAGCGTGAGCACCTTGGCGATGATGAGACCTCCTCTCATATGAGAGGCATGGGGGGCCATTTATAGGCCCGAGGAGGTAACAGCTTGCAGTGACATTACCCTCGGTGAGACGGTAACTTGTGCGAGATGGAGACGGAGTCTGCCGAGCCCGCCATAGGCCGCGCGGACTGGGGCTTGGTACTGAAGCCAGTGCTGCTGAGGGCAAAATGGGAGACTTCGTGGTGGACTGTGATGCGGGTTCGCGGAGTCCGTCACTGCCAAGCTGAGATTGTCCGCCTACTGCTGGGTGGCGGACTGCGAGGCGAATCCGCGGAGTCTACCATTGCTGAACTGATCGAGTTATAAAGGGTGCGAGAAGGAGAGTGGTCGCGGAGTTCGGCGAGTTCGCACGAGGTTATGCAGACTGGGACTGTTCTGGAGGATCTGCTGCCCGGCGGACTGGAAGGAGTCCGCAACCGCTGACTGAGTCCGCGCCAAGGCTGCAGACTGAGGAGGAAACTGGTACTGATGTCGAGAAGCTTGTGTTGACCAAGGAAAGGCGGGCTTCAAAGAGAGTCTGCCAAGTCCGCTGAGTCCGCGGCTGCTGCAAAGTTGAGTCCACTTACGTTGGAGATGGAGAGCCTGGTTGTTGAGGCTGTTGGGGTTCACCAATGAAGGCGGACTGGAAGTCTTGATCGCACTTCGAGTCCGCCCAGCTCGCGAGGAACTTGGACTATTGCTGGTCTTGCGGGTAGCCGGAGTTGGAGTACGCGCCCTGCAGGCGGACTGGAGGAGTCGGCTGCCCATGCGGCTGGTGGCAAGGACTGAGCGACCTGCCGATCTTGACGAGGCAGACCGCGCGTGTTGGAGAGGCGGAAACTGCGGTAGCTGGCTGGCGGCTTGGGGGCAGGTCGGCATCTGTGCTTGGCAGTTTGGAGTGGTCTGGTGTTCTTGAAGAACTACTTGCAGGAGCAGGCTGAAAGAGCGGCTGGTTCCTGCAAAGGACGAGGCTTGTTGCCGGCCTGGGCGGATAGGGAGTTGAGTCCGGCAAAGAGAGTCCTGCGGAGACAACCTTGCGGTTAAGCTAAAAGTGGAGCGGCCTGCAGAGGTGGACTGCAGGAGCAGTCCGCGGCCCCTGCCGACCAAGGGAAGGCGCGCGGCATGGTCGGTCAGACCGCTGAGACCGCGCAAGCCGCGCGGCCTGAGCGGACAGAGAATTCTATCCGCCCTCCCTAGGGAATCACAGCCTCCAGGAGGAACCCGGGGCAGACCGCGACGAGCGAGCTGGCTCCCTTGGGAAGGATCGCCGATTTCGGGGTTAACAGTCACCTACAACTCAGGCCAAAAGGCCCTACAGCTCAGATTCAGACAACCTGAATCCTACAGGAATTTAATCGAGAAGTTTAAATAAATTTAAAACACTGACTCAGAGATGAATCTCTGAGTCCACCTTGCTGGACTGAGCAGATATCCGTCCAGCCCTCTTGCTGTAGAAGGAATTAGTCTTCTTCTACAGCTAACTTCTTCTCTACTGCACAGAAGAACAACTAACTGTTGTTGAAGGCTAACGACCCTTCACACAGCAATCTCCTTGCTGATTATATGAATCAGTTGTCTTGTTCTAGAAAGAACAAACTTGCTGAACTGGAAAAAGCTTCAGCTATCTCTCTCTGTCTGCTAGCTTGCACTGTTGGACTTGGCTTTCAAGCTTGTTGGAGAAGATGAAGTCCAGCCGCCTCTATGTTTTCATATTTTCTTTGTTACCCTAATCCCCTTTTCTCTCTGCTTTTTATATCTGTTGATTTGAATCAACGACAAAATTTGAGTGTGGGCCCAGCCAAGGATGGTCAGCGCCACCTCCCTCAAAAAAAGACAAATAGTAGTTTCCTGCGCTATTGTAGCATTCCCGCAACGACATGAACTATTTTGACTTTGTTGACTTCTGGTGACGTCAGCAATGATCATCTGGTGTCGCTGTAGCTTTCCCGCAATGGCATGAACTACTTTGACTTGTTGACTTCTGGTGACGTCAGCAGTGGTCATCAATTTCTGGACTTACAAAAATTCCAAAACACATTAAGCATTGAGTGAAGTTAAGTCACTCAATGCCTGCTGACTTGGCACTTTATTAGAAGCTTTGAGTGAACCTTCTTCACTCAACGCTTCTGGACTTAGAGAATTTCTGATTGTATTGTCTCAGTGGTTCCTTATCAACTGTCTCAGCTATTTCTTCTTCACATCTAAGACTATCTCCTGTCTCAGTGGTTTCTTCTCAACTGTCTCAACGCTTTCTTCTTCATAGCTGAGACTATCTCCTGTCTTAGTGGTTTCTTCTCAACTATCTCAATGCTTTCTTCTTCATTATAAGCGTTGAGTGAACCTACTTCACTCAATGCTTCTGGACTTAGATAATTTCTGCTGGCTTTATCTCAGTAATTATACTTAGACATTCTTCTCAGCTATCTCAGCTGTCTTAACGGTCTCAACGCTTTTGCCTTAGTCAAATTATCTGACTTCTAGCTTACTCTCTTTGTTCACATGTCCAATCAAATACAACCTGCATGCATGAATTTAAGCACACATCAAATACATTATGCCTCTTAGCATGATTGGTGATCCCTCTTCAAATCCTGAGGAACATTGTAGGGCACAATTCCCAACAACCTCTTTTGTTGACTCAAATGGGTCTCTATGGCTCTAATGGACCCTATAATGGGTTAGAGATGTTTGTGATGGGGTCATGGAGTCATGGTGAAGCCCTATGGTCATCCCTAAGCTAGTAATTAGAATTCTACTATTTGCAGACCAAGGTGGTTCACACTCTAATTCTCATGTTCACCCAAACCCTTTAGTGTTTCCTAGAGTTTTGTCATGACCTAGTCACGACAAAACCATCCTAAGGGTCTAGAAGTCTGAGGGATGTTACAAATCTCAATACATAAAAATAAAAATTTCGTCCTCGAAATTTAGGTTAGGCCTACGGGGTTTCAAGTATGAGAAATAAAATGAAACATCACGAGAGGTTAAAGGGGATACCTGACGTGAAAAGTTCTGGGTACCTTTGCTGCATCAAGTCCTGCGGCTCACACGTGTGCTCCTCTTGTCCACAATTGCTCCACAAGAACTTGACCAGCAGAACCTTCTTGCGCCGCAAGACCCGCATCCCAATATCGTCTATCCGGATCGGCTCCAGGCACACCAATCGATCAGAAGCTATAGGCCCATCTGTAGTCATAATCTGCTGCTCCGACTGAAGTAAAGCTCTCATGAGGGAGGAGACGTGGAAGACGTTGTGCAAACCCGCTTGCTCTGGCGGCAGCTCTAGTCTATAAGTTAAGGGACTGATCCACTCCAGGATCCTATAAGGCCCCATGTATCTCAGACTGAGCTTTTTCCAACCACACACCTGCGAGACTCCATGCATCGATCATGTCTTCAGAAACACCTGTTCTACTACCTGAAACTCTACCTGACGATGTCGAGTATCGTAATACTTAGCATGTCTGCTCTGGGCCTCCAACATCCTGTCTCATATTAACCGCACCTGAGTATCCGTATCCTCGACGAACTCTGAGCCAAGTGCCTTCAGATCCTCATCCAGAATCCAAGGCAAAGGGGTCCTGCATCTCCGCCCGTATAAAGCTTCATAAGGGGCCACGCCGATGCTGGACTAGTGGCTGTTGTTGTACGAGAATTCGATCAACGGTAGCTGCCTCTCCCATGGATCTCCGCGGTCCAGTATGCAAAGATGCAGCAAATCCTCCAGTGTCTGATTGGTATGCTCTGTCTGCCCATCTATTTGAGGGTGAAAGGTGGTACTAAATGTCAACCGGGTCCCCAAATAAGCCTGTACCGACTTCCACTCCTTAGACGTAAATCGCCTATCACGAACGTACACTATTGTCCTCGACACTCCATGGTATCGGACGAACTGCTCCACAATCCTCAGCACCAAGTCACCCACTGAAGCGTCCTTCCTGATCGGTAGAAACCTGACCATCTTGGTCAATCGATCGACGATCACCCTATCGAGTCATTCCCCACATGTGACCGAGGAAGACCATGTATGAAATCCATGGCGATGTCGTCAAACTTCCACTCCGGCACCGGAAGTGGCTGCAACAATCCGGCCAGACTCTTACACTTTGCCTTCACTAACTGATAAGCCTCACAGTGGGTCACGAAGTATGTGATATCCTTCTTCATGCTCCGCCAATACATCGTCCTCTTCAGGTCGGCCGTCATCTTAGTGATGCCTGGGTGCACCGAGTACCTGCTGTAGTGAGCCTTGGTCATAATGTCCTCCTGAATCCTGCCCCCAGCCGGTATGTACACTCATCCTCTAAAGCATAACAACTCATCCTTCTCTGTATACTCCCCGGTCGTGCCTGCCTCCAAGGTCCTGAATACTGGCTCTAGCTTGTCATCCATTCTCTGCTCAGCCCTAATGTGATCTCGAACATCATCGGTAGTGCTCATGACGGCCGGATACTCCTCATAAAGCTCGTAGTCGTACGAGGACACCAGAGTAATCTATATATCCTCCATCATCCGTACTAGCTCCATAGACATCAACTGGGGCTCTGCTCCTGAAGTGGTAGTCTTCCGGCTCAGTGTGTCTGCCACCACATTCGCCTTTCACGGGTGATTGTGTATCGTGTACACATAATCAGATAGAAACTCCACCCATCGTCTCTGGCGGATGTTCAACTCCTTCTGTGTATCAACATATTTCAGATTCTTGTGATCCGAAAATATGTCGCAGTGCACACCATAAAGAGAATGCCGCCAAATCTTCAGAGCAAACACCACTGCTCCCATCTCCAAGTCATGCATAGGGTAGTTTTGCTTGTGCTTCTTCAGCTGCCGGGAGGCATATGCTATCACATGCCCATGCTGCATAAATACAGCACCCATCCTGTAACGCCCCGGTTTTCTGTGTTTTGTTTGATTTTGGATTGGCGTTACGATGACGCATTTCCGGCCCTTCGCCGTCGTAGAGCGCGGTCCTAGCTCTGTAGGTTCCTTGTGTAGCCTGGTTGTAGCCAGTTGGCAAGTTTCCCTAGCTAGCCGGAGTCTGTTTTGGTGACTCGGTTGGCCTCTTAGGGAAATGCTTGCGTTTTGGCTTCGGGAGGTGTTAGCCCGAGTGTTCGATCGTCGGATGTTGTTTTCGACCTCGCCGTTGTTTTCGTGGCTGGGTTGTTTAGCTACGGTGCGAGTTTTGGTCGAAATCCGAGATCGTTTGCCTTCGCGTCGTTTCGGCGTTGTTTTGTTAGCTGCATGTTTGTAATGTTTGCTGTGCTGTGCATGGCCTGTTGTGGCTGAGCTTGTAGGCAGGTGCCTTGTCTCTTGTTGGCTAGGTATTAGCAGGTTTCTTTTTCTGTGCAAGTTTGGGTAACACGGCCTGGGTCACGCCCGTGACCCAGGGCGTGTCGTGCTCGGGTAGAGCTTCCGTTTCTCCAGTCGACGAATTTTTGGTCGACAGGGTTTTTTTTGTAGGAACACGGCCGTGACACGGGCGTGTCACGGGCGTGTCCCCCTTCGATTCGTCGAGCTACGCTCGACGGTCGTCAGGCGGTGTTTAGTGAGAACACGGCCCTGTCACGGGCGTGTCGTGTCGAACACGGGCGTGATATTGGGGCGTGTCTCTCTGTTCGACGATCGGCACTCCACGATCGTCGGGCGGTGTTCGAGTTGGTACACGGCCTGTGACACGGGCGTGTCACAGGGCGTGTCCCTTGCTTCGTCGAGCGGAGATCGACTTTCGTCGAGTGGGTAGGTGCGTGAGTACACGCCCCGTGACACGGGCGTGTCGGGCCGTGTCACGGGCGTGTCTGGGGGGCGTGTCCCGTGTTTTCGTCGAGTAGAGATCGACGTTCGTCGAGTGTGTGAGTACACGCCCCGTGACACGGGCGTGTCGGGCCGTGTCACGGGCGTGTCTTGGGCGTGTTCCGTACCTTTTTTCCTGAAATCGTCTTTTATTGCCGTGAACTGTTTTTCCTCCTCATTTTTCATCGTTCCCGAGTCTGGAGAGCTTCCAGCGGAAGGGTTTTGAGAGGAGGCGGTGGTTGTTTTGGCCGGCGATTTCGGGAGGATTAGAGCCCGTTCTTCTCGTGTGATAGCGGATTCGGCTTGCTCTCGGCTAGATCTTCCCTTCCATGTAAGTTTTTCTTGATTTAGGGTTCGATTCCAGGAATTTCTAAATATCTGATTTCTTTCTTCCCTCAAGTTTCTTCTAGGTGGCCGATCTTGCCGCCGGAGCCAAGCCGTGGTGCGGCTGTTGTTTGTTTTTCGAAGAGGTAGAGGCAAGTGGCCCCTTGCCCTTGCCAAATTTATTTCTAACCCATGATCTGTTTTTTTTATTTCTTGTGCATAAGCTCTGTTCTCCTTGTTTTTCCTCCCTAGGGCAGCAGGTTAAGTTATTTCATCAAGCTTCTAATCAAGTGCTGATCCTTTATTTTCTTTTCTGGAATTTTAATCATGTTCTCTTTTGTCGGAGGTTTGGTGTTCTGTGGGTAGCTAGAGTTAGGGTGAAGCTGCGGTAGAGGTGGTTCAGGTTCGGTTGCGATAGTCCCGAGTAGTTAGGACGGAACGGAGGGTTGGGATTAAATTTCCAACTCTCTGCTTGCTCGCAATGAGAGAGCTTAGGCTGCAATTTCTAACGAGACTTACGTTTACCCTAAGTGGAAATCGCTGACAGCGTCGAGTGAGCCGAGTTCACTCCACGCCGTCACCTAGCTTAGGACTTGCGGCTAAGTATTTTTAGGCGTCAGGTGAGTGGAGTTTACTCAACGCTGCGTCGAGTGGGCTCGACATTTCTGTCTTGAGTTCTTGTGCACCTTAGGATTGTTAGTGTGACTTTTCCCTTCCTTTAGGGGGTGGTATTGGGTGTTCGACAAATTTTTGCTTGCCGACTCTTGGGTTGTGGCAGGTGGTGCATGTTTAGTGGCCTCTAAGAGGGGTGGATTTTGATGTGGAGAGCTGTGGCCACGACCTGTTTGCCCTGGTTTGGGTTGGTGTGGGACCCTAAAGCTACCACTGGCGACCCCTTAGCCCTTTTTGGATCTGATTCTGGTTATGTATTCAGATCCATGTTTTTTTTGACCACTGCCACTTACCCACGTATTAGGAATGTTAGACTCTTTCGTTGAGCTTGTTGCTTTTATTGCTCGCGCTTGGTGTGCTTTGCTGTGCTTTAGACAGTGTTTTTTTCTTACTGTCATGCTCTTTCTTTTGCTTATAGCAGCTTGTTGTCAGGTTGGTAAACCCTTCTTTTTGCTCTTAACTCTAATGCTTTATTTACACTTTGATTATTTCCTTGCTGAGGTGTTCTTTTCTTGAATACCTCAGGTCCAGGTTGTAGCCGGTTCAGCGGCTAGTTCTTTTGGAGGGGCTGGTTTGTGGCCTCTTGGGTAGCTGAGACAGCTGATCCCGATTTTGTGAGGTAGTTCTTTACTTTTCCGTATAGACATACATACTCACCAGTGGGTTCGTGTCAGGTTGTTGGCGCCCACTGGTGGCTTCTTGCGATGCTGGGTATGAACTTAAACTGCTGTTTTTGCCTTTTAGTGGTTGTTTACTTGCTTCTGGGAGGGATTTTTGCTAGGTTGCATGTTAGATATTTTAAACCCTAAAAGCATTATTATATGTATATCATGCATAGCATAATTATAAAACAAAGTCACTATATTTCCTTAGCGTAAAAAGACTACCTTTTTATATCTATTATATTCACTTTAGAGTTGTGCATACCATGAGTTGTCCCTCGGGGACACTTATGCTCACTAGGGTGTCAACTTAATTGAACCAAACTATTTTCTGCTGCGTATACTTATACTTTTAATTGTGGACTAGCTGATCCACCGTGCCGAGGGATACGGCTAATCAACATAACTGCTTTTCTTTCATAAATTAATCAACGATTTTCCTTAAATCTAAGGTCTGGAGTTTTGCCTGAGCGCGTGCAGTTATCCCCTGCTCGGTGTGGCATCACGGCACGTGTTTTCTCTTGCTCTGATACGATTTTATCGTTGAGAAAATGCGGGTTGTGACAGTTGGTATCAGAGGGAGGTTGCTTGACAAATGGTCGGGCAACCTTTCCCCTTGTTTGCATTAGTGGTTAGCGTCATACCATACACACACCGATATGTCATCAGCACGTCTTGGCTAAAGCACGAACACTACACTCATGAGCATAAAGAAGTATACGGGGCATATTATGTAGTATGGGATGCATAATATGTGTTTGTATATGGATCCACCATAGGAGGCAACATGTGAGGGTTATGTAGTATGGGATGCATAACCTCACCACATGAATGCGGCTAGCACGTTTTCTTTTTTCGTTGCATGAGAATGTTATGTAGTATGGGATGCATAACATTTTCATGTGTATGCCGCCCATGACATGCATTAAGGCTTTTTTTTAGAATGCATGGCACATCATGCATAGCATAACATTTCATAAGCACAACGTGTTAAGCTAAAGATTTGCAAGATGACATATGTACACACATGGTTTTGAGTCAAAAAGAATACAAATACATGCATTCATGGTTTAGGCACCTGAGTTAGTGTGATGGTGGTGAACCATCTTAGGTTAAGCATAACATCATCATGATAAAACAACTCCCAGAGCAAGTTTTGCAGTTGAAGTTCATATTTAAGTGTGTTTGTCTGTACCGGGTAGTTTTGTTCTAGCTGTTGGGCTAAGTTTCGTCTAAAGCTTGTGCGATTATAGGATGGCGAGACGTCCTGCAACGAGGTCGACCCCCCAATCTGAGGGTGAGACGTCAGGAGCGCAGAGCGAGGCGTTGGTAGAAAACCTGCGGTAGAGTAATGAGACCATATCGAGGCAGGTGGTGGCTATGCAGGCTCAGATTCAGTCCCTTGTGGCAGTGGTGGCGGGACAGGCCCCGAGAGTTCCGGACCCCGCTGTGGGGGTAGCTGTTCCTGCCCCTCCTGCTCCTCCCGTGCCTTTGGTTGTGGTGCCCCCGGAGATGGCGTTTATATCCCAGTTTCAGCGACTGAGACCCCCTACTTATGATGGGCAAGCAGATTTCATGATTTTGGATGACTGGCTGATTACTATTGAGGAGATGTTCTCTTATTCGGGGATTTCGGATGATCAGAGAGCCATGCTCGCTGCCTACCAGCTCAAGGGCTTAGCAAAGAATTGGTGGTTGAGGGAGAAGGAGAGCTTGGTGGCAGGATGCTCTTGGGAGTCATTTAAAGGGATGCTGTTGAGTAAGTTTTTGCCTTCAGTCGAGAGGGACCGGCTGATGAATGACTTTCTCCATTTGAAGCAGAGGAAACTCACAGTCAGTGAGTATGAGATTGAGTTCAGTAAGTTGAGTCGGTTTGCTCCTGGTCTGGTGAGTGTTGAAGCAGACCGAGTTAAGCGATTTCTGGGTGGACTAAGAAGCGACATTCAGTAGTTAGCGAATGCCTACGGCGCAGTCAGTTATGCCAGCGTGGTCGAAGCTGCCTTGAGGGTTGAGGCCATTGAGAATGCCAAGAATAGAGGTCAGCAGTTGTGGAAGGATAAGCGAAAGTCCGGAGGAGGGAAGAGCCCTCAGGAACCCGACGCGGTCTCGAGAAAGAAGAGCAAAGAGGTTTGTAGTTTCTGTGGCCGACCAGGCCACCCCTTTGAGATGTGTTTCAAAAGGTTTGGAGCGCAGAAGAAGGATCGGGTGCACGCAATTCAGGGTGCTCCCAGAGGAGACTTGGTGTGTGCCTTGTGTGGAAGGAAGGGGCATGAGGCTGCCCGTTGCTGGTCGAGGGATAAAGTCTGTTTTCAGTGTGGGCAGAAGGGGCATCTCAAGACAAAGTGCCCACAGTCCCAGCCTATTCTGCAGCCAGTACCCCTCCAGGCTTTGCCACCGCCTCAGCAATTGGATAGAGGAAAGGGGAAGCTGAATGTGCTTTCGGCAGACGAAGCGCAGACTTCGGCCCAGGTTATCTCAGGTTTGATTTCTCCTCAGTCGTTTCGTTATGCTCCCTTTGTGGTTGTAGTTTTCGTTTTAGCGTTTGTTTCCTTAGATGCGTGCGCTATTTGTAGGACGATTTAAGGTAAAGAACCGCTGGGCGCGCGTTCTCTTTGATTCAGGCGCTACCCACTCGTTTGTGGCTAGAGCCTTCGTGGAGCGGTGCAGTTTGGGCCTAGATCGTGTTGGTGGTGCCTTTTGCGTTAAGTTCCCCTCCGGTGACTCTGTGGTTACGGACCTGGGTGTCCTTGATTGTCCGATTTTGTTGGGGGATTTTCTAGCCAAGGCAGATCTGAAGGTGATTGACCTGGAGGACTTCGATGTTATCTTGGGCATGGACTGGTTGTCAAGGTACGATGCTGTGATCCAGTGCAAGGGTAAGCGCTTGGACTTCGTCAAGGACAACGGTCAGCCAGGGAGCGTTTATGGGTATTCTCTCCAGGAGTCTCCAGTCATTTCTGCGGTGCGTGCTCGGAAGTTGCTTGATTCTGGTTGTTCTGCCTGTGTGGTCTCTCTGGTAGGGGCTGTTGTTAGAGTGCCGTGTTTGCAAGAGATCCCTGTGGTGTGTGACTTCTCCGATGTGTTTCCTGATGATCTTCCCGGTCTTCCACCCGATCGAGATGTCGAGTTTGCTATAGATTTGGAGCCAGGCACGCGTCCTATTGCCAAGGCGCCGTACCGGATGGCCCCGCGAGAGCTGGAAGAGTTGCGAATTCAGCTGGATGAGATGTTGGCAAAAGGGTTCATTAGGCCGAGTTCTTCACCATGGGGTGCTCCAGTGCTGTTCGTTAAAAAGAAGGATGAGTCGATGAGGCTATGCATCGACTATAGAGAACTGAACAAGGTTACTATTAAGAACAGGTACCCTTTGCCTCGGATTGACGATCTGTTTGACCAACTGCGTGGTAGTGCCGTGTTTTCCAAGATAGATCTTCGATCGGGCTATCACCAGTTGAGGATTCGGGAGTCAGATGTTCCGCGGACGGCGTTCCGTTCTCGTCATGGGCATTTTGAGTTTTTAGTTATGTCATTTGGTTTGACTAATGCGCCCTCAGCTTTTATGGATTTGATGAACAGAGTTTTCAAGGACTTCCTGGATAAGTTTGTGATTGTCTTTATAGACGATGTTTTGGTGTATTCTAAAGATGCAGAGGAGCATGATCGGCATTTGCGACTGGTCTTGGCGACTCTGAGAGACCATAAGCTATACGCCAAGCTGAACAAGTGCGAATTTTGGTTGCCTCAAGTTTCTTTTCTCGGCCACGTGGTGAATAAGGAGGGAATATCGGTGGACCCAGAGAAGATCGCTGCTGTTATGGAATGGGCGAGGCCTGTTACTCCCAAAGAGATCAGAAGCTTCTTGGGCTTGGCTGGTTATTATAGGAGATTTGTAGAGGGATTCTCTACTTTGTCTGCGCCGTTGACCAGGTTGACGCAGAAGAATGCAGCCTTCATATGGGATGGCAAGTGTGAGGAGGCTTTTGAGGAATTAAAAAGAAGGTTGTGTTCAGCTCCAGTTTTGTCTTTGCCTACTGAAGATAGTGAGTATGATATATATGTGGATGCGTCGCACGTCGGACTGGGCTGCGTTTTGATGCAGGGCGGGAAGGTGATTGCGTACGGGTCGAGGCAGCTAAAGACTCATGAGAGGAATTACCCTACGCATGACCTGGAGTTTGCAGCTGTGATCTATGCGTTGAAATTGTGGAGGCATTTGCTGTATGGCGCGCAGTGCAAGATTTTCACGGATCATAAGAGTTTGAAATATGTCTTCACTCAGAAAGAGTTGAATCTGCGCCAGCGGCGGTGGTTGGAGTACGTGGCCGACTATGATGTTGAAATCCAGTATCATCCGGGTAAGGCGAACGTGGTGGCCGATGCCCTAAGTCGGAAGTCAGGAAAGATTTTCAATC
Organism: Platanthera guangdongensis; assembly: GCA_039583875.1. Taxonomy (NCBI): domain Eukaryota; kingdom Viridiplantae; phylum Streptophyta; class Magnoliopsida; order Asparagales; family Orchidaceae; genus Platanthera; species Platanthera guangdongensis. The sequence continues at coordinate 131,602,309 of CM077164.1, forward strand.
TCTCTGCCGAGCGTCTTGTGGAAGAGTTTCTTTTGATGGACATTTCTGTGGGAAGCTGCGATTCGCAGAGTAGCTTGGCAGTGGCAGAACCTTCGTGGATTGCGCTTACGCGACTGCATCAGAAAGATGATCCCGATCTTTTGCATTTGTACCTTCGAGCTGAGAAAGGTGAATTACCAGATTTCTCTATAGATGATGCGGGTACCTTGAAGTATCGTGGCAGGTTTTGCATTCCCGTAGTTGGAGATATCCGGAATATGGTGTGCAGAGAAGCCCACGGATCTAGTGTTGCCTACCATCCAGGGTCTACCAAAATGTATCATGATTTAAAGCAGATTGCGTGGTGGTATGGGATGAAGAAGGACGTAGCCAGATTTGTTTCTGAATGCTTCACTTGCAGGCGTGTGAAGGCCGACCATGGGAGGCCTGGTGGCAAGCTAACTCCCTTAGAGATTCCGATGTGGAAGTGGGAGAGTATCTCGATGGATTTCATTACAGGCTTACCGAGATCTCCTAAAGGGCATGATTCAGTTTGGGTGATCGTAGACAGATTGACGAAGAGTGCTCACTTCGTACCTTTAAAGATCGATTATCCGATGAGGAAGATAGCCGAGCTGTATTTGGATGAGGTTATTAGATTGCATGGTGTACCCGTGAGTATCATATCAGATCGAGACTCCAGGTTTACGTCTCGTTTTTGGAAGAGCCTTCAAGAAGGGTTGGGTACAGATTTGAGATATTCCACAGCCTATCATCCCCAGACCAATGGTCAGACGGAGCGAGTAAATCAGATTGTGGAAGATATGATCCGATGCTATGTTCTGGAGCACGGAGGAGCGTGGGATGAGCGCTTGCGGCTTATGGAATTTGCGTATAACAACAGTTATCAAGAAAGCTTGCAAATGGCTCCTTTCGAAGCTTTGTATGGGAGGCGCTGCAGGACTCCCTTGTTTTGGGCTGAGGTTGGCGAGAGACCTTTGTTGGGTCCAGAAGCACTCGAGGAGATGGAAACTGCTGTGAAGCTTATTCGGGAAAAGCTTCGGATAGCCCAGGAGAGATATGAGAAAAATGCCAATCGGCGTAGATCGGATTTGGAGTTTTTGGTGGGGGACTCAGTGTTCTTAAAGGTCTCCCCGTTGATCGGAGTCAAGCATTTTGGCAAGAGCAGGAAGTTGGACCCGAGGTTCGTGGGGCCGTTTCTGATTGTTGAGCGGATTGGGATATCAGCTTATAGGCTGGCGTTGCCCGCAAACTTCCCTGGCGTGCATAATGTCTTCCACGTCAGTCAGCTGCAGAAATGTGTATCGAATGGCAGGCAGGTTTTGGATTCTGTGCCTCAGTTGGAGCCGAATCTTTCTTATGTGGAGGTGCCTGTCCGCATTCTGGATTCTCAGGTTCGTGCGCTGCGGAAGAAGTCTATTCCGATGGTTAAAGTTTTATGGAGGAATCAGGATGTAGAAAGCACGACTTGGGAGTTGGAGTCGGCTATGAGGGAGGCTCACCCTCACCTGTTTCCCAGAGCTTGTGCCTGGTATGTTTTGTTTTATTTATGATTATTTAGCCCTTTCCTGGCTCTTTCTCTCTCCTTCTTCTTAGGAGTGTGGTTTGTAAAGTTTCGAGGCGAAACTTTCTTTTAGGGGGAGTGGCTGTAACGCCCCCGGTTTTCTGTATTTTGTTTGATTTTGGATTGGCGTTACGATGACGCATTTCCGGCCCTTCGTCGTCGTAGAGCGCGGTCCTAGCTCTGTAGGTTCCTTGTGTAGCCTGGTTGTAGCCAGTTGGCAAGTTTCCCCAGCTAGCCGGAGTCTGTTTTGGTGACTCGGTTGGACCTCTTAGGGAAATGCTTGCGTTTTGGCTTCGGGAGGTGTTAGCCCGAGTGTTCGATCGTCGGATGTTGTTTTCGACCTCGTCGTTGTTTTCGTGGCTGGGTTGTTTAGCTACGGTGCGAGTTTTGGTCGAAATCCGAGATCGTTTGCCTTCGCGTCGTTTCGGCGTTGTTTTGTTAGCTGCATGTTTGTAATGTTTGTTGTGCTGTGCATGTCCTGTTGTGGCTGAGCTTGTAGGCAGGTGCCTTGTCTCTTGTTGGCTAGGTATTAGCAGGTTTCTTTTTCTGTGCAAGTTTGGGTGACACGGCCTGGGTCACGCCCGTGACCCAGGGCGTGTCGTGCTCGGGTAGAGCTTCCGTTTCTCCAGTCGACGAATTTTTGGTCGACAGGGTTTTTTTTGTAGGAACACGGCCGTGACACGGGCGTGTCACGGGCGTGTCCCCCTTCGATTCGTCGAGCTACGCTCGACGGTCGTCAGGCGGTGTTTAGTGAGAACACGGCCCTGTCACGGGCGTGTCGTGTCGAACACGGGCGTGACATTGGGGCGTGTCTCTCTGTTCGACGATCGACACTCCATGATCGTCGGGCGGTGTTCGAGTTGGTACACGGCCTGTGACACGGGCGTGTCACAGGGCGTGTCCCTTGCTTCGTCGAGCGGAGATCGACTTTCGTCGAGTGGGTAGGTGCGTGAGTACACGCCCCGTGACACGGGCGTGTCGGGCCATGTCACGGGCGTGTCTGGGGGGCGTGTCCCGTGTTTTCGTCGAGTAGAGATCGACGTTCGTCGAGTGTGTGAGTACACGCCCCGTGACACGGGCGTGTCGGGCCATGTCACGGGCGTGTCGTGGGCGTGTTCCGTACCTTTTTTCCTGAAATCGTCTTTTGTTGCCGTGAACTGTTTTTCCTCCTCATTTTTCATCGTTCCCGAGTCTGGAGAGCTTCCAGCGGAAGGGTTTTGAGAGGAGGCGGTGGTTGTTTTGGCCGGCGATTTCGGGAGGGTTAGAGCCCGTTCTTCTCGTGTGATAGCAGATTCGGCTTGCTCTCGGCTAGATCTTCCCTTCCATGTAAGTTTTTCTTGATTTAGGGTTCGATTCCAGGAATTTCTAAATATCTGATTTCTTTCTTCCCTCAAGTTTCTTCTAGGTGGCCGATCTTGCCGCCGGAGCCAAGCCGTGGTGCGGCTGTTGTTTGTTTTTCGAAGAGGTAGAGGCAAGTGGCCCCTTGCCCTTGCCAAATTTATTTCTAACCCATGATCTGTTTTTTTTATTTCTTGTGCATAAGCTCTGTTCTCCTTGTTTTTCCTCCCTAGGGCAGCAGGTTAAGTTATTTCATCAAGCTTCTAATCAAGTGCTGATCCTTTATTTTCTTTTCTGGAATTTTAATCATGTTCTCTTTTGTCGGAGGTTTGGTGTTCTGTGGGTAGCTAGAGTTAGGGTGAAGCTGCGGTAGAGGTGGTTCAGGTTCGGTTGCGATAGTCCCGAGTAGTTAGGACGGAACGGAGGGTTGGGATTAAATTTCCAACTCTCTGCTTGCTCGCAATGAGAGAGCTTAGGCTGCAATTTCTAACGAGACTTACGTTTACCCTAAGTGGAAATCGCTGACAGCGTCGAGTGAGCCGAGCTCACTCCACGCCGTCACCTAGCTTAGGACTTGCGGCTAAGTATTTTTAGGCGTCAGGTGAGTGGAGTTTACTCAACGCTGCGTCGAGTGGGCTCGACATTTCTGTCTTGAGTTCTTGTGCACCTTAGGATTGTTAGTGTGACTTTTCCCTTCCTTTAGGGGGTGGTATTGGGTGTTCGACAAATTTTTGCTTGCCGACTCTTGGGTTGTGGCAGGTGGTGCATGTTTAGTGGCCGCTAAGAGGGGTGGATTTTGATGTGGAGAGCTGTGGCCACGACCTGTTTGCCCTGGTTTGGGTTGGTGTGGGACCCTAAAGCTGCCACTGGCGACCCCTTAGCCCTTTTTGGATCTGATTCTGGTTATGTATTCAGATCCATGTTTTTTTTGACCACTGCCACTTACCCACGTATTAGGAATGTTAGACTCTTTCGTTGAGCTTGTTGCTTTTATTGCTCGCACTTGGTGTGCTTTGCTGTGCTTTAGACAGTGTTTTTTTCTTACTGTCATGCTCTTTCTTTTGCTTATAGCAGCTTGTTGTCGGGTTTGTAAACCCTTCTTTTTGCTCTTAACTCTAATGCTTTATTTACACTTTGATTATTTCCTTGCTGAGGTGTTCTTTTCTTGAATACCTCAGGTCCAGGTTGTAGCCGGTTCAACGGCTAGTTCTTTTGGAGGGGCTGGTTTGTGACCTCTTGGGTAGCTGAGACAGCTGATCCCGATTTTGTGAGGTAGTTCTTTACTTTTCCGTATAGACATACATACTCACCAGTGGGTTCGTGTCAGGTTGTTGGCGCCCACTGGTGGCTTCTTGTGATGCTGGGTATGAACTTAAACTGCTGTTTTTGCCTTTTAGTGGTTGTTTACTTGCTTCTGGGAGGGATTTTTGCTAGGTTGCATGTTAGATATTTTAAACCCTAAAAGCATTATTATATGTATATCATGCATAGCATAATTATAAAACAAAGTCACTATATTTCCTTAGTGTAAAAAGACTACCTTTTTATATCTATTATATTCACTTTAGAGTTGTGCATACCATGAGTTGTCCCTCGGGGACACTTATGCTCACTAGGGTGTCAACTTAATTGAACCAAACTATTTTCTGCTGCGTATACTTATACTTTTAATTGTGGACTAGCTGATCCACCGTGCCGAGGGATACGACTAATCAACATAACTGCTTTTCTTTCATAAATTAATCAACGATTTTCCTTAAATCTAAGGTCTGGAGTTTGCCTGAGCGCGTGCAGTTATCCCCTGCTCGGCGTGGCATCATGGCACGTGTTTTCTCTTGCTCTGATACGATTTTATCGTTGAGAAAATGCGGGTTGTGACACATCCCATGAAACGACGCATCAGTATACACCTGGAAGCCCTCCTTCCCAGATGAAAGTGCAAGTATAGGGGCCAACGTAAGTCGACCCTTCAACTCCTGGAAGGCCACCTTGCACTGCGGCGTCCAAACGAACGGAGTGTCCTTCTTTGTCAAAGAAGTGAGTGTAAGGGCTATCTGAGAGAATCCTTGCACAAACTTCGGGTAATACCCGACCAATCCCAGAAAACTTCGGACATCTATGGCTGTCTTCAAGTGAGGCCAGTCTCACACTGCCTGAATCTTCGCGGGATCCACTGCCAGTCCTGCTCCACTAACAATGTGGCCTAAAAATGATACCTCCGTCAGCCAAAACTGGCACTTGCTGAACTTGACATACAACTGATGCTCCCTGAGCTTCTCCGGAGTCAAGGACAGATGTTGTGCATGCTCTTCCTTCGTCCTTGAATAAATGAGGATGTCATCTATGAATACAATGACAAACCTGTCGAGGTATGGCTCGAACAGCCAGTTCAGTAAGCTCATGAAAGCCGATGGCGCATTTGTGAGCCCAAATGACATCACGTTAAACTCACACAAGCCATATCTACTGCTAAACGCCGTCTTCGGAATGTCTTTTTCCTGAATCCGTAACTGATAGTATCCCGACCTCAGATCCAGCTTCGAGAACCAATGTGCTCCCTCTAGCTAATCAAATAACTCATCGATCCTTGGCAGTGTATATGTGTTTCGGACTGTCAACCGGTTTAGTGCACGATAGTCGATGCACAACCTGAGGGTTCCATCCTTCTTCTTCACAAACAAAATCGGAGCTCCCTAAGGCGAGGAACTTGGCTTAACGAATCCAGCCTCCACCAGCTCCTACAACTGACTCCTGAACTCCACCAGCTCCTTCAGAGCCATCCGATAGGGAGCCCTAGACACCGGCTTAGCTCCTGGCACCAACTGGATCTGAAAATCCTTCTCCCAGTGCGGCGACAATCCTGGTAGCTTCTCCGGAAACACATCCACAAAGTCTCGTACCACCGATATATCGGCAACCTTCGTCTTGACCTCGATCATCTCAAAGAACACATGATAGACCTCATCTCCTTGCAAATGGGCCTTGAAGGCATGAATAGATGAGAGAAAAGGGCAGGAAACTGGGGCAATACCTTCGAAGGTCGCATAAGTAATGTCGTATCTGAGTACGACCTTCCTTGTCGAGCAATCTATATGGGCATGGTTCCAAGTAAGACATGTCATGCCCAGGACAAGGTCGAAGTCTGGCATCCTCAAGACCGTCGCTGGGGCCTCGAGTGTCAGACCATCAATTGTCACCTTTAGGAGGCACTTAGCAATAGCTGAGATGTTTGTCTCATTGGGGAGACGCACCCTCCTGGCGAGACCTAAATAATGTCTGACTCCCTTCAGTCCCTTTACGAACTCCTCAGAGACGAAGTTGTGCTACGCCCTCGTATCCACCAAGGTATGGGCAGGTTTGCCGCACACCATAACTATTCCTGTTTATTTAAGTATGTTTAGGTAACTGAGCCTATGGTTTTCTTTCCTAGTATGCTAGTGTTGTTTGTTGTTTCTAAAATTCCAAAGGTAAATAACAACATAAAATTACTAGCATACCTGCAATCACCCTGCCCGGGTCCCGAGGTGGAGCCAAGTCTAGAGCATACACCTGCTCCCTCTCTTTCCTCTAATCTCCGCCCTAGAAACCACGTACTCTTCCACGGCCTCGGCCTGCAAACTACTGAGCGGGCGGGGCAGCCTGTGGTGTCGGTAGAGGTGCCCTTCTCATGGGGCAGTTTCTTCGGATGTTCCCTACCTCATGACAGTTGTAGCACTCAGGCGGGGGAACTGCCTCACCTCCGTGCCTCTGTATCTCCCGCATCTGAAGAGGTTGAGGGGCCAATACCACCGACTCCCTCGGCTCCTGCTGTAGTACCCCCCCCCCTAACCTTTTGCCCGGGTCGGGTCGGAGGGGTACTATTGGGCCAAGACGTCCACCCAGTGCTCTTAGGGGAAATGATCCACCCTATCTAAGCACTAGATGGTCGCCTTGGTAGGCTTGAATCATAACATTCACAACCCATCACAATATAGCGAAAGCATTAACAGGAAACCATTGCAGATTTATATAACATATCATAATAATACAGAGGTTCTAGGGCAGAAGCCTAAGTGTTTAAATAAGCTTGTGTGCTGTACATATGCTACATATAATCCTCATATACTCTCTCTCTACGCTGCTCGGCGGAACTCATGTCTCTAAACTCTAGGGACGGCGGGGGTGTATCTACTCGAGTAGACCTAGCTACTGGCTTAATCTCCAGCGGCAGCGGGTCACTACGGTGCTCCACCTCCTCTGAATGGTTAATCAAATAACTGTTAGTCACAGAGCTAAGTGGAAACAAATCTCCTCCCCGGATCCACATCCTGGGGACGAGCACGCACCCACCCAACAAAGTTAAATAGCCGAAGTAAGAGAGGGTTAGCACAACATTTCATATAGGAACAACTAGAAGCAATTATAAAAGAGTGCAGTATAACCGGTAAAAGCAGCAATAGTATAAATCGGTTATAACAAGGATCTACTAGCTCATCAGCACATCAGGTTTCAAATCCTGAAAACTATCGCAGGCATTCACAGCCGCGCACACACCGCAGGCATTCAAAACCGCGCACACACTGCAGGCATTCAAAGTCGCGCACACACCACAGGCATTCAAAGCCACGCACACACCGCAGGCATTCAAAGAAGCACACACAACCCTATGTCGACATAGTTTGGACCGCTTCTGTTCCAGCAGGGTAGCAAGCCCCGCGGGCCTCACCGATGTGGCCATCGGTGACAGTGGCCAGTCCTGCCACTTTTGGGGGTGATCGTACCGCACAACCCCAGGCCCTAACGTACAACCTAGTGTACTCTTGGATGTGAGCGACATCCTGCAAACCATTTTGGCCGACCAGTGGAGGAAACCCGATGGGGAATATAACGGTCGGTCACCCGTGGTACTCATCTCCCTGTCGCCTTGAGTCGTCAACCTTCCCGCACCGGTAGGAACGGTCTGCGGAAGGGACTGACCCGTCACTATTTTACCGCAAGCAATTTACAATCAATCAAATAAAAGGCAAACAATATAACATCGGGTCTACGTCGGCCTACCCTACTAGGCTTATACTTCAGGCGTCGACACTCAGCTCTACTTTCGACAAGGAGCATGGGAGCGCTTTATTTGGGGCTAGACATGGAGGACTACTTCAACTCCAGTTATTCCCAACTAAGGCTCAACCTTAACAATGATTGCTCGTCAGAGCAGGACCCGGGAATTTAAAAGTAAATTGCTATAAGGTCAAGTGCGGTGATTATGCTGTTAATTTAAAGTGCTAGAATGAAATCTGACCAGTACGAGATTGGAGTAGTACTGAGAAGAAAGTACGGAAATAAGCTTGACCAGTACGAGACTGGAGTAGTACTGAAAGGAAAGTACCGAAATAAGCTTGACCAGTACGAGACTGGAGTAGTACTGAAATGAAAGTACTGAAATAAGCATGACCAGTACGAGACTGGATTAGTACTGAAATGAAAGTACTGAAATAAGCTTGACCAGTATGAGACTGGAGTAGTACTGAAATGAAAGTACTGAAATATGCTTGACCAGTACGAAACTGGAGTAGTACTGAATTGAAAGTACTGAACTGAAAAGAATAAAGGAACTGGACCAGTGTACGGCTGGAATAATCATAAAAAAAGGTTAGTAGTCCAATCACTCCATTTAGGAGGCTTCAGTTCCATCTCCGTTCTCAGGAGAGATTCAGTTCCATCTCCATCCAGGAGAGATTCAGTTTCATCTCCATCCAGGAGGCACATTCAGTTCCATCTTCATTCTCAGGAGAGATTCAGTTACATCTCCATCTAGGAGAGATTCAGTTCCATCTCCATCCAGGAGGCACATTCAGTTCCATCTCCGTTCTCAGGAGAGATTCAGTTCCATCTCCATTTTTAAAGGCTTCCTTGGGTTACATCCATTTTTAAGATCCAATTAATTTGGTTGCGCCGCATTAATTACGGCTTAATTAGATTGGGGCTTATCAGGAGTTACACACTCATTATTTATCGAGAATAATTTGCAACTCACTACTCGTACTCTCACTTCCGAGCGTGCCCAAATCACCCGAGAGTCGAGGCGCTCGACGGTTTCATGAAGTCTCGAAACACCCAGAGCTTGGTCACTTGCCCCAGCCACTCTCGTTGATAAGACAATTTGAATTTATTATTCAAATTAGAGAGAATAGTCGCGCGCTCCAATTTTCACTTTCGAGGAAAATGAGCGTAATAAATTCCGAGTGCGACCCTAGGCTTCCATAATTTGGGAAAAATATCAAAACTTATCCCCATGAGTCCAAATTTTGACACAATCTCTAAGAGGGATTAAAGTGAGCCTAGAAAAATTTCATAATTTTTCGGAGAGTTTTGGGCCTTTAATTTGGCCAAATAATTTGCATTTGGGCTTTTAAAAATACCAAATCAACTCCAAAAAATTCTCAAACTTTTTGTGGAGGAAGCCCTCAACAAGGGTAACATTTTTCATGTTCAACATTGTTTTCTTAGGAGCCTATTTTAGTCTCTCAAAAAATAATCAACCCATTATAATATTATAATATTTATTATAAATATTATAATTATATATTTATATATATAATATATTATTTTATGTATATATAAACTGATTTTACTGTTGATCATCCCCCCCCCCCCCCCCCCGCTGTTGTACACTTCCGAGCCCTTACGGGGCTTCTCCGCCACCGGCCAAGCCGCCGGTGGTGGGCACTACCTCCGGCGGTGGTCCGCCGGCCCGCCACCGCCGGCCATCGCCAGAGCATTTTTTTTTAAAATGAACGGGAGAGGAGGGGGTGACGGCGGCGGCGCTCCGGCCGCCGGGAGCGCCATGCAAGACGTCCAAAATTGAGAAGGGGGAGGGAGAAGGCTTCCACCTGGGTTTGATGGGCTCGGGAGGGGTCGGCTTGGTCGGCCATGGCTCAAGGTGGTGGAGGAGGGGAGGAGGAGCTCCGGCTTGGCTTTTTCCGGCCACCTGAACTCCGGCAGAGGGGGGAGAAGGGGGAGGGGAATGCTCTGAGAGCTGTGAGGGAAAGAGAGGGGGTGTGGTCCTTTTATAGGGAGGGGGAGGGGGAGCTCCCTTCCTTTGGGTGGTGTGGGACTTATCCCTCTTTAGGGAGGGATTAATCCCACCCTCCAGCTGTCCAAGGAGAGCTGAAGGTCTCTCATTTTCCCCCATGTGGGGAAAATGGATGAGGCCCTTTATGGGCTTGGGCCTTATGGGTGGAAAAGAGAGAGGGAGAGAGAGAGAGAAGAAATGGGTGGGCCTCCACTTGTAGTGGGATGGGGGCTTGCAGGTTGGGGGCCCAAGGAGAGTGAGGGGAAGTATGGGACATCCTCCTTTGGAGAGGAGGTGAGCCCCTCATTTAGAGAAAAATTCAAAAAGTGGATTTTTAGGAGGGTTTGACCAAGTCAACCCTAGGGTGGGTCCCCCTTGCTGGTTAAAGTCAAAGTGGGTCCAAGTCATCGGGGTCGGGTCAAAGTTCGGGTGTCGTGTCATATTTGGTGTACGCACGCTTTTCGATACGCGACTACGCTTGATTTGACCCCGGGTTGACCAATTGTCGTCGAAATTGATCGGGACGACTTCTGTTAACTTTGTATTGACCACACGAGTACAACGCCACTGACTGAGGTCGAATCGGAGTCTGTTTGGCGAATGTCCAAAATTTGCGCGTCGTAGTGCGCTAAAATGGCCGAAGTGTCCAATTTTGTTGTACAATCTCGGATTGTGACGTGACCAGCTCCGAAGTGCTCATATTGACTATATAAGGCCACAGGAATTGACAGAACTCGATTCAGAGTTCTCTAGCTCGATGTCCAAAATCTCGCTCTCGTTGCATTTTATGAGGAACAGTCACATCCACTATATGACCCGGGGTCCAACTGAACGAGTTCCAATGCACTCGTATTTTCTATTCGAGACCACAGGAACTAACAGAACTCAATTCGGAGATCTCTAGCTCGATTTCCCGCCTAGGGTTATTTCCCACCGGGTCATGGGTAGGGTTCGGGCCACTTTTATTGGGCCCACTAGGGCTCTGGTGGCCCAATAAAAGTCGGGATGTTACAATCCAATAAAAATAAAAGGATTTTCGTCCCCGAAAATTTGCTTGGAGTAGGGGGAAAAGTAACATACCTGGGGAAAGAGCTCTGGGTGCTTTTCTCGGAGGAGTGCTTCAGGTTCCCATGTGAACTCCTCTCGTCCGCAGTTTGACCATAGCACCTTAACCATCGGAATGTTTTTGTTTCGTAGTGTCTTGACCTTGTAATCTACTACTCTGATGGGTTTGAGCCGGACGGATCTATCTGACTGTAGTTGCACCGGGGGGGTAGGAAGGTACTGCTCTGGTTTCCGGAGGACTCGTCTCAAGGAAGAGACATGAAACACATCGTGAAGATTCCCCAACTCTGGGGGCAGGGCTAAACGATATGCAACGGGGCCAACACGCTCTATCACCGGATAGGGGCCCACGAAGAGGGGATCTAACTTTTTTTGCTTCCTCAACCGGGAGACACCATGCATGGGATTTATTTTCTGAAACACCATTTCCCCCACGATGAACTCCACCGGTCGGTGTCGCGCATCATAGTACTTAGCCTGTCGGCTCTGCGCTTCCCGCATTCGCTCCTGAATCAGCCGTATCGCTGCAGTAGTGTCATCGATGTAAGCCACTCCCAAGGATTCCGGGTCCTCTTCCTGAGCCCAAGTCAACGGGGTTTGGTAACGCCTTCCATATAATGCCTCGTATGGAGCCATCTTAATACTAGCCTGGTAGCTGTTATTGTATGAAAATTCGACTAACGGCAACAGCTGCTCCCACGGCTCATTGTGCTCCACTATGCATAGTCGAACAAGTTCCTCCATCGTCCGGTTCGTCCTCTCCGTCTGTACGTCTGTCTGCGGGTGGAAGGCGGTGCTAAAGGCCAATTTGGTTGTCAAATATGCCTGCACCCGCCTCCACTCCTTAGATGTGAAATGCCCGTCACGGTGGACTTTGGTACTCCGTGGAATCGTACCACTTGCTCTAGGAACATCCTGGCCAGGATATCTACTCCGTCACCCTGTCGGTTTGGAATAAACCGCGCTACCTTGGTGAGTCGATCTACGACCACCCATATTGAGTCATTCCCAGCGCGGGATCGAGGTAGGCCGTGGACGAAGTTCATGGAGATGTCTTCGAACTTCCACTATGGTATCGGCAGGGGCTGTAACAGGCCTCCTGGACTGCGGCATTCGGCTTTGACCTTCTGACAGGTCTGACACCGGGCCACGAAGTTGGTGACATCTCTTTTCATTCCAGGCCAGTAAATGGTCCTGCGCAAATCCACGTACATCCTAACTACGCCCGGGTGAATCGAGTACCTGGACTAATGGGCCTCTTGCAGAATTTCCTCACGAATCCCTCCAGTAGCGGGAATGAATATGCGATGTTTGAATTGCAGAATCCCATCATGCAGTTTATAATCCTCCTGTGCCCCTCCTTGCAGAGATCGGATGATCGGCATCACCTATGGGTCGATCTTCTGGGCTTCTCGTATCCTGTCCTGGATGTCGCATTGGATCTCCATCCAATACAGCTGAGAATAGTACTCTTCCGGATCTCTTCGGGCAACCAGTGTAATCTCCAAGTCTATCAAAGACTGTAAAAGTTCCTTATGGATCTGCTCCATCCAACTCCCGGCTATCGCAGGCTGGCGGCTCAAAGCGTCAGCTACTGTGTTAGCCTTCCCGGGGTGATATTGGAGAGCGAAGTCATAATCGCATAAGAATTCTAGCCATCGGCGCTGCCGGAGGTTCAGTTCTTTCTGCGTGAAGATATACTTGAGGCTCTTGTGGTCGGAGAAGATCTCACATCTTACTCCGTACAGATAATGCCTCCAGATTTTAAGGCCGAAGACGATGGCGCCCAACTCTAAATCGTGCGCTGCGTAGTTTAGTTCATGCGGCTTTAATTACAGCGAAGCGTAGGCCACTACCTTGCCATGCTGCATTAGGACTGCTCCCAATCCCTTCAAGGAGGCGTCGGTGTAGATTTGGAATCCCTCGGTCCCTGTGGGGATCGTAAGGATTGGCGCGGAAGTCAACCGCTTCTTCAGTTCGACGAATGCAGCCTCACACTCCGGCGTCCATCGAAATACGATGTCTTTCTTGGTGAGAGCAGTCAGGGGTAGGGCGATCTTGGAAAAACCCTCGACAAACTTCCTGTAGTATCCGTCAAGGCCGAGGAAACTCCGGATATCTGCAGCCGTCCTGAGTGGCGGCCAATTCTGTACTGCCTGGATCTTGGCTTGGTCTACTGCCACTCCTTCCTTGTTTATCGCGTGGCCCAAGAATCCAACTTCTTCTAGCCAAAATTCGCACTTACTGAATTTGGCGAATAGGGAGTGCTCCCGGAGCTTTAATATCACCATCTGCAGGTGCCTGGTATGGTCTGTCTTTGTCTTCGAGTAGATTAGGATGTCGTCTATGAAGACGATGACAAAGTGATCCAAGAAGGGTTCGAAGACTCTATTCATCAGGTCCATGAAGGCGGAGGGTGCGTTGGTGAGCCCGAAGGGCATCACTAGGAACTTATACAGCCCGTATCGGGAGCTGAAGGCAGTCTTAGGAATATCTTCTTCTCGGATTCATAGCTGGTAATAACCGGACCTCACGTCCATCTTGGAGAATATTGAAGCACCTTGCCAACTGATCGAACAGTTCGTCGATCCTAGGAAGGGGGTACGTGTTGCGTATGGTAAGCTTCTTCAGTTCCCTGTAGTCGATGCACAGACACAGAGTCCCATCTTTCTTCTTGACGAAAAGTACCGGGGCTCCCCAGGGCGAGGAACTAGGGCGGACGAATCCAGCATCTATTAGTTCCTGGAGCTAGATCTTTAGTTCAGTAAGCTCCCTTCGGTCCATCCGATAGGGGGCTCGCGATACTGGTCATGCTCCGGTCACGAGCTCGATCTGAAAGTCGACCTCTCGCTGGAGTGGCAATCCCGGGAGGGACTCAGGGAAGATATCTGGAAAGTAACGGACTACTGGGACCATGGCGAGCACCTGAGATTTGTCTTCCATCTCGAAATAAATAAGGAATACTTCGTCCTTTTGTCAGACGGATTTCACCATCTGCGTAGAAGTCAAGATAATACGCAAGACAGAGGGCACACCTGTCAACGCGACGCTCTGGCCATTTGGATTCTGTAGCCAGACTTCTCGCGTGGAACAGTTTATCTGGGCTTGGTGCTCGGCCAGCAAGTCCATCCCCAGAATGATGTCAAATCCAGTTATTGCTAGGATGGTTGCGTAGATTTCAAATTCTACCTCTCCCAGCGTAGCCTGGAATGAACACTTTTCAGTAGATGTCATATCTGACCCGTCTGGTAAACAGATTCGTATAGACAGTCCGGTTGAACGGATAACATTTCCTTTCGTTGCGATGAATTCATGGGAGACGAAAGAATGGGTTGCTCTTGTGTCGAAAAGGGTTTTGGCAGGATGTCCTTCTACCAACAAGATTCCTAACGACATGAGGAAATATATAGACATATATCATCCAACTAATATATATATACAACATCAGTGGAAGATCCGATATTTCCTATCGCCTAAGATATATACCTATGACTACGCCAGGGGCCGATCCGTGCTGCAGGTCGAGTGCGTAGGCCTCCTGGGACGCTTCTCGGCCCTACTGGCCTCTCCTGCCAGCTCTGCCTCTACGACCTCTCTGACCCTGTCCCCGTGCCGGCTGTCTACCCTGAACTACACCTAATCCGGGTCTCCCCATCACCTGAGGGCAAAAGGCCCTCATATGTCCTGACTGCTGACACAAGAAGTAGTTCCCTATGAAGGGAACATCTCGTCGGGCCACTAGTGGGGGATGTGGAGCTGGAGCTGGTCTAATGTCTGGCTATGCAGCTTGGGGTGCTGGGGGTACTGGTGGGCGCCTATAAGGCTTCCTGCGGCGTCACTGTCTACGCTCTCTGTCCTGTCTGTGGGGAACGACTCCTCCGTCTCGCCTCTGGTCTCGAGGAGGCTCTACCTGACCTCTGCACCGCTAAGCCACTGTCTGTTGGTCCAACTCTAAAGCTGTCGCATGGGTGGTTATGGTGTGAAAGGTGGCCTAAGAGAGCATAATCAGGGCCTGCCTCAGGTCGTCTCGTAGTCCTTGGTAGAACCGAGAAGCTCTATCCCTGTCGGAGGCAGTCAGGTTCCCGGCGAAACGTGCTAGGTGTGTGAACTCTCTCTCAAACTCTGCCACAGTGTGGTTGCCTTGTCGGATGAGCAGGAACCTCTCTTACAGCACGGCTCGGACTGCATCTGTGATGAAAAACTCTAGTAGAGCCACGGAGAACTCAACCCAAAGGATCATGCTCATCGGCCGACCGCGAAAGGTAGAGCGACTAGCCGCTCTCCACCAGTCCCTCGCATATCCCTCTAAGAGGGTCACCACCAAAGAGACTGCAGCCACAACTAGGCACATCATCCCTACTAACAGCTCCTCCACTCGTTCCACACACTCCTCTACCCGGATGGCCGTCTCTGTACCCCTGAAAGGGGGAGGCCTCAGTCCTTGAAAAGTCGTCAGCAGATCTGTGGTGCAGTCATCTCCCGCGGTGGCTGTGCTAGGGCATCCCGAAACGTCGCTAGTATAGTCGTCGGTGTCTGCTCTATATCTGTTTCGGCAAACGGTACGGTCGTGGGAGCAACCGAGTCTGGTGGTGGGGTAGCTGGAACGTATCCTCTGGACGAGGATCCCCCGTTACTGTACTTCGGTATCTGGAGAAGTAACAGGAAAGAGTGTCAGTATTTTGCAAAAGTAAGGAAAATTTGCAAAAACGACAACCCAAGCGGAAACAACGGTGTATGGGCATACTATCGTACAGTCTAGAATCCCTAAGCCTCTACACTAGGGTCCACCAGGCTTCCACTACAAGGTTCGTCCCGAACCCAGAACGAAGCGAGGGACGGAGGGATCCTGAGACTGCTCCACAAGGAGGAATCGTGATTGCTATGATCCGTTTGTAGTACCCCCCCCCAACCTTTTGCCCGGGTCGGGCCGGAGGGGTACTATTGGGCCAAGACGTCCACCCAGTGCTCTTAGGGGAAACGATCCACCCTATCTAAGCACTAGATGGTCGCCTTGGTCGGCTCGAATCATAACATTCGCAACCCATCAGAATATAGTGGAAGCATTAACAGGAAACCATTGCAAATTTATATAACATATCATAATAATACAGAGGTTATAGGGTCGAAGCCAAAGTGTTTAAATAAGCCCGTGGGCTGTATATATGCTACATATAATTCTCATAAACTCTCTCTCTACGCTGCTCGGCAGAATTCACGTCTCTAAACTCTGGAGACGGTGGGGTGCATCTGCTCGAGTAGACCTAGCTGCTGGCGTAATCTCCTATGGCAGCGGGTCACTACGGTGCTCCACCTACTGTGAATGGTTAATCAAATAACCGTTAGTCACAAAGCTAAGTGGAAACAAATCTCTTCCCTGGATCCACATCCTGGGGACGAGCACGCACCCACCCAACAAAGTTAAATAGCTGAAGCAAGAGAGGGTTAACATAACATTTCATATAGGAACAGATAGGAGCAATTATAAAAGAGTGCAGTATAACCGGTAAAAGCAGCAATAGTATAAATCGGTTATAACAAGGCTCTACTAGCTCATCAGCACATCAAGTTTCAAATTCTGAAAACCATCGCAGGCATTCACAACCGCGCACACACCGCAGGCATTCAAAGCCGCGCACACACTGCAGGCATTCAAAGCCGCGCACACACCGCAGGCATTCAAAGACGCGCACACACCACAGGCATTCAAAGCCGCGCACACAACCCTATGTCGACATAGTTTGGACCGCTTCTGTTCCAGCAGGGTAGTGAGCCCCGCGGGCCTCACCGATGTGGCCGTCGGTGACAGTGGCCAGTCCTGCCACTTCTGGGGGTGATCGTACCGCACAACCCCAAGCCCTAATGTACAACCTAGTGTACTCTTGGATGTGAGCGACATCCGGCAAATAATTTTGGTTCGACCAGCGGAGGAAACCCAACGGGGAATATAATGGTCGGTCACCCGTGGTACTCATCTCCCTGTCGCCTTGAGTCGTCAACCTTCCCGCACCGATACGAACGGTCTGCGGAAGGGACTGACCCGCCACTATTTCACCGCAAGCAATTTACAATCAATCAAACAAAAGGCAAACAATATAACATCAGGTCTACGTCGACCTTCCCTACTAGGGTTATACTTCGGGCGTCAACACTCAACTCTACTTTCGACAAGGAGCATGGGAGCGCTTTATTTGGGGCTAGACCTGGAGGACTACTTCAACTCCAGTTATTCCCAATTATGGCTCAACCTTAACAATGATTGCTCGTCAGAGCAGGACCCGAGAATATAAAAGTAAATTGTTATAAGGTCAAGTGCGGTGATTATGCTGCTTATTTAAAGTGCCGGAATGAAATGTGACCAGTATGAGACTGGAGTAGTACTGAGAAGAAAGCACTGAAATAAGCTTGACCAGTACGAGACTGGAGTAGTACTGAAAGGAAAGTACCGAAATAAGCTTGACCAGTACGTGACTGGAGTAGTACTGAAATGAAAGTACTGAAATAAGCATGACCAGTACAAGACTGGAGTAGTACTGAAATGAAAGTACTGAAATAAGCTTGACCAGTACGAGACTGGAGTATTACTGAAATGAAAGTACTGAAATAAGCTTGACCAGTTCGAAACTGGAATAGTACTGAATTGAAAGTACTGAACTGAAAAGAATAAAGGAACTGGACTAGTGTACGACTGGAATAATCATAAAGAAAATGGTTAGTAGTCCAATCACTCCATCTAGGAGGCGTCAGTTCCATCTCCGTTCTCAGGAGAGATTCAGTTCCATCTCCATCCAGGAGAGATTCAGTTCCATCTCCATCCAGGAGGCACATTCAGTTCCATCTCCGTTCTCAGGAGAGATTCAGTTCCATCTCCATTTTTAAAGGCTTCCTTAGGTTACATCCATTTTTAAGATCCAATTAATTTGATTGCGCCACATTAATTACGGCTTAATCAGATCGGGGCTTATCAGGAGTTACACCCTCATTATTTATCGAGAATAATTTGCAACTCAGTACTCGTACTGTCACTTCCGAGCGTGCCCAAATCACCCGAGAGTCGAGGCGCTCGACGGTTTTATGAAATCTCGAAACACCCGGAGCTTGGTCACTTACCTCAGTCACTCTCATTGATAAGACAATTTGAATTTATTATTCAAATTAGAGAGAATGGTCGCGCGCTCCAATTTTCACTTTCGAGGAAAATGAGCGTAATAAATTCCGAGCGCGACCCTAGGCTTCCATAATTTGGAAAAAATATCAAAACTTATCCCCATGAGTCCAAATTTTGACACAACCTCTAAGAGGGATTAAAGTGAGCCGAGAAAAATTTCATAATTTTTCGGAAAGTTTTGGGCCTTCAATTTGGCCAAATAATTTACATTTGGGCTTTTAAAAATACCAAATCAACTCCAAAAAATTCTCAAACTTTTTGTGGAGGAAGCCCTCAACAAGGGGAATTCAATTTGGCCATCGTCGGAGCATTTTTTTTAAAATGAACGGGAGAGGAGGGGGGTGATGGCGCCGGCACTCCGGCCGCCGGGAGCGCCAATGCAAGACGTCCAAAATGGAGAAGGGGGAGGGAGAAGGCTTCCACCTGGGTTTGATGGGCTCGGGAGGGGTCGGCTTGGTCGGCCATGGCTTAAGGTGGTGGAGGAGGGGAGGAGGAGCTCCGACTTGGCTTTTTTCGACCACCTGAAATCCGGAGAGGGGGAGAAGGGGGAGGGGAATGCTCTGAGAGCTGTGAGGGAAAGAGAGGGGGTGCGGTCCTTTTATATGGAGGGGGAGCTCCCTCCCTTTGGGTGGTGTGGGACTAATCCCTCCTTAGGGAGGGATTAATCCCACCCTCCAGCTATCCAAGGACATCTGGAGGTCTCTCATTTTCCCCCATGTGGGGAAAATGGATGAGGCCCTTTATGGGCTTGGGCCGTATGGGTGGAAAAGAGAGAGGGAGAGAGAAGAAATGGGTGGGCCTCCACTTGTAGTAGGATGGGGGCTTGCTGGTTGGGGGCCCAAGGAGAGTGAGGGGAAGTATGGGTCATCCTCCTTTGGAGAGGAGGTGAGCCCCTCATTTGGAGAAAAATCCAAAAAGTGGATTTTTAGGATGGTTTGACCAAGTTAACCCTTGGGTGGGTCCCCCTTGCTGGTCAAAGTCAAAGTGGGTCCAAGTCATCGAGGTCGGGTCAAAGATCGGGTGTCATGTAATATTTGGTGTGCGCACGCTTTTCGGTGCGCGACTACGCTTGATTTGACCACGGGTTGACCAATTGTCATCGAAATTGACCGGGACGACTTCTGTTGACTTCGTAATGATCACACGAGTCCAACGCCACTGACTGGGGTCGAATCGGAGTCCGTTTGGCGAATGTCCAAAATTTGCGCGTCGTAGTGCGCTAAAATGGCCGAAGTGTCCAATTTTGTCGTACAATCTCGGATTGTGACGTGACGAGCTCTGATGTGCTCATATTGACTATATAAGGCCACAAGAACTGACAGAACTCGATTCGGAGTTCTCTAGCTCGATATCCAAAATCTCGTTCTCATTTCGTTTTACGAGGAACGGTCACATCCACTATATGACCTCGGGGTCCAACTGAACGAGTTCCAATGCGCTCGTATTGACTATTCGAGGCCACAGGAACTAACAGAACTCAATTCGGAGTTCTCTAGCTCGATTTCCCGCCTAGGGTTATTTCCCACCGGGTCATCGGTAGGGTTCGGGCGACTTTTATTGGGCCCACTAGGGCTCAGGTGGCCTAATAAAAGTCGGGATGTTACACCTGCCTCACCTCTTGGCGGGGTTGGTCCTCTGCCCTTCTCTCATCAGCAAAACAGCCCCTCCGCTGATCATTCCTGCCTCCCCGACCCTGATCCTCATTTGGTCTCTTCCGGCCTCGAGCCGTGTGCAAATCAGCCACCATCCTCTTTGTCATCTGCAAAATCTGAGGTAAAGGCTCGTCAGACAAAAACAGAAGAGCATGTCTCAGATTATCTCGAAGGCCCTTATAGAACCTCTTGGTATACCCCGCATCATCCAGCTGATAGGAGTCGAAAACCGGGCTAAGTGAGTGAACTCCCAGTGGTACTCCAACACCTTCCTGTTGCCCTGCCTTAGCTGCAGGAACCTGTCTTCCAGCTCGTCTCTTGTCGACTGTGGGACGAAGTGCTCTAACAATGCGGCCCTGAACTCATCCCAAGTGATGTCAGCAACCTCCCGATCTGCAAACACCGTATCCAGAAGTGTCTTCCACCACCTCTTAACATGAGACTCCAAACAGGAGACCACTAGAGGCACCCTCTCCTCCCACGGGCACCGTATCCCGGTCAGCATCTCGAACATGATATCAAGCCACTCTTCTGTCCGTACGGCCGACTCCATCCCAATGTAAGATGGGGGAAAGAGTCCTTAGAATATGCTCAACCAATTGGCCCCCAGGTTTGGCTGCGGAGCTGGAGCGTGCTGGGCCCTGAAGGCCTCCAGAATGGCCGTCATAGTCTGCCCCACCTCCGACTGTAGAAACGGAGTGGGAGCTGGGGGAGGTGGTGGAGCATTCGGAGTTTGTTAGGCTCTGTCCTGCGGTGTAGGATGTGTCGGGGGCTGCATAACAAAGGGCCACTTGTAAGAAATTTGACCCAAACCTAGTTAAAAGTGGACAATTACATGTAATCCTCCATATGGGCACACCACAGCTTCTGCTACTTAGTTTGTCCCCAAACTAAACTCGAGCGGGGGTGACCCAGGGTTAGTGGACTTCTACTCTTCCGATCGAGGTTTCCCTCTGATACCACTTTGTAAGACCCCATTTTTTTGCAAAACCAACAAGGTCTTATGCCTAAAACCGCCGCTTTGTAGTGACACCAACACACCCGGGAAGGTCGTCACTACAAAACGATGATCCTTCTGGTCATACCGATCGCAAAAGAGAAGAGTAAGTACAAATAGTAAAGTAGAACTCAAGTACTGGTCCACCAGAAATCATATGAATATAAAATAAATCCCCACAAAGGGAAAGTACACAGTAACAATAAATCAAAGTACTAATAAGAGGGCTCCCCCCCCCGATACATCATGATCCTTACTACAAGTCACTCAACGCAGAAGCAAATCTATAGTAACTACTAATGATCGGGACTCACTGTCCCTGTTGTCTGAACTCCCGTGTTAGACTGTCCCGTCTCCAAGCGCACCGACCTCTGGGGTTGCATCTCCAGGTTCATCTCCACGATCCCCTAAAATGATTTGGTCAACGACCGTTAGTCAAAAAGACTAAGTCCTATCATCCCTCACCCCTCCCCCAATGGCTCCTAGGCACCGAGCGGGGAGAAGGAAAGGGAAGATATTTAAGGTGGAGAGTAACAAAAGTAAGCAGGTGACGGCGGACCTAGTCTATCATGAGCATAAAATCACAACACGTACAAGTAAGCAAATACTAAGTAAGCAATATAAGTATACACATGAACAAGGTAAGCAAGTAAAGTACAATATGGTAAACTAAGTAAGTTACCATGACCTATAGGAATGCACATACAAAACTATAAACTAAGGGGTCAATTTGCAAGGCCTATTGCATAAAAAGTCTCATACCAATTTATACAATATGTGTCAAGGGTTATATGCAATGATTATGCTATGTCATGCAAGTATGCTATGTTAAGAACATGCAAGTGCAACACACACACTCGACTCTGTGCACACAGACCTTTAGTTCTCCCTTTCTGGAGCCTAACCTCCTAGGATACCTCTGTAGTGGAAAATAGAAGCGGTGGGTTGTGCCTCGCCCACCTCTAAACCAGTATCAGCACTACCAATCAGACCTATCGTACGCCTCAACGCTGGTGCACTAAGCGGAGCTCCTGCGTACTCTTTCCGGCAGGCGCACCGAACTTTATTTCGCTAAGTGTTAAACCACACTTGCCGAGTAAACGTATTGGTATCGGTGCGACGACTCTCCAATACCGAAGACCCACCACCTTATATTTTATGTACATGCAATATTAAGGTATTTCCCCCCGGGCTAAAGCTCCTCGGACTAACCGGTCCGTAATAAATATCTACCGAGCCATCGACTTGTCGGGCTTACCTGCCCATCACCAAAACCACCGAGCCTACCGCTCGTGATACCCAACCTAACTCCCACAACACCGGGGAGTGTGAGTGTAAGTGTAAACCTAGAGTATTTCTAATTACTCTTGTATTCCATTTAGTCTTACGACTTACATTAACCTTGGACTGCCCAGGGCATTCCCTGTGAAGAGATCTCGAGGGCACTAGGAACTACGATGGGCTGAAGCCCAAAGCTCTCTTTCGCATGGTACTTATTATTATTGGTATCTACCCATATCTAACCCCATTTAAAGTTACACTTAATCTAACCCGAGTGTATTTTGACTCTCTCTCACTCCATAGGAAGGACGATGTTTCGTCGATCCTGAGCACCATTTAACACCAGTGAACCCAATACTTACACATCATGACTCCTAATGATGAACTCATTTCCACTTCACCAAAATCAGTAAACTACTAACCCCAACTCCATATGTCCATTCCACATGCTATCACAATTTTCGCAGTTTTACTATATGCATACCAATCTAAGCTATATGATGTACATGACAGGAGATACTCCAAATTTTCATCCCAAAGCCCTAATATAATTATTGGGGGTCTATCACGACACATTTAACCTAAATCCAGAAACTTGTAATTTTCCTAATTAATTTGGCATTTATTTAATTTTCCCAAAAATTAGGCCATTGGTGATTTTGAACATGAAGTATTAGATTTCCTTAAGTTATGGCCACCCAAACATTATGACCCCTATATGATGCCAAAATATCAGAGAATACCAAATTTCACAAATTTTCATAAATGTATTAACCTATAATCATTTAATTCAAGATAATAACAATAAATATAGATAAAGAAGGAAACATCACCAAACTTTATCCACAAATTATACAAAATTTACCAGAGACTTAATATGATCACAAAACTTTACTGACTAAGTTTCATGTAATTCCAAGGTCAGTAAGCTACATAGAAAATATTCCAAATAAAATCGCATTATGGCACTTTGTGAAGAAACATACTTGTAACTTCTACCAAACTACATGTAATAATTTCCTAAGCTTTATTATGCCCTAAAAGGTTCTCTGGCCAAACAAGACAATTTTCCAACAAGATATGATATTTACTATCTATTTATCAAAATAAAGTGCACTAGTTCACTTTACACATTAAGTACTAAGAGGAAATGCCCAATTATTCCAAATAATTTATCAGTGCATACAAATGGTATTTGATTAACTTTACCAGAGTTTCATATCATTCTAAGATAATTAAGCCACAGTTACTTCAATATTATCAAAAAGGGCAAGGTGAAGGTTATATCTACAAGTATGAGCTACTGTTATCTAACCATCTTATAATAAATTTCAGAGGTTAATATTACTATAAAATTTCTCCTAACAAAATCTCATGACGATCCAAGATCATATAACCCTTTAATTATTCCATAAGGTGTACATGACTAAATAATTTCCAAGTGATTAAAGTGGGGTGCATGTGTCCAAATACCACCAAATTCCATCCTAGGGTATTTCACCACCCTAAGATCACATGGACTAAACACCAAGTCCATATAAGGGCATATCACCCTATGTCCTTCATAAACCCCCAAAGTTCAACCTTAGGGTTTGAACTAGGTTCCTAGGGAAAATCCACCCTAATCCAACCCAAACTCCATGTGAAGGTGTTTATTGTCATAACAAATTAGTGGCCCAAGTTTCAACCTCTGTTGAGGTGATTGGTCACTCAACACCCACAAGGGGCACTTTGACCTAACTAACCCTTTTAGGCCTAGGCTAGGGTTTACCAAATTCCAAACCAAATCATCTCCAAATTAGATGAAATTTTATAAGAATTTTATATTGACCCCAAGGACCACTCACCAAAATTTGGGAGGATTTGGAGGTCATTCGACCCTTTAATTAAACCTTACAAGAAAAATGAAATGATTTCCAAAACTTTAGAAAAATATTTTCCAAAAATTTCCATTTTTGGATAGGTTCTATATCTAGATATGAATTGCTCATGTTCCAAATTTCAAGTCATTTGGAGGTCAGGATTGATGGTGGCACCCCAAACAATCTCTGATCAACCCTAAGTATAGATCTCACCAAAACGAGTGTTGTGGTCTGACCTGAACTCCAAATTGGTTCAAATCAAATTTAAAATAAACTAGACTCATAGGGCTACAAGTTTCATGTTGACCACTTTTTTGAAAAGGCCTCTAAGTATTTTTAATTTAAATCCTAAGCAGCTGAATTTATGTGATAGAAAATACAAAATACGCTAAAGTTTTTAATTCATCATGATCTGCACAGATCTTAAAGCAGGATTGGATGGTGGCTGGCTTTCTTCTTCCTCCAGCCAACGGCCCAGATTCACCCTACCTGGAGCCAACTCCAGCCCCAATTCTCGGGCCTCCGGTCACCTCCCCGGCAAACCATCTCCACCACCACCTCCGTCGAGGTGAGGGATATCGGCCGGCGGTGGTTTGGCCGCCGGAGATGGCGGATTCCGGCAAACCCGACACCCTCATTTTCATGGAAAACAAGTGGAAAAACTCCACCCGATCGGGCTCAATTGAGCCCGATTCTTTACTCTAACAATTCCTAAGATCTAACCCATGAAGAATGAGTACAGGAGGACCTGGTTTGCGGCTTGAACGAGAGTGCTTTGCCTCCTCACCATTTCCGGGCACCGAGCTTGTTCTCTTCTACAACTTCTACACCAAACTCAATGAAACTGAGAAAGGATCGGGGGAAACGCTTGCCCTTGCTCCGGTGAAGGTCCTTAAAGAGGGAATTGAGGAGAGGAGGCTTGTAACTCGTCAATTTTGAAAATCTCCATTAACGGTCATAAAGGGGCTTTTTTCAGTTTCAGCCAAATAGAGGGGTGCCAAATAGAGGGGGCTGAGCCACCCCAATGGTCGGCCACCTCCTAAAAACTTCTCCTCTCCCTCAGAGGAGTAAAAGCCTCATAAAAGTGTGGGGTTATGGAGCCTTCATGGCCATGATGGCCATTAAGCTCCCATTTTCTCTCTCCTCCAAATTAGAAAAACTCTCATCCTCTCTCTCCTAGTCACCAATCTCTAAAATTGGTGGTCCCTAAAGGTGTCTCTCCCCCTCCTAGACCATTGGGCCATACTAGTTTGGGCTTAGCCCACTTGGATTGGGCTAGGTTAGCCCAAATTCACCAAATTGAATTATGGGTTGAGTTTGTCCAAATTTGCCACTTGGGTGACTTAGGCATGGGGCTTTTGGGGTCATTGGGTCCCCTATGATGCCAAGAGACTAAGGGTGAGAACAATTTGACACTTGGGTGGTCAATTGACCAAAATTGAGCTAAGTTGACTTTCTTAGGCTTAAGGTTGACCTTGGTTAACTTGGCCTCTTTTGTTGACTCCAATGGGTCTCTATGGCTCTAATGGACCCTCTAATGGGTTAGAGATGTTGTGGTGGGGTCATGGAGTCATGGTGAAGCCATATGGTCATCCCTAAGCTAGTAATTGGAATTCTATTATTTGCAGACCAAGGTGATTCACACCCTAATTCCCATGTTCACCCAAACCCTTTAGTGCTTCTCAGGGTTTTATCATGACACAGTCTTGACAAAATCATCCTAGAGGTCTAGAAGTCTGAGAGATGTTACATGAATAAGGTTTGCAAATTAATTTAAAATTACAATTAGTTTTATCCAGGAAAACTGGTTCTGGATGCTACTGCGGGGCACTAGCTTGCTAGCGTGCGGCGGTATGTCACAGATCTCATTTTCTTAGATAAACAATGTCTTGGAGACACATACACCCTTTAGAGATCTACCATCATACAACCATAAAATTACAATAAGTATGAAGGAACAAATAATAATTTTATTCAAGATTAATGAAAGTGGTTTACAATTACAAATAACTAGATCTCCATGATGTCGGAGATCGGAGGCGATGAAATATAAGTTTCTCTCTTTTTGTTTCTATACCGACCATCTTCCCAAACCGGTTGGCTCTCTTCCTTTCCTCCTAGAAAGGTATTCGAGCCGACACTTCACCCTCCTCCCCAGAAGTGTCTTAGAGCCCCACTAGATCCCCCGATTTAAACGTCCCTCCACGAGAAAATTTCTCACGAAATCCTTGCTGGATTCCGACGACCCTCCGATCGATTTTCCTCACACCCAAAATAGATAAATCAAAAGAAAAATATATAATAGAAAATAAGAGATTGATAAACTATTTCTCCCTTAGATGTAGAATTCCTCCGAAGAATGTTGCGCGATCGATACTCTTGAATGTCGTTCCTGTTGCAATCGATCAGCCGTGAATGGTCATTGAAGATTTCGTTCACCTAGAGTTCTTCGATCATGAACAGGAGGAAGAAATAGTGCTTTTCATTTGATGGATATGTAAGTTCGTTCTCTCCTGATGGCGGCTGAACCCTATAGTGCAAAGATCTCCTTCTCTTTGTAACCAGGAAAAGAGACACACAACTTTATATACGTCTATAAAAATAAGCTACCGACGACAAAGATGACAGCTGTCCTGCAAAATTGAAAAAAAATATCACATAAAATATTTTTCCTCTTTTTTATGCTACCGCGGCGTAGTACCCAGCTATCGCCTGGTGGTAGCTCAAACTTCTCGACAAGGGCATCTCGACGCGCATTAAGAGCGCTAGCGCCCGACGGTATTGCTAGCGCCACGCGGTAGGTTACCGAGCACTCGATCAAAAATAAATCCAGACCTAGCGTAGGAGGTAATGTTAATGCCACGGTACAGGTCCCCGAGCGCTCATTCAATTTAACTCCAGGCTTGCGCTCGACGTTAGCGCTAGCGCGCAACAGTAGGTCGTAGAGTTGAGTTTTTTGATTCTTTTGAACCTGTAAACCTGCACATTATACCGAACACAAGTGTGATCAAATACACACTAAGATTTGTTATTCTCAAGCCAAGAGATGCATAACGCATGTTACAACAAACTCTCCCTTTTGATAATAACAAATCTACTATGAAGAAATACTGCATAATAGTGTTTGTGTTTATAGTAAATGATAAGCGTTCAATGCATACTTCCCCTAGATGGATACTACTACTACTTAGACTCTTCCTAGTTTGTACTCTTCCTAAGAGAGATTTTTCTTTTTTTCAAATTCATTCTCCCCCTTTTGGTATTATCAAAAGAGGGTGGGACGAAGTGTATTAGCATGTAGAGTTTTTCTATGTGGTAGTAATAATATTATCATGATAGCACTGGTTGATTCATATATGGTACCACTTGTTAAGGTAATTACTATGATCGATCATATAGCATCAACGTCCTATGAATACTCCCCCTACACAGATGCTTTCTATAAACGACTTTAATGTACTCCCTCTAAATTAAGAATTTTATGCACGAAGTTCTCCCCTTTTTTTGGTAGAATTGAAAGAAGATAGAGGTGAGTGTATGCAAAGAGAATTAAAATGATCTATATTAGAAAAGAAAATGGGATGCAATATACAAGATCATAGATATCTCTCTACCACTTATTGCGCAAAATGTAAGCATGATAGAACAAAGTAGAATAGTGATAAACATAGAAAAGTATCATTTATTAAGCATATAATATCACTTAGTAAACATAGTTTACCACTTGTTGAGAGACTGAATATTGATGATTAAGCACAAGTAGTAAGCATATAAGAACTTGGTAAGCACTCTTAAAATAAACATCCTTTTGAAAAATATGATTATATAAAGGATGGGGAATTTTAAGCTTAATAAGAATATGTTTTCAAGTCATTTCAAGCCCAAGAGATGCAATTTCATTGAGATTTTTGCAAGCATGATTTTAAAATATCAAAAGAGGAGAAGAACTACAATGTAAGCTAATTCGTATTTTAAGTAAAAATAAACATTATAGAGGTCATGATTTGCAATCTAGTGCATTTACTTATGATTTTAGCGAATAGTATAGGTATGCATTAGGGTCCAATTCTCATGAGCAGAAGTTTTATTAGAAATAATGATGTGTACAAATAGTGTTTTGATAAAATATATAAGTGAATTAATCAAAACACAGGACATATATAATGAACAAACATAATATTAAAATTAAAAATAATATTACTTCCACTAATTTTCAATGCACATGAGTAATAAGTACAACTACCAAGGTGCTCTATACACACAATGCTTATTAAGACTTATCAAAGAGTAGAGTAGTGCTTGGGGGATCACATTTATACCTTTATTAGTATTATTTTTATTTTTTATGATATGGTGTACTACGAGAAATGGTGAATATTTTGTTTGCTACAAGACACTTAACAATTCCTTTTCCAAGGTGTTCAATCTCACAATGCTCATTAATACTTATTAGGAGGGTGAGTAGTGCTTGGTGGAGTTTTCCTTATCAATTTTTATTTGATTTTTTACTTTAGTGACAAAAGACTGAATTCATTTGTTGTGCAAACAATAAATTTTTTTAAGAAAACATTTTTCTCCAATGAAGAAGTGCATGAAATCAAAGAATTGAAATAATCAATTCAATGTAGTATAGGTAATCTATTTATATATTTACATTATTATATCATTACACTACACAATCATGCAAGTATATGATTAAGAACATATGTAGGTTATCAAAAATAAGTGAGTGAGTGAATCATTATTAAACATAAAACATTACTCGTATTTAGAGGCATGTTATGCAATCCTACACATATTTTCTACATTCAATTCATTGCACATAACAAGATAATTTTCATGACATGACATAAACAAAATAATGTTTTAAGATTCTTGAAAATTAAATTAGACATTGTAATTCATCTTAAATTGATATAATTAATCATCTTTAATAAGGACAATGAGTAATAAGCAGTTTTATAATTTTTGATTTGATATTTTTATTAGAAATGTCAAACAATAAACACACAAAAAGATATAGGAAAAACATTTTTTTGTTCTTTTTAATCAATTTATAATTTTATATTTGATTTTCAAATATTTGTTTTTAAAAAAACATGAAAGCTCAAAGAGATATATGATGCAAACACAAGCTAGCATAATAGAATATTATGCATGAGTAGAACAAACATGATGAGTGAGATAATGTTCATGCATTTTATATGAGAATCATGAGTATGCCTAAAACAAAAACTACCCAAGCAATATGTCGACAGCCTAGCCCTTACTAAGTGACAGATGGGCATGAGGAGATGCACAAATGTCGTAGGATGGGGTGTTAATCTCATATACATACAAAAGTATCTGCTCAACCTAAACTCTTTCTCCCCAGTGCCACTTATGGACCTATTAGAACCCTACTTGATTAAGGACAAGACGTGGTTTATAGTTTAGCGACTCTAATGCACACACCTACGCCCCCACTATTGTGAGACACAAACAAGGTGATTGATCATGGTCATACTAAAGAATTTAATCTTATAGACACGTATACATTATGATACTAATGTATGATAAGTTTTTTTTGAAGAAGAGTAGTTACAGCAGCAATGCAAGCAGTAGTAGAATCAAGAGTAGGAGAGCCAGTTTCTCATAGAATATGTTGCTGAATCATATCATAAGACTCTCAAAGGCAAAAAAGATAACACACAACTAGAAGTTTCTGAAAGTGTTTGTGTTGTTCAACAAGATCAGTGGAAAAGTGGCAATGCTGAAGAAGTTTGGAGCTAAGAGCTTGCACCTCCAGATAAGCTGTAGTAGGAGTCAAAGTTGGATGGGCAAATAGATCTACATATAACATGTATATGCACAAAGTTTTAACGCCCTTGCAGTATAGAGTAGCAAGATGAGTCCAAGCAGCCTTGACCATCTTATCATAGCGAATGACATGTAGACACTTATCAGAAAGACTATTAGCAACCCAGGTTCCATCAAAAGCATAACTGGCATCCTAGTCATCAAAAGGAGCAGACCCCCAAGTAGGAGGATCATCAGTGAAATGATGGTGCTTGTGTTGAGACCAAAGAAAGAATACAAAAGAAACACTCCACTCCGGATAGTTTGGGCCAGTCATCTTGGAAGTAGTTCCAAGATTACCAGAAGGAGTATAAACAACATGTGCGGTCTGGAGAGGAGGCATAGACAAGTTAGAAGAAGAGAGTTCTAAACTCACCATAGAGAAGGCAAACAGGAAGACAACCCACATGGTTAGAAAGAGGCCGCTTGAGGAGCACAAAGTGAATAGAGGATCCACGGTAAGAAAGAGGTTGTGTGGTTAGAAATAAACCGTACGGAGAGCACAAAAAGCCACTCCAACTGAATGGTTATAAAGAGGTTGCACCACAAAGAGAGACTGCGTTAGCATGAAGCAAACAGAGAACGGTCAGAAAGTAAGCTGCGAGCTGTGCGGTTAGACAAGCCTAACCGCCCAGTAATAGCGACCAGAGAGGTAACCGCTGGTCTCTAATCCACTGCTAACGACCACCAGGAATAAATGCGGTTAGATGACTCTAACTTCTAGACCACAACAATCGACAGCCTTCTGTTTGCCAGACTATAACAACGATTAGAACTCCACCAAGATCCCCTTGCTTAATTAAAGATGTGGTCTCACTTATTCTCAAGATAGCTAATTTTCTACACAAGTCCAACATAGTAGACTGCTAAACCACCAACGCTAGACCGCAAAATTTCCCGACCACCAGACAGTCCGCTAAAATAGACCGCTAGACCGTCAGGATCAGACTGCCATGTCACATCCCCAGACCATCATTTCTAACATTCACAAACACAAATCACAATTGTTTGATACTAAGGCAGATAAATTAAGATGCAGAAAATGAAAGAAATAGTGTCTAACCACCTAGAGGGGGGGGGGGTGGTGAATAGGTGTACTTTTTCTTTTTAAATTTAAGGCAGAAACACTGTACAATTAAACCTGTATTTGCAATTTTCTACAACAATTCAGCACAGCTAGCTCAGCAATCACAGAAATAAACAAACACAGAGTGCACACAGATTTTTATAGTGGTTCCCCAAGGTCTGGGTACATTCACTTTCCCCCTTCGCCTATCTAGTATTGTATTAGATTCGGCCTAACTTCTGCACTTCTCCTCAGATCCTCAGATCCTACAGCTCAGAACCCCAAACAGGTTCCTACAACTCAGAGTGTCCTCACTCCTACAACTCAGGCACAAAGCCCTACCACTCAGTCTTCAACAAAACCTACACTCAGGCTAAACAACCCTACCTCAGCCTTCAACAAGGCCTACACTCAGAGAATTGATTCTCCTACACTCAGGCTCAAAAGCCCTACCTCAGCCTTTATAGATTTAGGCTTACAACTCAGATCACTTAGGATCCTACAAAAAGATAATAAAAAGTTTTCAGATCACCACTCAGTTTGAGAGAATGAAGAGGGCAATCTTCTTGATCAGTTCTTGATAGCACTAATTCCTGAGATCAACTTTGTCTTTGTTTTTCTTCAAGGTTTCTTGAGTCTGAACTCAGTAAAGTTGATCTTCTTGAAGTAGACCGTCTGACAACTTCCTTCTTAGGATGGAGAATTAAATCTGGATCCTACTTTGCAGTCTTTTTCAGAATCTGCTCCTTAAGAGATTTGATTAACAAGTCTCTTTCTTGACTTCAATTACTGGAATTCTCTCTCTCCAATTAAATCTGAAGTTTCTTCAAAATACTGATTTACAGTTTTCTCTAGATCTGTATTGATCTCCTCAATCTTCTGATTAATTCTTTTTTTTTGAAGGAGAAAGGCATTTATAAAGTCTTCCTCCAAGGTAACCGGCTGATCCGGTTTCTAACGAACTTTTGACAGCTCTGACAGTTGTAGTTGACCGGTTGAAATGGCAGCTGTCAAGTCATCCAGTCACTTCTTGAAAATACTGTCTCTGTCTGAAAGTGTCGAGACTGATCTTCATTATGTGTCGACACAAATAGACCAAGTGTCGACAAAAGTGGACTAAGTGTCGACACTAGCCTTGATGGTGTCGACACAACTCCTTGTGTTGTTGTAACAGCTTCTCGACACTGCTTCTTCAGAATGTGTCGACACTGATTCTGTGTGTCGACACAAGCCTTCTGTTGAATGTGTCGACACTGATTCTGTGTGTCGACACAAGTACTTCTTCTTTAAAACTTAGTTGAATTCTGCAGTGTGTCGACACATCTTCTTTTGTTTTTGATACTTGCTGAGTGTCGACACATCTCCTTTGTGTCGACACATGCCTTCATGTGTTGAAACTTGCTGAGTGTCGACACATCTCCTTTGTGTCAACACAAGTACTTTAACTTTGTTGAAGCTTGCTGAGTGTCGACTCAGCCTCCTGGTGTCGACACATTTGATGTCGACAAAGCTTCTCTGTGTGTCGACACTGCCTCTAAGTGTCGACACAGATTATGTTGACAATTCTTCACAGTGTGTCGACACTGCCTGTATGTGTCGATACTTTTCTTCTGGTGTCGACTCTGCCATTCCTGGTGTCGAC
Source organism: Platanthera guangdongensis (assembly GCA_039583875.1). Taxonomy (NCBI): domain Eukaryota; kingdom Viridiplantae; phylum Streptophyta; class Magnoliopsida; order Asparagales; family Orchidaceae; genus Platanthera; species Platanthera guangdongensis. The sequence goes on from CM077164.1 coordinate 131,634,827, forward strand.
ACAATTACTCCAAGTTTCGACACAGCTTCTCTAGGTGTCGACACAAGCCTTCATAAGTGTCGACACTGCATCTCTAGGTGTCGACATATGGACTTAGAAACTTTTCTGCATTTCCTGCAATTACTTAACCTGCACATATAAACTCAAAGCACATCAAATACACCTTGATGTATATCATTGAGTAGGGTGAGGCTTCTTCAAATCTGGTACATATTTTCCAATGTACCCAACAAAAAACTATAAATAATTCATTACATATTAAAGATGACGTTTGTGGATATGAATGCTCGCCCTAGGAGATGAAATTTAACATAGCTTTACCCTTCTCTTGGATAGATTACAAATGATAAGTAGGAATTGGGATTTCCTTCATAAGGTAATCTTGGATATGATGACCAACTTATCCACAATTATAACAAGCATTCTGCTTACAGATGTAATATTTTAGCAGATGACCTAGCTTCTTGTAGTAAGCAAAGACAATGGAGGTAGAGGCAAGGGTTTATCTGAGTTTGTTGTGCAAGGACAACCATATTTTGCTTCTTTAAGAGAGTGTGGCATACTTGCGCAGCATGGCTCATTTTATATAAAAAGGCACACACCTCTTTAGACTTGAGGCTTTGATCCTAAGATGGAGTACCCTTTTGCTTGTGGTTAGATATGGTGGAATTACTCATACCATGTTGGACCTTCTTAGAGGTGTGCTCCAACCCAATATCCTTAACTTGCAATACAACTTCCACAGTCTCGAAGTAGGTGGTGGTGCAATGAGCTACCACATTTTGGTAGAAATCATGATGAAGACCCTTCATAAAGCAACAAATCTTCTTGGCCTCATCTAATACCAACTCTACAACAAGAAGGGATAGGCGGGAGAACTCATTATTGTACTAGGTCGTTGTCCTGTCGGGCTGCTAGAGGGAGAAGACCTTCTCAGCTAGCCTGTCCAGCTCTATAAAAGAGAGAAACTTCTCCAAGATAGCTTCCTTGAATTAAACTCAGGTCATGGTGGAAGAATTGGGGAGATTGTGGTGTTGAAGCCACCAGGTGTAAGAATCCTCGGTCAGTTGTAGGCCACAAGAAGAACCTTCTTATCCTCGGAAACTCTAGAATACTCGAAGTTCTCCATTCGGGAGATCCATGCAGATATAACGAAGTAGTCTCGATCGTCATTATAAGACTGCAACTTTAGCCTTTTGAATGCTAGAGTATCTGTCATCTCAACAGGAGGAGCAATCATATCTGATGCAAGTAGGATCACTAGGGTGGCAGCAAGCGAGCAGGTTCCGGGATCAAATGCAGGAGGGTTGGCTCTTGGAGGGGCAAGAGTGGTATCTACTCCAGCTATCCCTACATGGCTGGAACTAGAGGATGGATCATGAGTTTGGTGATCCTATTCTAGGTAAGTGAGGGGGTACAAAATCTGTCTCAATAGCTTGGCATCAACATATATAGAAGCTTACCATATAGAAGAGGTAGCATGCTTGCTACTTGGCTGCTTAGGAGCCATCAAAAACGATGTACAAGAGAATCAAGTAAGATTGATAGTCAAGAAGAACAAAAAGGATTGAGACTAGATATTCTAACACTTCAATACTGGCGTATGTGTATATCATGTAATAATTACAACATTTTCATTGAATAACTCGAGGTAATGAACATGCAAATGCGACAATAAAATCACGTGCAATAGTAAATAATTACTAAATTCATGTGTGTACAATCATCATTTATTGTTTTTAGCTTAACACTTGTGCAATGAGTTATGTTATGCATGTAATGTAATTGTGCCTAAAATGCATTCATAAGAATATTCATGAATGAGATACATATACCAAGTTAAGTGCCTATATCGCTGAACATGTCATGCAAATTATGTTACAAATGTCATCGCACTTGAAAATATCAAATTTGCTCACAACCATTTAATATTCACAAGCGTTGTATATCCTAATGGAAATTCATATACATATAAAATATAAAGTTTACTCATAACCCCTTAACATTCATGTTCTTACTCATGAGTGTTGTGTGAGTGTATCGTCCAAGAACAACAGATAATGACAAGGTAAGTGAAGAAATGATATATGCATATATATATATATAATGCAATTTCAAAATATGTTAAAATTATAAGATATTTTATCTTTATAAGCAAAACCTGACTCTGATACCAACTATCATGACCCGTCTAAATCCAAAAGTCAGAGTGCTCTTCGGGCGGGTCATGATGCCACAAACATGGGGGAATGAAACTCCATGTTTGTTAGAAGGGAGCTTAATTAGTATTATCAAATTTAAAATAATAATTTTGAGAAAATATATTATGTTTATGCAGAAGATTCAAAGTATAGTAGTGGAGAGTTTAAAAAAACATGCATTTTAACAAACACTCATGATACAAAGTTTTGATTCAAATTTCATGCAATGAAAATCCCAAAGAAATGAGCATATAATAATATCAAATTCAAGTACATAATTTGTAGCCAAATAGTTGTCCAAGAATCATAAGAAAAATGTTGATCATAACTATTACATAATAAGCAATACCCGATAGTAAAAGAAATACAACATAGAACCCACCACGACATGAAATAAGATAAACCTCCAAGAACAAGAACTTGTCACAGATTGGGCTCAGGTAGTAGGTGGCACAGTCACGAGCGCTTTAAGACTTATTAGAGATTCAGAATTTTTGATCGTGATCTTTAAGGAGTAGCTCTTGCAAACCCTCACCCTTGAGCCAGGGAGTTCATGCTCGTTATGACTGGTCCTTCGTTCCTGTTAGGAATTCAAGAGGGAACCCAAGATAAAAAGTTTGCATCAATTAAACACTACATTTCAATGCTTTCTTATGATATTAATGAATTAAATGATTTATAGTTTAGTGATTCGTAGTGTATTGAGTTATGTTACTAATTTAACGATTCAGGTATTCAAGAGTAAAATTCATTGACATAAGAAGGGGTATATGAAATTAAGTTCAATGTTTGCAAGCGAGAAGGATTTCTCTACTTGCCTTAAGTAAGGATAAAACTGACAATGAATGTTAAGCGACGCAAGAAAAAATTAAAAACCTTATTTCAGACTTATTCAAGCACAATCATGGATGATATTTAAAATAACCAAAAAGACCTATGATAGCGCCTGCATTTTCTTATCACATAACTTAATCAAGAGCGGATTTAGAATTTTACCTTACTCAAAGGTGGGGGAGAGGAGATTACCATAAGGAAATCAAAATTTGGCGGCTCTTTGACAAGGTAAATCCTAATTCAGAAGGGGATTTAGAGAGATCTCATTGATGATTTCGATGAACAGAGACGAAAATCGCAAATACAACGTGTTTAGATGATTATAAGGTGGGAACAACCATGGATCACAAGTATTTATGCTAATCAAAGACAAAAAATTATAATTTATCAAAATAAATTTGAATAAAGGGGATAAAGGAAGAATCTAACCGAAAGGAAGTCAAATTCGAGCCCAAGGAGGAGAGAGAAGGAAACCCTAGCTGCCCCCTTGCAATCGCTGGCTAAAAAAGAGGAAGAGTTGAAATTAGAGATGTTGGCCCTTAGAGAAGAGGGTGGTGTCTATTGTCGGCCTGAGGAAGAGGAAAAAAGAAGATGCCTGCCCTTTTGGAGGAGAAGAAACTATTGTCGGCCCTTTGGAGGAGAAGAGATGATGCAACTGAATTGGGGAGAGAAAGAGATACAGGCCAGAACAGGAGGATGAGTTGTCAGCCTGAGGGAGAAGAAGTGGCGGCGACAATGTGAGGAGGAGGAGACACTAGGGTTACGGGAGATGGGAGCGGTGATCGAGAGTCACAACTTGCGGAAGCGAAAATTGGGAGACCGGGGCAGGTACAAGAACTCCAGGTCGAATGATTTAAGTCGGGGGGAGTTGTTCACTAAGGTTTTTTGAAAGTTTTATGGCATTTTAATCAACTAGAGTGGGTGAATAGTTGTTTTTTTCTTTTGAAGTTTTATGAGTTTTTAGCTAATTTATCATAGTAGCAAACCATGCCATAAAAACACACAGGTATTTAGAGTAGTTCCTTAGTTAAGGGTACATTCACTTTTCCCCTCCACCCATCTACCTTATGTTAGACTTGTCCAACTTCTCCAAAAACTCAGATGTTATGGATCTTACACCTCAGAGTCCAAGACACATACAACTTAGGAACACCAGTAGTTTCCCTACCTCAGATCCACTTCCTAAATCCTACAGCTTAGAGTGAGAACACCCATACAACTAAAATTCTTTCCAAGAATCCTACCACAGGTTTATAACAAACCCTACCTCAGGCTCATCCCTTGAACCTTACCTCAGACCCAATAATCAGATCTTATAACTCCGGCTTATATAATACCTACCTCAGAACCCAGTGAGATCTTACAACAATAACTATATTATATTTTGTTACAACAATACTACTCTACAAATGTTAGATTTTTGGTGATATGAGTCTTCTTAGGCTTTATCATGAGAAATCCCTTTTTAGAAGTAGTAGCAGTTCTTTATTTGAAATAGGAACAGTATTGCGGCTTGACTTGAGAACTTCTTTGCTCTTGATGTATTTGAATCTTTTTGATTTTAAATAAGACTAGGAGCACTATATTTATTTCTGATTTAAATCTGCTCCTCCTTAAGTTTGTTCTCTTCTACTTCTTATTAGCTATCGGTTCTTCTCTTGAAGAAAGTACCGTTGTATTAAGTAAGTCTGAGGGTTAGGATTTTCTCTAGGTCTCTTCACTTTATATATAACTAACATCAATAACAGTCGTAAAATGTAAAGCTTCATGTCATATGTCCTTCCAGAATGGACTAATTTGATTTAACCTTTTGGTGTTGACAACAATTTGAACTTCCGCAATTTTGAAATTGATGGAGCTGACTACCCCTGACATGTTGACATGGAGCGCCCCCTCCTGTCGACGATGGTGATCCGGTACATGTTGATATGGAGGCTCCCCTTCCCGATGATTTTGGTGACCCGGTTGATGTTGGTGCCGACACACGATTGATGATACGTCACCACCACCGGAAGATGATTTGCTATGACATGCTTGGTTCGCTGCTCGCCGCCACTCCCGCCGCTACAATGTCTGTGACCGTTCTCGTCTGTGTTATGTTAAATTATGTTACCACATATTTTAAGATCTATTTCATGTTTTGATTTCATGTTTATTTGGGCTTCTAATAACCTTGTTAATTGTTTTCATTTGGCCTATGTTTAGCCATGTTTGGGGTGCTTTTAGCCCTTGTGTTTGTAAAGCCTATAAGAGGCTAAACTTTGATGTTTTATGTAGCTTTTGATGAAAAAACAACCTAAATTTCAGAATCTGAAATCTCTCCTTTTTCCTCCTTCCTTGGGCGCCGCCCCTTCCTTTCTTACTCTTCCTCTTGGCCGCCGGCCACCTCCTTCCCCCTATTAATGCCGACCACTCTCTTCTCTCCTAGATCCAAGCAGCCCTCTTCCATCCTCTCCAAGATCCGACCCCCTTCCTCTCATCCTCCTCAAAACCGAGCAGCCCCCTTTATCCCCTCTCACGAGATCTGAAGTTTCTCTCCTCTTGGAACCTGCGACCAAAGGCGCACCTTCCGTAACTTGGGTGGCATCTCCTCTGGCGTGATCCGAGGAAGGCAACGTGCTTCCCTCCAACCGGCGTGGTTCCGGTGGAATCGAAAAGGAACGATCCTTTCATACTCGTCGACATCTGAGCTGGGTAACAGACATTCATCCACTAGTTATTGTGAGTTCGCTCTTGATAGATCTTGTGGCATATGCGTGTTGCGTGGCTTGTGAAACGCTTGAATTTCGTGGTTAATTTCTTCATAGATCATGTTGGTGTTTTCCTTTTTCCGTTTAAGTTTGTGAGGCGTGGCGGCCCTCATTTTATTTTGTTGGGAGAGAACCACCCTTGTCCGAATTTTTGCATTTCGGTGGATTCTCTTTTGGTACAACATCGCTCGACCGAACCGTGTGGGTTCCTTTCGCTTGTGAGGACCTTGGCCTATCGCCTTTGTATTATCTTGAAGGGCTTTGTGAACCCTCCGTAGTATATATATAATGAATGTCCAAGTCTTGATGTTGCTGCGTTCTATGCTTGAGCGTGATGTGAGAGTTATCGGAGAGCATTGCGTTTAGTTACGTCCGTCGCCACAACGCCAAAAGGATGAGCCTGCATCAATTTGGTATCAGAGGCAGGTTTGCAATTTCTCAACTTGGCAACGATCCGCTCGTTCCGAGCTACCCCATTTTTTTTTGCACTTAGGCATGTTCGTTGGTCTTTTATTTTATTTTTGTTATAAAATAGAAATTGTGTTTCTTAAAATATATCAAAAAAAATGTTTTTCGCGTTCACTTAGTTTGAGTTTTCCGTTGGTCTTTTATGACACACATTGGGAGTTCCGCTCACTCACCTTCATTCGTTGAGCGTAACGTTATGTTAACACAATATTTGACACCACCATCGCGCACCTCTAGGCCTGTTAGAGTTCCTGCTCCGACCTATGATGGGATAGGTGGACCGCGAGTGTTTTTATGTTGGGTGAAGGATATGAGACGTTATTTTGAGCGATATCATATTGTGGACCCCCACAGAATTCCTGTTGCGAGACTAAATTATTTGGTCGAGCCCAGACCTTCTGGCTCAATGAGGAGAGATATTTTGGGATGTCACTCAACGACTCACGTGTAGGGTGACAGATTATGAAGAATCTATTAACGGATGAGTATTACCCCCCCTACTGTCGTTCCCAGATTTCTGATTATCTGAGTGATTTGCCACCTAAGACTTTGCCTACATCGAACCAGTATGTCCCCTCGTACTCCCATAATTGGATGTCTCATGATCTTATTTCTCCCCTCCAGGGAACTAGACCCGTTTCTGATCACAGTAGTGGCTACAAACCTCGCGCTAGATCCTTGCTCCGCCAAGCTCTGACTATTTCGAGCACACGTACACCTACCTTTAGGGAGAAGGAGAAGGTTAGGTCCTCTGTCCCGCTACCTGTCGTTGTCACTACTAGGGATGCTATAAATCTGCGGGTTAAGTATAGGCAGACAGTTAAGATTTGCAAGGAGAACGCTACATGTTACGCTTGTTGAATGATTGACCACTATGTCGTGGAGTGCCCCACAAAGTCTAGGGTTTTGGATCTTTTAGCTTCGACGTCTGAGCCCACCACTGAGGGCTATGACAATTTCTCTGACGACCTTAGTGACGATGAGGAGCTTGGATATCCTAGTGACCTGGATGAGGATGTCTCCTCTGAGGTATCACCCCCTGGGATTATCCCACTTCCCCTCGACCATATTTCCGGTCCGTCTCCTATGATAGTTGAGGAACCGTCTGATGGCCCTGAGTTAGCAGATGTACCTATTGTCTTGGAAGATTTACCTTGCGAGGGAAGGTTATTTTTGGATGAATTTAAAGTTGAGGACCCGGAAGATATTTCCTTGTTATTATCACCATTGTCTGAAGCTCAATATGGATTAGAAATTTTGTCGGGCTCGATTTTGCCCACTTCTGAGACTGTTACTGATGCTGATTTGGATGAAGTATCTAGTGGGTTGGAAGACATTTCGGCTGAGTTGGTAGAGTCATCCTGTGGCGAATGTTTATCTAAGAGTGAGTTAGGTGATGACGATCCGGTTGAGTTTTCTGTGAGGAAGAATCTACTGTTTGATCTTCCCTTTGATTTTGATGGCTTGCACCCGGAGGACTTTTCTTTGACATTAAATCCGTGTTTTGATGGTGAGTATGACTTAGCTCCTCCGGAATTGACCATGTAGACTCTCCCTCCGGTTCACTTGACTCGATTAGATGATTTGTTAGGAAACGAGCTTGTCATTTCTAGTCCGAGATATTTGGAGATGCTTATTTATCTAGCTCCCCCGTGAGACTTACCTAGACGGATGTGTGTGGGCGAGTTATTAGTTGTCGCATTTGGTCTTTCCACTCCAGTTCGTAGATCAGACTGTGCTTTTCCTAGGATGGACCGTTCATCTGACCAATTTACGTTGGGTAAGGCTTCGTGTTGGACTGCTAGTGATTCCTTGGCTATGAGGCTTTTTGATGTGGTGTCCCCTAGACACACTTATTTGCCAAGCCCGGTCGCACGCATTTATCCTCCACCTTTTGATGATCCGTGTATGTACACGTTAGTGAAAGTAGTTAGGTATGTTGAGTTGTGTCGTATGCACGTCCTTTCAAATCCGAGAGCGTCCAACTCTATAGTTGGTGATGAGCATTTTTCGCTGGCATTTCTTTATGATATTTTTAAATCAAAATTTAAAACTACGACATTGGACTCCACAAACATCATTAATGAATTTAAAGCACACGTGCCACCTGACTTAGTCCCGTTATTTTCTACTGTTGATTCAAGTCATGTTGCTCATGGGTTCACCCCTCACAGTTTTAATTTAATTAGACGCATTCTTAACATTTTAATCAATCAAAATGCGTCCTTTAAATTATTTGCTAGTTTGTACCAGAGAGACTCCCACCGATATGTGGATGATTTGGTTTTGGCTTGTCTCACCCCTGAAAGGATGCCCCCGGGCACCTTAAAAATATTAACGAATCGGCAAGTCCATCCTTTGCGAATCTTAAGCGAGTTTGATAACATGACATTTCTTTTAGAATTTTCCACTGATTGGGGCGTAGCTACTATTTTCATCGTTTCATATTTTACGCTTCATGCTTCTATGCCACTTGAAATGTCTACCTCTCCGTATATATTTTCCACTATGATTTCTATTGTGTTGGGTGGTGACAGTTTCCCAGGATCATTCTCTTTCTCGGTCTCCATCGAAGGTATGTTGGTTGATGTTGTGGAAACTATTTTTCTTTCTTTGGCTAATGCGTTTTTGAGGTCCCCCCAAGACCACCTTTTGCCTTACAGGTTCTTGTTCCCCGTCGATGATCTTTCGTGCGAGTACACACAGGCCTACTCATCGGTGATGACTATTTTTGAGAGGACGATTGATGGAGCCGTCTACCCCCGACATGTTGACATGGAGCGCCCCCCTCCTATCGACGATGGTGATCCGGTACATGTGGATATGGAGGCTCCCCTTCCCGATGATTTTGGCGACCCGGTTGATGTTGGTGCCGGCACGCAATTGATGATACGTCACCACCACCGAAAGATGATTTGCAATGACATTCTTGGTTCGCTGCTCGCCGCCACTCCTGCCGCTACAATGTCTGCGACCGTTCTCGTCCGTGCTCAATAATCTCCTCCTATTTGAAGATGTCATAATCCAATCAATGATAAAGTACATGCAAAGATAATAACAATAATCATACAAATAATAGGATCACAACAACATCATTTGCAATAAATATAAAGAAACATTCAAAGAATTATATATAAAAAAGTTTAGTCAAATGTTTTAAGCATATAACAAAACTATGTTTGCTTTCAGCTAAGCTAGAGTTCATCCCTCTTCACTTAGCTAACTCTTTCCAGATTCATTTGCCTTTTGCTTTTGTCTCTTAAAGTAGGTAAATGACTTTGGGTAATATCTAGAAGTGGCTCTGGGAAGGGTGGATTTGTTCTTGTAGCTCCTGAAGTGACCGCTTCTTTTTATTTCAGTCTCCTTGTGCCTTGTCCATTCTAAGGAGGGATGGATCTTTTCAATATCAAAAATATTATTTTTGTAGTGTCCCCATGCATTTAGGATAAGAATTTTAGATTGTGGACTCCATGCTTCATAGTTTGGAATTTTTGCTACTCTTCTTTCATTTATATTCCTTTTTAGCCAAGAACTCATCAACGGGTAATGATGGTGGCTCTCTAAATGACTCTCTCTATCTTTTTCTATGATTGCTTGAAGATTTTCCAAGGTATTTCCTTACAAGTTCAATTTCTTCCTCAGAGTGAACTGATCTGTCCCTTTCAGCAGCGTCTTCAGAATAGTCAATCAGAGGAAGATTGAGAGCAAGCCTTGTGATGGTGATGTTGCTGATGCGGCCGTTGATCCCCGACATAGGGAGTTCGTTGATTGGGATGAACGTTGCTGCAAGCTCGAGAATGGGATTCTATCACAACGTTCTTCGCCAATGCCGCCACCGGTACATTTTTGCTCGACGTCCGCCGTCACCATCACCGCTGTCACCATCAAATAAAAATATATAATTATAAAAATAAATATTTATAATTATATATTGTTTAGCAATTTTTATTTTTAAAGCATTTTATTTTTAGTGTTTATTTCATTTCATTAATATGTGTGCCTATAACCATCAAGGGTGTGTTTATTTCATACATTTATTATTGTGTTTGTTATGTCATGTGTATGATGAGTGTATATAACCATCATGTGTTTATTTTATTTGAATGGAGGAGATTGAGTGGTGTAGGATATATAAGGTCATGTTATGAAGGATTTTGATAAACTGATGAATGAAAAGAAAACCTAGAATTCAAAATTAAATTTTCACCCTCCTTCCTCCTTGCCAAGTTTGGCCCTCCCCTTTCTCTCCTCTCTCTTGGCCGCCGGCCACCCCAACCCCCCTCCCTCTCAACTCTCGGCCTCTCCTCTCCTCCCTCCTCAAGTTCACCACCAAACAACCACTCCCTTTCTTCACTAAACCCGACCCCCCAATCACCCTTGAGTTTCGACGAACCCTATCCAATCTCCTAGCCGCCACCCTCTCCCTCCCCTTCAAAATTTCGGCCACCCACCTCCACAACCAACCGAGCCCTCTCGTCCCTTCTAAACAACCAACCAACCACCCTATTCCCTTTCCCAAAAAATCGTCCACCTTTTTTCTCTCAACTAAAATAATTTTTGGCTTGCAAGGTTTCTCCCTCTCCTAGGGTTTCTTGCAAAGGAGAATGGCTTGCGATTTCATCGTCCGGTGCAGATCCGTGGATTTGCGTGGAAATAGAATCAACCACCGTCGTGAGCGCTTCCTCCACTCATTATTGTGGACGGATCTCTTGGATTGGGTAACGATTTTCTAAACCTCTCTAAAGTGAATTCTTCTATAATATTTGTGAGGCTTGGTGGAGTAGAAGACTAGTAATTTGTTCTGATTTATACTGAAATTAGTGTTTAAATAAATTTGATTTTTTAAAAGCATGTTCCTTCCGAATATTTTCATAAAAATAGGATCGGGTAGATCTCGTGAACGCTAGTAGAGATCAGATTCATTATCCTTGATTTCTCCTCGAGTTCTAGGGATTTGGTTAACCTCGATTCAAATTAATTTGGGGATTGAATTTGGACTTTTGTTTAAATCTCTATTTTAGTCCGGATCCTCTCATGTTGGTTTTGTGAATGCTTGCGCATAAATTTAATTTGAATTGCTAATTTTTTGGATCGGGTAGGTCCTATTCGCTTGATCGAACATTGACCTATAGCCATTGTTCAATCTATAAAAGGGGTAGCATCCCTTTGTTTTGTGCGTTGCTAAATTGGTTGAATATTTGGTAGAATTTTAGAGAGATCCCGCATGCCACGAATCCAATTTTTAATTGTTGAACCCAAGAGCGCGTAGTATAATCCGTCGAACCCATTGGCTTGCATCACCTTGACCCTTGAAGGATCCAAATGGCTTGGTTAGCATGCACACTCTCCCCCTTTCTAACTTCTTCAAAAATTCTCTGTTGAAGGTCGGCTTGGGAGGCATCAAATCTACTTGCCACACTTTGGAAGATATTTTCTTAATCTTAGAGAATATCATTTTTACTGCTGCCTATGTTTTGCAGTAATTTATTTTGGCAGTTGTGGTTGTATTATTGTAGGTGATTGTATCTACTTTTCAGGACTTCATTTGTAGCGACTCGAATTCCAATACGAAGAGAAAATAAAAGCAAAGTCAAGAGGTTTATAAAATTTTATCGATCATGTTACGCGATTGTGTCGATGAAACGACTATTTTGAAGATCCAATGAATGAGATGAAAATAAAATAAAACATTATAAAATTGTTTATTGAAAATATTTGTGTGCAATAAAATTTTGAAGTTGGGGGGTGCTAATAGCACACTTGGTGTGCCAGTAAGAGATTTGATGTGAAAAGAGCAATATAAAGAGAGTGAAAAAGTATTTAAACCTAATCTTAACCCAATTAGGTTTGTCGTGGGTTTTAGGCTCTGTTTGGGAAACCGGTGCCGCTTTAAAAACGGGAAGTTCAAAAAGGAGATGGTAAACTGTATTTTCAAAACGGTGGTTTTAAAACTGAGGGTTTGTTTGGGTAATCTCAGTTTCAGTGACGGTTTAACTTATTTTTAAAATTATCTTCACATGAATTTTATTTATTTCAGGCCAATTTTTTCTGATTTTTTTTTTAAAAATTAGGTATTATATTTGTGATTTTTTTTTTACAATTTATGGATATAATTATTTTTTTTATTGGGGTTAAATTGATTAAGTAAAATAAAATTAAATTTAAAAAATATTTCAAACGACCGTTTTGAAAGGGAGAATGGAGGTCTCCCTGACCTTTTCAAAATGGAGGAAAAAGTAGGTTTTAAACCGGCCGTTTTAAAATGACAACATTGTAGTCGTTCCCAAACACCTTTCCCCCGGTCCATTTAGAACGGAATGAAGTCAAAACGGAATCCCAAACATAGCCTTAGACCTATTCAAAGGACATAAATGAAACCAGCACACTTCTCGACTTCCCTGCACCAGCACCGCCTCTGCCTTCCGTGAGAAATAGTCGCGTGATTCCAATTCCGCTCAATAGAAGTTACCGCTTGCTAGGGCTCAGCGAGGGCTCGGCAAGGGCTCGACGATGAGTTTTCTCCCTTATAGAGGATGACATCCATATCTCTTAGTGTTCTCCAGGGCTCTCATAGAATTCGGCCGACTGTATGCCTTTCTTCTTCCTCCTCTTTGATGCTTACAAGGAAATATATGGTTCTGGAAAGGGCCGATCAAGTTGTTTGCCCTTTTTCTCTCACTATAAGCCTTCTTCCTTATTGTTTTACCTCTTCTTTCTTCCTTTTATGGTGATAGAGATGGTATGAAATGAACCTAGTGTTTTGATTTATCTTTATTGATATGAGATTGGATACAAGTGGCTATTTTTGCTTCCTTTGATTATTTTAAGGACTTTCGGCATAATACACCCCCGAATTACAAGGATTTGACACTTTGCACCCCAAAAGTTTAAAATTGGCACTTTGCACTCTTCAAAGTTAAAAATTTGGCACTTTGCACCCTAGGCTTAAATATTAAGGGCCTTTTGATACTTCTCCAAAGCACTTTTACATCAAAGAAGGAAGGACATTTTTAATCTGCCTCTTCCAAGGCTGATCTTCATGAGTTAAGCACGTACTATTCCGGCTGTCAATAGGATCATTGTGCCAAAATTAGACGGGGCCTGATGTATTTTAATAAATATAGGAACTCACATCTCTAGTTTTAGAAAAACTAAATATTATCGAATGAACTCACTGGAGTGGGGCTAAGGTTGATCTCAAGTATCTGAAAAACCAGGCTCGCCGAAATTAATCCGTGCAAGGCTGATCTTCATGAGTAAATACAGGAACTGAGTGCATAAAACTTCCAATAAAAGAAAACATTGTCAAATGAACTCACATTGACAGCAATGCATGCCGACAAAAAAACTAGCACAGTAATTAAAGAAACACCTAAGTAATCTTAAAGTTAAGCACAACAGCTCCACCTCAGGCAGGATTAGGTACATGAATCTTAAGCAAGTAATCTTAAACAAGTAATTTTTTCATCAAACAGTAATTAAACAAGTAATTAAACACAAAAATCTCAAATCTTTTAACCAACAAAAATGATTACAAAGAGCTCCAAAAATTCCACGAGCTCTAAAATTTCCAGGAGCTCCAAAATTTCCACAAGCTCCAAAATGATAGATAACTTTTAACGTAAGCACGACACTTCATGTGTTCCTATGCATCTACATTTTAAAGCAAATTTAATATTAGCAGTCGAATAATAAGAAAAATTGCAAAACAGGAATAAGGAAAAATAATGATTACCAGAATGTAACAGTTTAAACCAAGGTTAGGGTTTACCCAAAAATGTGGCTGTCGGAGCTCAAACACGGAGGAATCTGCAGAAATGAAATCCTACAACAGAGATGTATCAAAACAGTAGGTATCGGCTGGAACATCGCCGAAAAAACTGCTCTCTTCATCGGTGATAGAAAGTAATGGCGACATTCGAGTTCTTACCTATAAGCAGGGCTCGTCGGAGGAAGTAGTCGGGATGGCCGGAGGAAGAAGCAGTGGGGACAGCCGGAGGAAGAAGCAGTCGGGATCGCCGGAGGAAGAAGTAGTCGGGATCCCCGGAGGAAGAAGCAGTCGGGATCGTCGGAGGAAGAAACAGTCGGGATCGCAGGAGGAAGGAGCAGCCGGGATCGCCGGAGGAAGGAGCAGTCGGGATCGCCGGCAGAAGAGGCAGTCAGAATCGTCGGAGGAACAAGCAGTCGGGATCGCCGGATCCTTGTCGGAAATCTGCCGTCAAGCTTGTTGTGGGAAGAATCAGGAGGGAATCAACCGCAGTAAAAAAACCTAATTTTATCTTGTCCGGTTCGGCTGATTTCGCTGACCAAATTGCACTTGTTATTAGCACATCAGGCTGCATTCTGCCAATGATGCTTTATTTAGATGGTGCATTGTGTTAATTTTAATAAATTGGGGTGCAAAGTGCCAAAACTCCCTAATTGGAGGGTGCATTATGCCAAAAGTCCTTATTTTAATTGCTATTGGAGATGCTTTGGACATGCTTTGTTAGAAAGGAAATGGCTGATTTTTCTACTTGGTGTCTTGGTTTTACTTGCCGGCTAGTTATGTGGGGATATAAATGATATTTAGGGGTTCTTTCATGAGTCAGACAGTATTAAGGCTCTGTTTGGTTGGACTGTTGCTGGTGGAAAGCTGCTGATGAACTGCTGCTGATTGAAAAAGTGCTGATTCTGGAAAACAGAGTTTTGTTAAAAAAACTATTTGAGTAAAACAGAGTTTAGAAAACGGAGTTTTCGAAAAGTTGTTTGGATTCAAAACAGAGTTTTTAGCAATTTTTTTTTCAAATATGAAAATGACATAACACAATACTAAACAAAGATTCATTCATAACACAAAATTATGGTTCATTGATACAATTTTTTACACTCTACGCTCTTGCTTCATACAGCTGATTCGCAATAATATTACTGTTGAAAGTGGGCCCGCCGACCATAGAAAGGTCAAGACCCGGGCCAACAGCCCGACTGCAGTCGGTGCACCCCAACCCGCTCTCCGCCTTGGATATAAACCGTGCGGCGGGTTGTTGAGGCCGGGATTCGATCCCATGACCTCCTTTATAAGAGGATTTTATCTTATCCTCTCATACCCAACTGAGCTGCAGCGCAGTTGGGTATGAGAGGATAAGATAGAATCCTCTTATAAAGGAGGTCCTGGGATCGAATCCCGGCCTCAACAACCCGCCGTACGGTTTATATCCAAGGCGGAGAGCGGGTTGGGGTGCACCGACTGCAGTCGGGCTGTGGGCCCGCCGACCATAGAAAGGTCAAGACCCGGGCCCACAGCCCGACTACAGTCGGTGCACCCCAACCCGCTCTCCGCCTTGGATATAAACCGTGCGGCGGGTTGTTGAGGCCGGGATTCGATCCCAGGACCTCCTTTATAAGAGGATTTTATCTTATCCTCTCATACCCAACAGCGCTGGGTTGGGGTATGAGAGGATAAGATAAAATCCTCTTATAAAGGAGGTCCTGGGATCGAATCCCGGCCTCAACAACCCGCCGCACGGTTTATATCCAAGGCGGAGAGCGGGTTGGGGTGCACCGACTGCAGTCGGGCTGTGGGCCCGGGTCTTGACCTTTCTATGGTCGGCGGGCCCACTTTCAACAAAAAGCGCAGTTGGGTATGAGAGGATAAGATAAAATCCTCTTATAAAGGAGGTCCTGGGATAGAATCCCGGCCTCAACAACCCGCCGCACGGTTTATATCCAAGGCGGAGAGCGGGTTGGGGTGCATCGACTGCAGTCGGGCTGTGGGCCCGGGTCTTGACCTTTCTATGGTCGGCGGGCCCACTTTCAACAATTACGTAGCGCAATCATCTCCTCTACACCACCTGCAGTGTCAGTACATGTCTCTTGTGGACCTTGTGAGGACATCCCATGGTCTTGAACCCTTTGCTCAGACTCACTAAAATCAATGTCCACACGCGATGGATGCCGACGAATGAAATTATGTAAACACATAGTGACGATCACAATAGCTACTTGCTTGTCGAAATGATAGCTTGACATGTCCCTCAGTATGACCCATTTCTTTTTCCAAGCACCCAACCATCGTTCTATCACACTTCTTAGTGATGAGTGTGCATGATTGAAAATCTCTCGATCTTCTTCAGCTCGACGACCACCACGAGCAAAGTCTGGTAGATGATACCGCGTATCTTGATACGGTTTCAAGTATCCTCTTTGCAGAGGATAACCAGAATCTATCAAGTAATATTTTCCTGAAAAATATTTAATAATATTTATCAGCAGTTATTTTGTGTAGTAATAAATAATATAATAAAATTTTACATAGTTACCTAGAGGTGGATGCGGGAAGGTATAACGTGGATCACTTATCGCAAAATTGAAAATGCGGCTATCGTGCGCTGATCCCTCCCAACCCGGCATAACGAAAGTGAAGCACATATTGAAATCACAAGTAACCATGATATTTTGAGTTGGACTGCCACGCCTCTCAATATAAGGTACTTGACTTCCAACTGGTATGCACGCGTGAACATGTGTCCCATCAATTGCTCTTATGCAATCTTTAAAAAATGACATGTAACGTCTGTCATACATAATCTCTGGGGGAGTACTACTGAAAGATCTATCTGATGACTGAATCACTACTTTCTCTAACTGCAACAAAGCACGAAGATCTCGAGAAAAAAATCTGCTAGCTGTCTCCGTTGAATGCTGAAAGCGCTCAATTGGTTTTCTCATTGATTCATTATGCGATAATATATATATTGTCAGCGCCAGGATTTCTCGGGATGCAGTCCTTCTTGTTCCCCGAAATCCGCACTTCTCTTCCAGAGCATGCAATAAGTCCACATCATTTATCACCAAGACCATATTCGGATACAACATAACCACATCATAAACATAATAGAGTCCACCACATAATAGTCTACACTGCAACATAAAAAACAAAACCAAATATGATAGTGGGTAATATATCAGAAGAGAACTCCACTACCCCCCACGGAGGAAGCGATTACGCAGCCACTTTACGTTCATCCCATCTGGTAAGCACAAAAATGTCTCCCTATGATTTTTGTCCATAAAATACGTGATTGCAAAATCATGGAACTCTTCATCAGACTGCACTTCCTGGTACGTAGCTAATTTATCTATTGCCTAGCGGATGCTAAACTTGGAAGTAGCTTTTTTTGGTGCCTCCTGGATGCATCGACTAATGGTTTTAGAAGACTCCGCCAAGTCTTCTAACACCGAACTAATAACTTTGCTTTTCCCTTTCTTTCGCTTCTTGATAGGTGCTGATGTAGCTGTGTTCTCACGTGGCGCTGGATCACCAATGACGTCAATGTCCTCCGGATCACCATCTGACATTCCTCTTTCGTCAACTGTCTCGGGGATCTCGTTAATGGTGTTCGGGGTGCAAGCATGATGTCATGTTGCGACAATAGAGCTTAACATCATATTTAGTTTCTCCTTTAACTCTGGATGTATTCTGAGTAACGAAATATTTTTTTCCGCCGGGACAACCTAAAAAATACATATATTTGACGTTAGATGTTGTTTCTTTTAAAAAAAACGCTAAACAAAAATGTTATGGAAAATGAGTACCTTCAATCTTTCGTCCCACCACTCGTCCGAAGCGTCTATAGTTTTTCTTAAGGATTCCAACCCAATCCGGTGTTATCAAGTTTTAACTCCGTCCATAATTTTCACTCCTTCAAATGATCCCATTTATTTTTCAATGAGACTTTGTCGTACTGTTTTATAGTAAGCTCCTCAAAATTCTTCATAACGTTGCTCCAACCCTCTTTAGTAAAATGTGTGGTTGGTCGATTCCCAAGTTCTATCTTTTTAATACATATGTCACAGAAAAGCACGATAGCTGTATTGTCCCAAAATGCGGCCACACCACCATCTTTTGATTTTCCCATCTTTAGAAAATAAAATAAGTTAATTTTTTATGAAAACACACACATACATAGAACAACACACACACACACACACACATACATAGCACACAACATATAACACACTCAAATAACAACACACACACATATATATAACAAACACACACATATAACATACACAACACAACACACACACAACATATCTACCATACACACACGTACATACAACACAACATAACACAACAACATACATAAAACACAACAACATACATACAACACACACAACACAACACACACACAACATAACATTTATTTTTCAATGAGACTTTGTCGTACTGTTTTCTAGTAAGCCCTCAAAATTCTTCATAACGTTGCTCCAACACTCTTTAGTAAAATGTGTGGTTGGTCGATTCCCAAGTTCTATCTTTTTAATACATATGTCACAGAAAAGCATGATAGCTGTATTGTCCCAAAATGCGGCCACACCACCATCTTTTGATTTTCCTATCTTTAGAAAATAAAATAAGTTAATTTTTTATGAAAACACACACATACATAGAACAACACACACACACACATAGCACACAACATATAACACACTCAAATAACAACACACACACACATATATATAACAAACACACACATATAACAGACACAACACAACACACACACAACATATCTACCATATACACACACACACACAGGAAAACTGAAAATCAAAATCCGGAAAAAATAAAAAACCCTAAAATTGAAAAGCAGGAGAAGGGGTATACCTCTGCTGAGAGGGAGAACAGTGGCACCAGATATACAGGAAGAGTGTGCAAATAACGTACAACAAAGAAGGAGGTGGAGGGGAATCACGCGTATGCAAGGAGAACAAAAAAAGGTTGAATGTAATCGGGAAAAGTCGGTAGAAAAATTATTGGAGTCGTGCGGCGACGAGTCTGTCGTCGTCGTCGGGGAAGAAGTCCGGTAGTTATAGGAGGTGCATCAGATTTCTTGTCTGTTGTCGTCGTCTCCGTGGAAGATGCAGCAGTTGCGTCGATGCTCGGGAGAGATGCTCTGCCGGTCGATCCAGGAGGTCCGTCGGATTTCTCGATGGGGAAGAGGAGCGGGCGATGCAGGGGTTGCGCCCGGGGAAGATGGTTGTCGTCGGGGAAGTGTCGGGGAAGAAGCCCGCTAGGTATCGAGATTTCTCCGATCCGCAGAACTTGTGCGGCGAAAAGCAGGAAAATATCGCGGTTAGCCTATAAGTCAAAATCGTGGATTTTTAAAACCGCCGTTTGCAGGATCAGCTGCGCCAAACGCCGCTTATGTCCAAAATCGCGGTGCGTTTCCGCCGTTCAGCAACCTAAAAGCCTAACCAAACAGCACCTAAATCACAAAAAGAGATTTTTCTATGTTTTTGATCTTAGGTTTTTGGCCAAATATGATTATGATGTGGAAATTCTTCGGTTATGTTTGGTCTATTTTGAGATGACTTGGATGCTATAGGAATTGAGGATTTTAAAGTCTCTTTATTTTTTTTTGTTATGATTTGTTGGGGGGGGGTTCCCTCTTGAGATTGAAAGAAACGTAATATGAAATTACTTCACTATTAGTAATGACATTGACATATTGGTAGCTGAATTGATTAAAGTTTTGGATGAAATATACTATATTTGATATCTTTCATGGTTCTACATATGTGTTTCCATGTAAATAAGTTGTGGTTGGATGTAGCAAAGCTTCATGATTGGTTATTGGTGATTAGTTAAAGGTTAGAAAGTTAGCATTATGGTGCATTTGATTGGAAATTTGGAACTAAAAGAGTTGATGAAATTATTCATATATTCAATGTTCTTGAGTTATTTAAGGGCTTCTCGCTTACAGTTCTCTTGTCTTTCGATAATTTAGTTAATGTTTAATACATGATAGCTAATTCATTTGACACAAAATAACAGATATTGCAATGAATAACAATAGTTAGTCGATGAGGAGTTCAAGAAATGATAAAAAGAAAAGAAAAGACCGTGTTGAGTTCTTACGTCTTTATTATGCTTACCTTTGAATTTTTTCAGAATATACTTGCATAGTTTTCATAAAAAAGTATTTTAGTGAATGCGCATTAACATGAAATTGAAATTGTTTGAGTTTTCGAATCACTGATAAGAAAATGAAAATCACTAAAAGATGTTAAATTCGAAATAGCAATAATCAATAATGAAAAACAACATAAAAAAGAAAGGATAAAAGACAAATATTTAGTGAAATGAGAAGTATAAAAGATTTGCATAGAAAATTGATAAGGTTTAACCCAATGCTGTGGGGGTGAAAATACCCATGGCAGAATACTTTTGAGATTTATATGCGGTCGTTGAAGGCCAGAAGCCGTTGAAGGCTCAGGGGTCGTTGAAGACCCAAATGCATTCAAATATACCCTTATCATTTCCCAAAACATAAAAAAAGATATTTTGACATGGAAACTTGCATATGAACGAAAAGAATGATGCAAAAAATGAATTACGAGTAAAAATGAATTATGAATAAAGCAAAGACAAAATTGAATATGGATGAAGAATCTGACAAGTGAAAGCGAATCACATAAATAGGAACGATGGTTCTTGTTTATGAGCGTTCTGTTTTGTACGTGACAAGCAGTGTTGACGACCTCCGCCAGAAATACTCTGGTAATAAAGAATCATTCAACATGGTTCTGCATTTCTCTATGAGAGTTCTATTCTTTCTCTCAGTGACTCCATTTTGTTGTGGAGTGCGAGAAGAGGAAAACTCATGAAAGATACCTAGACTTTCACATAATTTTTTTATGACACCAGATTCAAATTCTATTTCATGGTCATTTCTGATTTTGACCACAAAGCAGTTCAATTTTTTCTGAATTTGCCTAACAAAATTAGTGAAGGAGTCATATGTATCTGACTTGTGTTTCAGAAAGAACACCCATGCAAATCATGAGTAATCATTAACAATAACCAACGTGTAACCTTTACCTCCTAAACTACGAATCTACAAGGGACAAAATAAGTTCATATGGAGCAGATATAAGCATCTTGTAGATTCTTTACCAATGATGCTCTTAATGGTAGCCCTTGTCTTCTTGCCCATTTGGGGCATCACAAGATCTCTCTTTAACACACTTAATAGTAGGGACATCACACACTAAGTTGTGAGAAAATAATATAATATGAAAATAATATTTGTTAATCTCTTGTGCCATTGGTCATATAGAGACGCACTATCTTTTGATAAAAAGCACACTGGTGTAGAATAGTCTAAACAAAGAAAATTCAAACAGAAAATATTTGTACTTCCAGTGTCTGTTAAAATAGTTTCTGAGCTATCAGACGACTTTATCAAACACTTATCCTTGTAGAACTCTTACCATATAGCCTTTGTCACATAATTGACTTATGTTAATGAGATTATGTTGTAATCTCTTAACATGCGCCACGTCTGTGAAAAAGAATATACCATTAGTAATCATACCGTAGCTTTTTTTAATTCGCCTGTTTGAACCGCCAAAAATAACTTTTGGACCATCCTTAACTGGGGTATAGTTTTGAAGTAGGCTTCTTGTCCCGGTCATATGCTGAGAGCATCCACTGTTCAAATACCAAATTGACATTTTGTTGGCCTTTGGACATACCTGCATTTATAAACTAATTTCCCTTAGGAACCCAAACTGATTTGGGTCTTTGGTTCTGAGTTAGCTTGACACCACTGGGACTGTTAACATTTTGATTGGTCATCATTGCAGTGTTAACTCGTGGAGTCTTATAACTCATGAGATTAAACTAACAATCAATGAGAAAATGACCAACCTTGCCACAACACCAACAGTCAAACCTATTGTATCTTCTCTTGCTCTCATGCCTTACCTTTTGATGCAGGAGCAACTGACTTGGAGGTAGTAGCCTCGTGATTACAACACACACAAGACTTCTTCATCTAAAGTGGCTTGACAACAGCAGGCTTTACCGTTGGTGTCTTCTTTGCACTCGGTCCATGAATGAAAGGACCATAATCCTTAAGGATGATTTCTTCGTGAGGTGCCTTTAGAGTACTCGTTCCAAAATTCCTAGGACGGCTCCATCCTTGGTAGTTTTTGTTAGGATCAACATATGTTTGTCTAGAAAAGTTACTATTGGATGCCTCAAAGTCATACTTGTTTGTAGGAAAGATAACTTTCATGAAGGTGGTTTGGCTTAAAACAACCTTCCTTTTACCCTTAACAGATTTGTGTCCAACCCCGCTTCCCTTCTTTGGAGCAGAAAATCCATCTATGAGAAGAAGGACAATGTTTGGCTTCGAGAGCTTGCTATGAGCTTCTTCTTGGCCAATAACTTTTCTTCTAGTTCATTGACGATTTTTTCTTTCAGATGAACTTGTTCAGTATAGGTCAAGAGTTCCTCTTTCAGGGACTGGACTTCATCTCTGAGAGGAGTTAATTTTTCTATTTCTTCTCTCAGATAAGATTCCACTGCCTTTAGAGACTTAATCTCCTTGGTCTGGGATTTGACTACCGTACGAAATTTGTCAAATCCCGCCAACAGAACCTTATACTAAGCCAATAAATCTGACTCCTCAGAAGAATAATATTCATGGCCTTCTGAGGCTATTTCAGACTCGAAGAGAGGTGTATGAGAATTTACCTTCCCATTATAATGGGAGTTGACTTCATCCTCATCTGACTGAGCCATTAGCCCAAAATAGGCTTCTTCATCTGAGCTTGACTTATTTGAGTCGATGTCACTCAGAGTCTTTGTCTTCTTCGTTATGAAGCTCTTTTATTCCTTCTTCTTTGTGCGGAAGGATTTCTTTTCTTCTCTTCTAGTTCATTCCTTCTATTTGTGCGGACAATCAACAATCATGTGCCCTATCTTATTGCAACAGTAACACACAATGTCAAATGAAAAACGTTTGTTCGGCTTTGATATATACATATCGTTGTTATTATAGCTTTTCTTGCAGTGATTACCATCACCACGTGATCTCTTGTAGTTAGATGATGAGGGCTGATTTCTCATCTACCTCCTCTTGTTAAGCATTCTCTTGAATTGTTTGGAGAGTAAAGAGAACTCTCCATCTGACATTTTAGAGCATGAGGTGCTTGTATCTGAGGCTTTCTGAAAACATGAGGTTTTGTTCTGGCAGGAGACAGCTCGAGCCTTCCTTGGCCCTTCAACCTTTAGTGCCATTGACTTTTCTCTGGTTGAGGATCTGCTTCCCTCTTCTTCAACTTTCCTTGTGTTGATATGAAGTTCATATGAAAGCAACTTCCCGAACAGATTCTGAGGGTCAATGTTGGCAAGTTTACCAAACTCTCTTATCGCACAAACCTTGTTATCCCATTCTTTCGTTCGGGATCTCAAGAATTTGTCGTTAAGTTCACCGTTTGTGGACGCCCAACCATAGTTCCTTAGGCTGTTAACGATTTTGAAGAAACTCTCGTAGCAGTCAGCTATCGAGTCCTTTTTTGCCTTGTTTGAATGCCTCATATTCCTGGTTGAGGAGTGATTTTCGATCAACCCTAACTTCCTTTGTTCCTTCCATGAGGACAATTAGAGAAGTCTATATTTATTTGGCCAATTTGTAGTGGATTAAGTTCTGCAACATGGAGTCATCCACCG
This sequence comes from Platanthera guangdongensis, assembly GCA_039583875.1. NCBI lineage: Eukaryota > Viridiplantae > Streptophyta > Magnoliopsida > Asparagales > Orchidaceae > Platanthera > Platanthera guangdongensis. Next base: position 131,658,586 of record CM077164.1, read on the forward strand.
CACTTGTAATAATGTTTTTGCTTTCTTGTCCAGAGATACGATGACAATCTCATCTTTATTTAGATCAAGCATCTTCTTAGTTACCATCAGATTTGGGTTGATGGTTGAAGCAATCATGGGCACATGCAGACCTTATTCAACAATCTGAAAAATTGTTGGATCGACAACTTCCTGAAGAACCCGACTCTTTCCTTCCACATGGGGAAGTTTTCCTTAGAACACACAGACGACTTCATGGGAGACATATCCTTGCTTCTATCCATGACAAAAAATCTTTTGTTTTGATAACTAGATTGATATCTTGTTTAAGGTGTTAACCTTTTAATGAACAATCTCGCTCTGATACCAATTAAAAGTATCTAGTTGTCTACCTAAGTCACCTAAAGGGGGTGAATAAGTGAGTTCTGCGTTTTTTTGCAGAATAAAAAATTGATAATAACAAACACATAGAAGCACAACACAGACGCAAAGATTTATAGTGGTTATCCAAGATGAGTACGTGCACTGTCCCTCCTCGCCTATCTTGCACTTCGGGTTAGACTCGACTACTTCACAAAAACTCAGATTATCACAATCTTACACCTCAAAGCCTCAGCTCCTACAACTCGGAGACAACTCTTCCAGATCTCGAAGAACAACCTCTCCTACAACTCGAAGAACAACCTCTCCGACAACTCTGAGAACAACCTCTCCTACAACTCAATCCAATAAACACAAATTTACAAATTTAGAAGTAGAAACTTCCTATAATAAGAAAAATAGTTTTGTACAACTTTTTAGATTGCAAACAATCTTCTTCAGATCTGAATTGATTTAGTCTTTTTCCTTCTTGGAGAATAGATCTTGAAATAATGGTTGGAGAAGAAGACTTGAAAACTTGAAAACCTTGATCCGAAAAACTTTGGAATCTGATTTGATCAAGAACACCTTTGAAGAATCTGAAAACAATGATCTTGTCGAATTTATCTTTCTTAGAATAATCACCGATCGTGAACTCTAGGTTGTCAGGATGAGTGTTTCTGAGCACTATCGATCGGGAAAGAAAATTTACTCGGCCGTTCACGATTTTGAAATTAGGTTTTGTGATTCTTGCAATTTATTGTTATGAAATGAAATCCTTGATATTTATATAGGATTCATCGGCAACGACTAAAAATCTCCTTCCAAAAATGAGCTTCATGTGTACTGTACATGACTGTCATTTGAAACAGAACCCGTCGAAAAAATCGATCCAGAAAAATCATTAAGTCCATTCGTCGAAATGACTCGTGTAATACTTAGAACACTCGATGAATCACACAGTCATTCGACGAACTCCACAAGTGCATTCGACGAATTACATGAAAGCACTCGACGAATTACTCGAGACCATTCGACGAATTCCACATAGACGGAAATGGGACCAGAAGAATTTTTTTGTTAACTCACTAGACCACTCGAGAACATTCAACGAATTCCACGAGTGTTCACGTGACATCTCGACGAATGATATGAGACTTCACGTGAATACTCGACGAATTTGACTTAGCCGTTTTTAAAGATATTTCAAGAAATAGACAGAAATTTCCTGAGTAAACTCGACGAATTCCACAAGTGTTCATGTGACATCTCGATGAATGACACGAGACTTCACTTGAATACTCGACGAATTTGACTTAGGATACTTATTTGTTTTCCGTGAACTCAACAACCATTCTTTTCCTTGATTCCTACACTCTTGAAACTTTGAGTGAAGGCAGTCCAGAAACATTGAGTGAAGACAGTTCACTCAACGCCAAGAAGCAAAAAATGTCGACAGAATACCCAATAGTCAAAGTCGTAGTGTTTCAGTCAAGAAATCTGTTTAAGGATAAAAGTGTTGAGTGAAGGCAGTTCACTCAACGCCTACTCAGTAAGGATTCTGTCTAAGGACAAAAGCATTGAGTGATGACAGTTCACTCAACGCCTTATCTAAAAGTCAGGCAAAGGATAGAAGCGTTGAGTGAATAAGCTTCACTCAACACCCTTATTTAGAGAAATCCAACTAAGTCCAGAAGCGTCGAGTGATGAAGGCTCACTCGATATCTAAGCTATCAAACTATAAAAGTCTATATGCATTGAATGATGAATGCTCACTCGACGCACTCAATGCCTGAAGATGCATAATTCTGCTAAGTACTTTTGTGTTGAGTGACAAGACTTCACTCAACGCCTGAGAAGTCTGTCTAGAATTTACTAAGTCCAGAAGCGCTTAGTCATGCTGACATCAACATAAATTTAAATATCACGGGATTTGCTTGCTAGAAGACATAAGACGCTGCTTCCCCTTAAGATAACTATAAATACAAAAGTGAGGGTGCAGTTGTCATTTCCGGCCAGTCCTACTGCGCAAAGAGCCGTTGGATTTTCGGGAAATAAAAAGCAGTGTTCCGTGAAATTAAAAGGGGGTTGAGCTTTTGGAGAAAAAGAACTCTGCTTCATCTTCTTCCTGAAAGCTAAGAAGTAGTGCTCTGCAACTCGAGTTCAACAACAAGTCTAAAAACTTCACACGGGGTTAGTTGATAGAAGAAGAGAAGAACAACAACATCATTTAGTCTTCATTAATAAAATCAGAAGCTCCAGTTTTTTTGAGACTCTTCCCAGCACAAACAAAACCATCCTGAAGATCTACTTCCTTGGTGCTGAGAAGTATGGCTGAGTTCATTCAGTCTAGAGAGAAGGCTCAGAAAACATTTTCTCTAGAGCAAGCCAACAAAAACAAACTTACTCATTTCACTATGTAGGATCATTCTTGATCTGAGTTGTAAGTGTTGGGTACATTGGTCAAATGTACCTGATTTGAAGAAGCCTCACCTAACTCAATGATATACATCAGAATGTATTTGATGTTTGTTTGAGTTACTTGTGCAGGTTAGATATACACTGGACTGGAGCTGAAAATTTCTAAGTCCATGTGTCGACACCCAGAGGCAAAGTGTCGACACTTGAGAAAGCTTGTGTCGACACCCAGACATGCAGTGTCGACACTTGGAGTCATTGTGTCGACACCTGGGAAGAAGAGTCGACACCAGTCAGAAAGTGTCGACACTTGGAGCTGTGTCGACACTCAGTGTAGAAGAATGCAGAAAAGCTGTGTCGACACTTAGCAGAAGTGTCGACACCCAGAAGAGCTGTGTCTACACCAGAAAGTGTCGACACTTGAAGTGAGTGTCGACACTCAGCAGAAGTCTACAGATTCCAAGTACAAGTGTCGACACTCAACACAGTGTGTCGACACTATGCAGAAGACTCAGCACTGGAAGAAAGTGTCGACACTCAACACAATGTGTCGACACTTAGCTAAAGACTCAGTATTTGAAGAATGTGTCGACACTCAGCACAATGTGTCGACACAAAATCAGAAGAGTCAACACTTGAAGAAAGTGTCGACACTCAGCACAATGTGTCGACACTTAGTTGAAGACTCTACACTTGAAGAAAGTGTCGACACAAGGAGCTGTGTCGACACTTAGCAAAGAACAGGAAATTGTAAAAAATATTCTAAGTATAAGTGTCGACACTAAGGGAATGTGTCGACACTCAGCTGAAGAATCAAGAATGAAGACTTGTGTCGACACCAAGAAGCAGTGTCGACACTTGACAGTTTCTACACATGAACATGTGTCGACACAAAGGAGATGTGTCGACACTTAGAAGAATAACAGATAAAGAATGAAGTACAAGTACTTGTGTCGACACTCAATTTTAGTGTCGACACATGCAGAAGAAACTGTGTCGAGACATACAAGGAATTGTGTCGACACCTTGTAGACTTGTGTCGACACTTACACAACATGTGTCGACACTTGGTCTATAAGTGTCGACACTTAAGAACAGAAAGTCTCGACACTAACTGACAGTTAGCAGAATTTCAAGAAGTGACTGGTTGACATGACAGCTGCCAATCCAGCCGGTCTACAGCAACTGTCAGAGAAGTCAAAAGTCTGTTATAAACCGGATCAGCCGGTTACCATAAAGGAAGCCTATAAATAGGCACCCACAGTTTAAAGTGGTAAAAAAGAGTAGTTGTTAAGAAGTTCACAATCATTACATGGTGTGATAATAATTGAAGTAGTTGATCAGACTTAATCAAGAAGTGATACACAGAAGATCAACACAAGAAGATCAGGCAGTCCAACTGCAGATCTAAGTAGTTGGAGAGAGAGAGCTCCAACCAAGGATTCAGTCTTTGGAACTAAGGCTGAAAAGAAGAATTCAGAGTCATCTGGATTTCAAGAAGCAGAGATCAAGGATCAACTGCAGAAGATTCAGACTAATTCAGTTCTACTCAAGAAGCTTTGAAGAAAGCTAAGTCAGTTTGGATCAAGCTGAGTTCTTCCAAGAACTCTTCAAGAAACTCTCAACTCCTCTCATCTTTTCTGGGTTGTAGAGTTAGCATTTATAATTTCTATTATAACTTGTAAGATCCATTGGATCTGAGTGATTGTAAGCCTATTTTATAAAGGCTGAGGGTAGGGCTTGGTGCCTGAGTGTAGGAGTTGAAGAACTCTGAGTGTAGGCCTTTGATTGGCTGAGTGTAGGCCTGGGTGGCTGAGTGTAGGCCTTTTGGCTGAGTGTAAGGCTTTGGGCCTGAGGTAGGAACCTTGTTGGGTTCTGAGCTAGTGGAGAAGTTTGGCCGAATCTAGTACACTGCTAGATAGGCGAAGGGGGAAAGTGGATGTACCCAAAGATTGGGGAACCACTATAAAATTAGTGTGTCTGCTGTGCTGTGCTGTGTTGTGGCTTTACTGTGTGATTTCTGTAATTGCTGTTAACTGTAATAATCTGTGAAAAACTGTTGTGCTGCCAAACAAAAGTTAAAAAGGTTTAGGTCACCTATTCACCCCCCCCCTCTAGGTGTTTAGGTACCATATCTCTCAAGTGGTATCAGAGCCAGGTTCCTCAAAATCAGGACTAACTGTCTGAGGAGATCCTGTTTGGCAAATTCAGTATAAGTCAGAAAACAGGAAACAGTTTCAAGAAAATCAAGAACATGGGTTCTTCAGAGAATCATAAGGAGTTGGGTTCAATGAAACTACCTATATGCAGAAAAGAGATCTTTGGGATCTGGAAAGAGAGGGTTAGGCTTTTTATGGAGGCCTCTGACCCTAGAATATACATCACAGTCAAAGAAGGGCCATATGTGCCCATGAAGATTTCAGTATTGGATGCAAATCAGAGGACTCCAAAGGATTTCTCTGAAATGACCAAGGATGAGATTGTCCTAGCAACTATGGACAAAAGGGCACAGAACATCATAGTTAGTGCAATTGATGATGCCACCTTCCAGAACCTTATTCACTGTAAAACTGCAAAAGAAATGTGGGATACCCTCATTGTCTACATGGAAGGTTCTGAAGAAGTAAGGCAAGATAGGAAGTCCTTGCTTAATCAAGAATATGAGAGTTTTAGGCAAGGAAGAGGAGATAGCATCACTGAATGCTATAAGAAATTTTACAGAATTGTAAATGAACTCATGTCATATGGAAGAGAGTTCACAAACTATGAGTTGAATGATAAATTCTTAAGGTCCCTCACCAAAGACTGGGACACCAAGATCTGTGCCATCAGAGAAATGGCAAAGTTGGGAGAAATTCCTCCTCCCACACTTTTTGGCAAGTTGTTATCTTATGAGATGCAATTGTCAGTGAGAAAAGAAGAAGAAAAGTCAACAAGGACTGAATACAGAGAAAAGACTGTTGCCTTTAAGTCAGATGTACCCAGAAAGAGCAGGACCAAGTCATCAACTCCTCCTCCTGAGGTAGTTGAATCAGAATCTGAAGAGTCAGAAAGTACAAAATCTACAAGCAGTGAAAGTGATGAAGACTTTGCTGCATTCACCAGACATTTTCAGAAGTTCCTTAAGAAGAAACAGTGGAGGTCTAGACCTTCATCTTCCAAAGGGAAAGAGGTTCAGTATCAGGAAAAGAAGCCTTCAAAGAAGGACAAGAAAAGGACCAAGACTAGTAAGGGAACTGGATCCAAGATAATTTGTTACTGCTGCAATAGACAGGGCCATGTTATTGCAGACTGCCCTGAAAGAAGGAAGGAATCCAGTGACAAAAAGAAAACTCACTTCAAAGGAAAGAAGGAAAAGTCCTTTGTTGCAAAGAATGAGAAGACTCTTTCAGATATGTCTTCTTCAGACACTGAGACAGATGCTGAAGCCTATATTGGGCTATTTGCTGAGGAAGAAGAAGAGTTTATGCAGATCATGGAATCTATCTATGAGCAAGAAGACTGTCAAAGCCAAGGACTGATGGCTTTGACTGAAAGTACCAAAAACCTGGAGCAGCCAGGACCCAGTCAGGTACAAGGTCTAACTCAAAGTTCTGGTTCCAGTTCTAGTTCAGAGTCAGATTATTCTTCATCAAGTGATGAGAATATATCTGAGTCTGAGGGAGATATTCATCAACTCCTAGATGAATATCAAGTACTATTGCAAGCCTATAAGAAAAGCAAGACCCTAGCCAAAAATTTGGCCAAGGAAATTGCTGATCTCAAGGCAGCTGCAATAGATTATGAGAAGAATTATGATCAAAAACTGAATGAAGTGGCCAGGCTGAAACACATTACTGTGATTCAGATGGGTACTATTACATTTAAGAATGATCAAATTAAGAAACTGGAGATTAATCTTCAGAAGGAGAAAGAGCTAGCAGCTAGGTATTCAAAACCTAAATCAGTGCTACCCTTGATTGATGATTTTGTTCATCATAAAGGAAAGACTGGACTGGGTTTTGTTATTCCAGCTAGGACTGTTCAGGATCAGTCCAAGTCCAAGGGCAAAGCCCCAACATTCAACAAGACTGCTGTAGTTAAGACAGCTAAGTCAGAACCTAAGCAAAGGTACAACAAATTTGAATGTTGGTGCTGTGGCAAGGTTGGCCACTTTGCTTTGGATTGTTGGCACAATGCCAGTGCCAAGTTGAGTAGCAAGTTACCTGTTGGAAAGACAGCAGGTAGCTATGTCAATTTGCAAACTAACAATCACCAAGGACCCAAGTTTACTTTGGGTTCTAAGGTTCATTAATTTGTTTTGCAGGAGAATCCAAGTGGCCATACCCCTACATGGTACTTGGATAGTGGATGTTCCAGACACATGACTGGAACTAGGGGACTACTGAAGGACTACATCCCTATCAAAAATGGTCCAAAGGTGACCTTTGGTGGTTCTGAAAAAGGAATCATCAAAGGGTTTGGTAACATTTCTTCTAACCTTGTTACCATTACTCAAGTGGCTTATGTTAAAGGTTTGAAACATAACCTCATTAGTATAAGTCAATTAAGTGATGTAGGGTATGACATCTCATTTGTTAAAAATGGTTGTCATATCAAGAGGTCAAGTGATCAAAAGATCATTTTGACAGGTTATAGGAAGAGAAATGTCTATTGTTTAGACATTATGGTTGAGAACAATAGTTCTCCAGTTTGTCTTGTAGCTGATGAGACAGTCTCTCAATGTGTCAAGTGGCACAAGAGGCTTGCTCATCTTAATTACAAGACTATTGGCAAACTCTTTAGTAAAGAGTTAGTGAGGAATGGTCCTCAAGTTAAAGTGTGTCAAAGATGGCATTTGCTCAGCTTGTCAAAAGGGCAAGCAGACTAAATCCACCTTTAGAAGCATTGACAACAAGGATGCTGTGAGGTGTTTATACCTCTTGCATATGGATCTATTTGGTCCAATGCCAGTTCACAGCTTAGGTAGGAAGGTCTACACCTTTGTAGTTGTTGATGACTACTCAAGGTTTTCCTGGGTGTTCTTCTTAAAGCAGAAATCTGAAACACCTAGTGTCTTCCACAGTTTTGTTAAGCAAATTCAGAATGAATTAAACTGTACAGTGGTCAAAATTAGAAGTGACCATGGTACAGAGTTTCAATCTGAAAGCATGACAAAATTATGTGAAGACTATGGGATATTTCAAGAATTCTCTTCACCTAGAACACCTCAGCAAAATGGCATTGCTGAAAGGAAAAATAGAACCTTGATTGAGGCTGGTAGAACTCTATTAAGTGATTCATCACTGCCAGAATATTTCTGGGCTGAAGCAGTAAACACTGCATGCCATGTGATAAATAGGGCTACCATCACTAAAAGGTTAAACAAGACCCCTTATGAAGTAGTGAAAGGCAGGAAACCAAATCTATCCTATTTCAGGATTTTTGGTTGTAAATGCTTCATACTTAACCATGGGAAGACTTACTTAACTAAGTTTGCTGCCAAATCCCAAGAGGGAGTGTTTGTTGGGTACAGCAGTAATAGTAAGTCTTATAGAGTCTACAACTTGACTACACAAGTTGTAGAGGAGTCTGTGCATGTAGTTTTTGATGAGTCACAACTAATTAACAATGAGTTGTCTAGTAGTGTGTGCAGCCCCTCAGGTCTTTCTAAGAAGATGGACAAGCTAACCATGGAAGATGTACCTGCTGCAAGACAGCAAGAAGAAGAAGATGGCTCATGTCCAGGGGGAGAACTACATGTACCAGAAGCTGAAGAAGTACAAGGAACTCAGCATAATGAAGATGCTGAAGAAGTACAACCAGAAGTAAGGATGCCTCCAGCCAACAGGCATCTAAGAGATCATCCAGTGGAGCTGATCATTGGAGATCCAAGACAAGGTGTTCAGACAAGGAGCAGAAATCAGAATGCTGCAGTATATTCAAGTTTTCTGTCTCAAATAGAACCAAAGAAATTTGAAGAAGCAATACAAGATCCACAGTGGACTGAAGCTATGCAGAAGAGCTAAACCAGTTCAAGAGGTGCAAGGTTTGGGACTTAGTTCCTAAGCCTAAAGATCACAATGTGATAGGAACAAAATGGATCTACAGAAACAAGTTAGATGAACAAGGAGTCATCATTAAAAATAAGGCAAGATTGGTTGCAAAAGGATATAGGCAAGAAGAAGGTATTGATTTTGATCAAACCTTTGCTCCAGTAGCCAGACTGGAAGCCATAAGGATGTTCTTGGCCTATGCAACCTACCAAGGATTCAAAGTATACCAAATGGATGTGAAGTCAGCATTCCTTAATGGTAATTTAAAAGAAGAAGTATATGTGGAGCAGCCTTCAGGTTTTGTTGATCCTACTTTTCAACATTATGTCTATAGACTTAGGAAAGCATTGTATGGGTTAAAGCAAGCTCCTAGAGCTTGGTATGAAACCCTATCTAGTTTCCTCATTGAGAACAAGTTCACAAGGGGGAAAATAGATAAGACTCTATTCCTTAGGGAATCTAGAGGCAAAGTAATACTTGTCCAAATATATGTAGATGACATTATATTTGGGTCTACTGAAAGTAGCCTTTGCAAAAAGTTTGCAAAGCTTATGCAAAGTCAATTTGAAATGAGTAGTATGGGAGAGCTGAAGTTTTTCTTGGGTCTCCAAGTTAAACAGACTGAAAGTGGCTTGTCCATATGTCAGTCAAAGTTCACCCTAGAACTCATAAGGAAATATGGTATGGATTCCTCCAGTACCATGAAGACTCCTATGGGGTCAAGTATGTCTCTAAGCAAGGATGATGCAGGGAAACCTGTAGATGAAACCTTGTATAGAGGGATAGTTGGCTCCCTACTATACTTGACTGCAAGTAGGCCTGACATTATGTATGCTACATGTGTTTGTGCCAGGTATCAAGCCTGCCCCAAAGAATCTCACTTGACTGCAGTCAAGAGAATCTTGAGATATCTAAAGGGCACACCTATCTAGGCCTCTGGTACCCTAGGAATGGAGATTTTGATCTAACAGGCTATTCAGATGCAGACTTTGCAGGATGCAAAGAAGATAGAAAAAGCACAACTGGATCATGTCAATTCCTAGGTGGAAGACTCATTTCATGGAGTAGTAAGAAGCAAACCAGTGTGGCCATCTCCACAGCTGAGTCAGAGTATATAGCTGCAGGAAGTTGCTGTGCTCAACTTCTGTGGATTCAACATCAGCTAGAAGACTATGGATGTCAGGTAAGTAGAACTCCACTTTATTGTGATTCTACTAGTGCTATTTCCATAGCTAATAACCCTGTATCACATAGTAGAACTAAACATATTGAGATAAAATATCACTTTCTTAGGGAGCATGTAGAAAGAAATGATATTGCACTTGAATATGTTAAAACAGATAATCAGATAGCTGATATGTTCACTAAGCCCTTAGAAGAAGCTAAGTTTAATAGGTTCAAAATTGAACTAGGTATGATAAACTTAGACTAAGTATACAGAACAAAAATTGGCTAAGTAAAAAGGTGTCGACACATAGACAAGTCTATGTCGACACAGAATAGTAAGTGTCGACACTTCAGAAAAATGGTGTCGACACATCTAGGAAGTTAGTGTCGACACTTCAGAATGTTAGTGTCGACACATGTCGAGTAGGTGTCGACACATTCAATAAAGTGTCGACACTTAAGTTTTACTCAGAATTTTTCTAAGTAAAGTCTCGACACATGTCGAGTATAGTGGTGTCGACACTTAACCAAGTGTCGACACATAAAATCTGTTGACTAAATTTGTGTCGACACATGAGTGTCGAGACATTATAAGTCAGTGTCGACACTTATTGACAGTGTCGACACATCATTAGAAATTCATCCCGCCTGTTCGTCTTCAAACAGGAAAGGTATAAATAGGGTTCTGTCTTTGATTGTCGACACGCTTTCAAAGTTTCGAGACCTAAACTCTTGTGTCGACATTTCTCTTATCTCAAGACTAATTCTCAAAACCCTAATGGCTCCCAAGCTGGAAGAGAATGTTAACGAAGGGTATGAGCTCGTGCGAGGCGCATTTGACGACAGCGATCAAGAATTCAAATCAGTAATTACCCTAGTCAGCGATTCAGGACTAGAATACTTGGTTTCAGAACCAACCAAGATATGGAAGAAAGAAGTGATTGAATTTCTTACTGGAGCAACTGTGGACGACTCTGGATTCAGGATTAAGTCCAGGGTGCATGGCACCAAAGTCAAACTATCCCCCAAGTCTTTAAGAAAGGTACTTCAGCTACCTAAGATTCAAGAAGAAGAGGAGGTAACTGCTTCTAAGACCAGGGAAGCTCTTACTTGGTGTGGCCTGGATCCAAAGATGAAGGTGGGATCAGTCTTCAACAGGAAGGGGATGAACAATCAAGGCAAGTTCTTGTCTGAAGTAGTGGGCAAGGTAATCCTGAGCAAACCAGGAGGGCATGACAGGGTGTCTGCCTCCATGTTTGAAATCATGACCAGGATCATCTTCACTCTGAAGACAGATTGGTCAATGGTGGTTTATGAGAAAGTAAAAGAAAGCCTGAAGAAGCCCAATCTGGGCAGGATAATAAGTCTCTACCTGGCTGGATCAATTCCAGAGGTAATGAGCTCTGCAGCAGGAACAAAGATCAATCATATGAGGAGAATGGACTCCAGGATATTCTCAAGATGGGAAAGGGTGCTGGTGTCAAAGGACTTGGCCACCCCTGAGAAACAAGCTTCTAAGAGAGACTCTCCTCCCAGGAAGAAGAGGAAGACAGCTGCTGTGCCTCAAGAGACCTCCAGCAGCTCAGGCAGTGAAGAACATGTGGTCTTCACTCCTGAAAGTCCAGTTGATGTGACTGCAGAGAAGACACCTGCTCCTCAGGAGGCAGCTGACATTCAGGGGGAGCTTCCAGGTGTAGCAGTACCATCTACACTGGAGAGTGAACAAGCCACCCTCCTCATTCAAGAGGTACTTGTTGACCTTAAAACTTTCAATTTTTCTATAATAAATTCTGATTTGTCTGATGACCATCAGCAATATCAGCCAGCACACCAAGAACCAGATGTTGTTCTTCCAGACACATCTGTTGTGGTACCTGATCAAGTGGTTGAAGAACCAAGTACATCTCCTGCACAGACTCCAGCAGAGTATACCATGGAAGATCTGTTTTTGAACTTAGATCAAGAAGATTTTGATATGGAAAAGAATACTGCTGATACAGGAAAGGATGCTGCTGCTGAGGGGGAGAACATGGAAATTGAGGAAGAGCCTATAAGGCTAGATTCTGAGAAGGCACAAGATGTGCATACTGAAAAACCATCCAGCCCTAAGGATAGGGTGGATATAGCAAGTACATCTGAATCTGAAGATGATGAAGCTGAGCAAGCTCAGAAAAAGAAGTTCTTTGTATTTAAGAGAAGGAGCCAGAGCTATAAGAAGGCTCTACAAACAGTTGCTCAGCATTCCTTAGTTCAACAATCACCATCCACTGATTACAGTGCTCTATTGCTTGCCTTGCAAATCAAGATGGATGAACAAAGAAAGGCTTTGGAAACATATGTGGATGAAGGACACAAAGCTCTACAATCTGATCTGGGCCAGGAAATCAAGTCCATAAGGTTTGAAATGAACCTTAATAAAAAGGAGATGACTGATTGTTTTACAAAGGGGGCTCATGCTGTGGTATATCTGGCTAAACATCAAGAAACTATTAAAGAGAAAGTGGATGATATAGCAGTCAAACAAGGCTATGTGCTGGAGAATCAGTTGAGGATGAATGATAACTTGACTGCATCTCACAATGCAATAGTCACTGAAATCAAGAATAAGTCAGATGAACCTTCAACTTCCTCTGCTGCTGCCAAAGCTGATTTTGATAAGTTATTTCAAGCAGAGATTGCTGCTGTAAAGAATGCCATACAAGATTCCCAGAAGGTCATATCAGAACAGCTTACAAAGCTTAGACCTTTCTTTAAAGAGGGCATAAGATATTTGGATAGCCAAATCAGATTTCAGAAAGATGATGTAAGGGATCATATGGCTCAAGAAGTCATAAAGGGGGAGAGAGTGTTAGTCAAGGCCAGTTCTGAGCATGCAAAATGGATTTCAAATTCAATCAGGGCTACACTTGGATATCCTCCCCTGTGTGATGACAATGAAGTGGCTGAATCTGGTATTCAAGGAACATATCTTGGAGGTGAGCAACAAGCAGTGGCTGATGTAATCTATCCACCTCCAGACTTTGAAATGATTCATGCAGATATAAGCACTATGTATAGTCCACTTGCTGGCAAGCCAAATGTTATTTTGGAAAAGGTTGTTCAACCTATCACAGCTGCAATGCAAGAGGCTTTGGACAAGGAAGAAGAAACTAGGCTGTCAAAGAAGAAGTTTAGGGAAATTGCTGAGCAAAAGCCAGATTTTGAACAATGGAGCCCTACTTCTAGGAACATAATTCTTACAGCCTGGAAAGCAGCCAAGGACAATGCCCATGAGAGGAACAAGTGGTTCTCAGAGGCTGAATGGAGAAAGCATGAAAGTAGGCAAGAAGCCATTGTCCAACATAGAAGGAAGGCCAAGTTAGGAAAGCTACCTCCCACAGCTGTGGAGCCTAGCAAGTACTTTCCTAAGCCTTATCATTATTTTGAAAGGCAAAAGATCAAGGCTGAAGAACAGAAGAAGAAAGATCTAAAAGGGAAGAAGACTGCTGAAGCTGAGCCTGCTGCTGCTGCTGCTGTGAAAGCTCAAGTTAAAGCTGGAAAAGGGATTGTTATCAAAGAACCTGATCAGCACTAGATTAGGAATTAACTTGATGCTTATTGTAATTTGTTAAATGATAAACATTGTAATACTTCATTGAAAATGTATAAGAAACATTATTGGAACAGTATATGATAAATATAGTATGAATGTTCTGAAATATGTGTGTTTCTTAATTGTTCTGCAATGTTTAATAAGTATACATGTGTGCTTTACTACATGTTCAAGTTTACCCTGTTGTCATTTATATGTTTTACATCATTTTGTAATTTTTAATTATGAGTGGTGTATATCATTGACTAAGGGTTATGACTTCTCCAAATAGGGGGAGATTGTTGGGTACATTGGTCAAATGTACCTGATTTGAAGAAGCCTCACCTAACTCAATGATATACATCAGAATGTATTTGATGTTTGTTTGAGTTACTTGTGCAGGTTAGATATACACTGGACTGGAGCTGAAAATTTCTAAGTCCATGTGTCGACACCCAGAGGCAAAGTGTCGACACTTGAGAAAGCTTGTGTCGACACCCAGACATGCAGTGTCGACACTTGGAGTCATTGTGTCGACACCTGGGAAGAAGAGTCGACACCAGTCAGAAAGTGTCGACACTTGGAGCTGTGTCGACACTCAGTGTAGAAGAATGCAGAAAAGCTGTGTCGACACTTAGCAGAAGTGTCGACACCCAGAAGAGCTGTGTCTACACCAGAAAGTGTCGACACTTGAAGTGAGTGTCGACACTCAGCAGAAGTCTACAGATTCCAAGTACAAGTGTCGACACTCAACACAGTGTGTCGACACTATGCAGAAGACTCAGCACTGGAAGAAAGTGTCGACACTCAACACAATGTGTCGACACTTAGCTAAAGACTCAGTATTTGAAGAATGTGTCGACACTCAGCACAATGTGTCGACACAAAATCAGAAGAGTCAACACTTGAAGAAAGTGTCGACACTCAGCACAATGTGTCGACACTTAGTTGAAGACTCTACACTTGAAGAAAGTGTCGACACAAGGAGCTGTGTCGACACTTAGCAAAGAACAGAAATTGTAAAAAATATTCTAAGTATAAGTGTCGACACTAAGGGAATGTGTCGACACTCAGCTGAAGAATCAAGAATGAAGACTTGTGTCGACACCAAGAAGCAGTGTCGACACTTGACAGTTTCTACACATGAAGATGTGTCGACACAAAGGAGATGTGTCGACACTTAGAAGAATAACAGATAAAGAATGAAGTACAAGTACTTGTGTCGACACTCAATTTTAGTGTCGACACATGCAGAAGAAACTGTGTCGAGACATACAAGGAATTGTGTCGACACCTTGTAGACTTGTGTCGACACTTACACAACATGTGTCGACACTTGGTCTATAAGTGTCGACACTTAAGAACAGAAAGTCTCGACACTAACTGACAGTTAGCAGAATTTCAAGAAGTGACTGGTTGACATGACAGCTGCCAATCCAGCCGGTCTACAGCAACTGTCAGAGAAGTCAAAAGTCTGTTATAAACCGGATCAGCCGGTTACCATGAAGGAAGCCTATAAATAGGCACCCACAGTTTAAAGTGGTAAAAAAGTAGTTGTTAAGAAGTTCACAATCATTACATGGTGTGATAATAATTGAAGTAGTTGATCAGACTTAATCAAGAAGTGATACACAGAAGATCAACACAAGAAGATCAGGCAGTCCAACTGCAGATCTAAGTAGTTGGAGAGAGAGAGCTCCAACCAAGGATTCAGTCTTTGGAACTAAGGCTGAAAAGAAGAATTCAGAGTCATCTGGATTTCAAGAAGCAGAGATCAAGGATCAACTGCAGAAGATTCAGACTAATTCAGTTCTACTCAAGAAGCTTTGAAGAAAGCTAAGTCAGTTTGGATCAAGCTGAGTTCTTCCAAGAACTCTTCAAGAAACTCTCAACTCCTCTCATCTTTTCTGGGTTGTAGAGTTAGCATTTATAATTTCTATTATAACTTGTAAGATCCATTGGATCTGAGTGATTGTAAGCCTATTTTATAAAGGCTGAGGGTAGGGCTTGGTGCCTGAGTGTAGGAGTTGAAGAACTCTGAGTGTAGGCCTTTGATTGGCTGAGTGTAGGCCTGGGTGGCTGAGTGTAGGCCTTTTGGCTGAGTGTAAGGCTTTGGGCCTGAGGTAGGAACCTTGTTGGGTTCTGAGCTAGTGGAGAAGTTTGGCCGAATCTAGTACACTGCTAGATAGGCGAAGGGGGAAAGTGGATGTACCCAAAGATTGGGGAACCACTATAAAATTAGTGTGTCTGCTGTGCTGTGCTGTGTTGTGGCTTTACTGTGTGATTTCTGTAATTGCTGTTAACTGTAATAATCTGTGAAAAACTGTTGTGCTGCCAAACAAAAGTTAAAAAGGTTTAGGTCACCTATTCACCCCCCCCCCCCCTCTAGGTGTTTAGGTACCATATCTTTCAGTAAGCTTGATATATAAATGCTGAGTGGTAGGATCCTTCTATAGATCTGAGGTAGGGCCTGTGTACCTGAGCTGTAGGAGATTTATTCTCTGAGGTTGGATCCTGTGGTGGATCTGAGTGTAGGGCTAACCCCTTAGCCTGAGTGTAGGTCTTTGGATAAAGTCTGAGGTAGGTGATCTGGTGCAAATTACTGAGCTGTAGGAGATTATTGCTCTCAGTGTAGGTCCTTGGGCCTGAGGTAGGACTTGGAGGAGTCTGAAAGATCCTGAGGGATCTGTGTTGTAAGCTCATTGAGATTAGATTGGAGAAGTTGACCTTGTCTAACACACTATTAGAAAGGTGAGAGGGACAGTGGATGTACCCATATCTTGGGGAACCACTATAAATATCTTGTGTGCTGTTGTGTGTTCTTGAAAGCCAACTTAATACTAAATCACAACACACCAAAGGAAAAAAATAGTCATTAAAAGACAGAAAAATCTATTCACCCCCCTCTAGGTGTTTAGCTACTCTTAAAACAAAGACTTTCAAATGGTATCAGAGGGAAGTTGTTCAAAAAGGACTTAACAGTCTGAACAGATCTCCAAGGGTAGCTAAGGATTATCCTTATGGATTCACGAGAGAACCACAAGGAGTTTGTTTCCATGATGCTCCCAATCTGTAGGAAAGAAAATGTTGATATCTAGAAAGAGAAGGTCAGGTTGTTTATGGAAGCCTCTGACCCAAGGATTTTCATTACTGTCCAGGAAGGACCCTTCGTCCCCATAAAAATTTCTGTCCTAGATACCAGTGTCCAAACCCCAAAGATGTACACTGAGATGACCAAGGATGAGGTCATGCTGGCGTCCATGGATAAGAGGGCACAAAACATAATTGTCAGTGTCATAGATGCCTACACATTCCAGAATCTTGTTCACTGCAAGACAACCAAGGAAATGTGACACTGCCTGATTGTATACATGGAAGGCACTTAAGAAGTTAGAGATG
This sequence comes from Platanthera guangdongensis, assembly GCA_039583875.1. NCBI lineage: Eukaryota > Viridiplantae > Streptophyta > Magnoliopsida > Asparagales > Orchidaceae > Platanthera > Platanthera guangdongensis. The sequence goes on from CM077164.1 coordinate 131,675,515, forward strand.
ACAGGATATCCCTACTTAATCAGGAATATGTAGCCTTCAGGCAAAATATCAAGGATAACATAGCTGATTGCTATGGAAAGTTTTTCAGAGTGGTCAATGAGCTGAGGACCTATGAGAGGGTCTTCAGCAATTTTGAGCTGAATGATATGTTCCTTTGATCTCTAACCAAAGATTGGGACACAAAGATTTGTGCTATCAGAAAAATGGCCAAGCTTACTGAAACTCCTCACACTTTGTTTGGAAAGTTGCTTTCTTATGGGATGCAACTATCTGCTAGGAAGGAGGAGGAGACCACTATCAGGTCCCATGGTAAGGAGAGTACAGTGGCCTTCAAGGCTGAGAGCTCTAAGAAGAGCAAGGAGAGGATTGCCTCACCCCCAAGGAGGCCAGCTGATTCAGAAAGCTCTGAGTCCAACTCATCCAACAGTATCATGTTAGATAAAGAGTTTATTTTCCTCTCAAAGCAATTTTAGAAGATAATGAATAGGAGGTAGTGGAAGAACAATCCTTCCCCTTCCTCACATTACAAGAAGGATTACAACAAATCTAGGAAGAAGTTCTCCAAAGAAGAAAGGTATGATTCTAAACCCAGCAACCATAATTCTTCTAAAATTGTTTGTTATTGTTGAAGCATGCCTGGGCATGTTATTGCTGATTGCCCAGTAAAAAGAAAAGAGATAGGTGAGATGAAGCATCACCACCACAAGGGCAAGAAGGAAAAAACCTTCATTGTCAAGAATGATAAAAGTTGGAGCCAAACTGACTCAGCATCTTCTGACTCTGAAGAAAAAGATGAAGCCCATATATAGTTGTTTGTTGCTGCTGCTTTAGAGGATGAGAAATATCCAGCTGCAAGGATATGAATCAGGGCCCCACTGTCCTCAGCTGACAGTGACTGTGATGAGGATGAGGAATTCTACCTCATGGCTCTATCAGAAGATAATCAAGACATTTCTATTCCTGATGAAGTACATTCTATCCCAAGCTCTTCTTCTATCTATGAGTCTGGCTCAGAATCTAATACATCCACTTCCTCTAGTGGGGATGATGGAACAGATTCTTAAGAGGATGTCAATCAATTGATTGACAGGTATGGTGTCATTCTGGATGCTCTGAAAAGGAGCAAGAGGCTAGTCAAGAAACAAGCTGAGGAGATTATCTCCCTACAGCTAGCTTCTTCCCTGCAGTTTGAATCAACACCCTTACTTGATCAGATGAGGAGGGAAGTCAACCAACCGAGACTATCTCAATCATCCAGATTGGGACCATCAGCTAGTAGAGCAAGATTATTATTGTTCTTGAAGAGAAGCTCCTCAAAAAGAGGATGCTAATGGCTCAATACTCTAAACCTAAATCTATATTGCCACTCATTGATACCTTCACCTCCCAAACTGATAAGAAGGGGCTGGGGTACATTGAGAGGAATACTAGAAGAACGAATATGAGTAAGGGCAAGGATCCAATTTAGCCTAATATCTCTTTTGAGAAAGTTCTGTTGCCATCCAACAAGTATGACCAAGAGAGTATATATGGTCATTGGTTGAATGGAAGATCCAATAGTATGAACAAAAATGCTCACAACTATATTGGAAGGAAGGGCCTGTGGTTGAGTTCCTTTAAGGCTCCTCATGAGGAAATCCAGATGGCCCATCATGGACCATTTGTGTTTGGTGTTCCAGCCCCCTCACTCAAGGATACGGCTGTCACCTATTCTCAGGTTCTTCCAGCAACAACTAAGACCAAAGGTGAGTAAGTCGGTAAGCCTGACTTGTCCATCTCTGATGCCATCAACAACTTGTCTACTGAAAAGAAAACTGTTGTTGGAGGAACTCAGAGTAAGCTAAGTACATCTACTGGCAGAGTCACGTTGAGTCAGATTCTTGATGAAAAAAATAAGAAAAAGGTTGCTACTCTCCCTTCTAAACAGATAGCTTCCTCAAGGGCTATTCAAAAAAGGAGATACAACATCCATGAATGTTGGTGTTGTGATAAAGTAGGACACTTTGCCATAGATTGTTGGCACAACTCTTGTGTGCCAAGGGCAAGGGTGAGTCTTCTTTTCAGGAGAGCTGCAGGTAGAAATGTTCAGTTTCAAGCTAACAAAAACCAAGGACCCAATCCCTTGTGGGATCCTAATGTAAACTACATTGTGTTTGCAGGATAGTCCAAGTACTCATGCACCAATATGGTACTTGGACAGTGGATGTTCCAGACATATGACTAGAATAAAGTGCCATCTAAAGGAATACAATCCAGTAAATAATTGACCCAAGGTGATCTTTGGAGGCCTATAAAAAAGAGTCACCAGGGTCTATGATATGATTACTAATGACAGTCTCAATCACAAAATTGTCTTATGTGGAAGGGTTGCAACACAACATGATAAGCATAATCCAACTATGTGATCTTGGCTATGTCATTATCTTCCACAAGGTTGAGTGTCTAATTAAAAGGTCAAGTGACAAAGACGTCATTTTGACAGACACTAGGAGTGAGAATATTTATTGTTTAAACTTTTTGTGTTCAAGTTCTGACATTCTGGTATGTCTGATAGCTAATGAGAAAGTCTCTTACTGTGTGCAATGACACGAAAAGCTTGCTCACTTGAACTACAAGTCAATTAACCAGCTCTTCAATGAAGGGCTAGTTAGAAATGGACCCAACTTAAAATGCACATGGGACGACATTTGCTCTGCTTGTCAAAATGGCAAGCAGACTAAAGAATTCTTTAAGAGCATTGAGTCCAATGACTCGGTGAGGTGTTTGTACCTCCTGCATATGGACTTGTTTGGTCCTATGTCAGTTCATAGTCTGGGTAGAAAATGTTGAATTCTGTGAAGTGAAAGTGGGTGAATGGAAGGCTTGGGAAACCTATCCGCGCGGACTACGCGGACAGGGTTGGTGGACTGCTAGGTCGGCAGGGATGTTGTAGGCGGTTTGCTCTGTGGCGGCCTGGGCGGTCTGTCCGCGCGGACTGCGCAGACAGCAGCGGCGGTCTGACAGGCCAGTGTATGCTCAGCAGGCGGTTTACTCCCAGGAAGTAACCGGGCGGATAGGAATGTTATCCGCGGAGTCCGGCTTGAAGCGGACTGAAGGACTGGAGCTCGGCAGACCGGTTTGGCAGATGCCTTGGTCTTGCTCTAGTGAAGCAGCAAGTGGAAGCCGCGGAGACCGCCGGTCAGCGCGGACAGAAACTGGAGGTCGCCCGGTATGGCGGGCTAGATCCAGTGTCCGCCTGTAAGTGCGGACTGGCCCTTGCGGCCAGTGGGCTGGACTTGGTGGGAATTGAACCAAGTCCAGGAGGCTCAGTCCGGGGAGATCGCGCAGTGGAGCACGGGCTGGTTTCTCAGTCCGCCAAGCGTAGTAGAAGTGCAGTTGCCTTGTTTGCTAGCTTGGGGAAATGCGGACTGGAGAATTGCTTGTGCAAGAGCGTGCGGATTGGAGCCAGAGTCCGCTGAGTCCGGTTGAGCCTTGTGACGAGGTAATGGACTCAGGAGTTGCGGACTGGAGTTCGCTGTGTACGCGGACTGGATCGACATGTCCGCTGAGTCCGCCAATGCCTTGGTGATTTGGCAATGGACTTGGGATATGCGGACGGAAGCCGGGTGTCCGCTGAGTCCGGCAGGTGCCTTGAAGGCGAGGCTGCGGGCTCGGGTTTTGCGGGCTGATGCCTTGTCCGCAGAATGGCGGACACGGCTGTTGTGGAGTCCGGCTGTTGTCCTGGCTTGGCCTCTGGCGGCAAGGCGGGCTGGATATTGGAGTCCGGCCTTGGAGAAGCTGGGGCGGACTGGCTATCTGCACAGGGCGGTGAACTGGAATGTGCGTCCGCGGGCTGGCGGACACATTAGTTCTTGCTGCGGGTTGTGGCGGTGATCCTATCGGGAAGGGCGGTGACCATACTCATCGTCGTGCCTATAAATAGGACCCATGTCACATCAGAGAAAGGAACCTGGACCGAAGTAAGTGAACAGTAATTGAGCTCGCGTAAGTTGCTGCGGCCTGGACTTTGTGTCCGCGCGGATAGAGAGTTGACCCGGTTGTGCTGTGCAGGTTGTGCGGATAGCGCTGGAAAGCCAGGACTTGGCTCTGATTGCGGTCAGGGACAGTGCGGACTCTGCGGTTAAGCAACAGGCGGTAAACAGCAGGTCGCGGATAGCGACCAGGCGGTCTTCTCTTTGGCGACTTGGTTCGGGGTTCAGGAAGTCGCCTGCTTCAGGCGGACTGTTCCATTCGGTGACGCAGCTTGTGCTGTCTGGCGGCGTGCAGACCGGCGGTGAAGAGCTAAGCATTGGAATAAGGGGTGAGTCCGCGCGGCTTGGGTTGCGGTCTGGCGATCTGGCGGACTGAGCGGACTCCACAGCAGTAGGTCGGCGGCTTGTTTGATTGAGTCCGCGCGGCTTGTTTTTTGTTCTTGTCTTTGTAACTGTCTCTGCTCTCCCGGTGTTGGTTTTTGGTGAAGCATGTCTCGCCATGTATGTCTCGCCTTGTAAAGAAGTTTGCTCTTGATCAATAAAGAAGCTTGTGCTGCATGTGTTGCTGGTTGTTACTGCTTTATTGAGATAACCCCTGCTAACTCCACGATCCGGGAAAACTTTCAACATATAAGTGGGCGTATTCTCCTTCGGTTTGTTGAGTTTTCAGCAGGGTATCCAAGGGGGCGTCTGCGGTTTGTTGAATTTTAACATGGTATCAGAGCCAGGTTGTTGGAGTGGTCAAGCAGTGCTCAATGAAAGTAGTTGCTCGTCTGTAGAGGAAACCAGTGGTAGAACCATGACAGTGGAGGATGCAAGTTGTCTTGGTATTGATCTTCTTACAGAGACGAACTGTGAACGGTGGAAGTCCTGTATGAAGAGCTTTCTTCTTGGCGAGGACCTTTGGAAGGTTGTATGTGGAGCAGGAAGACAAGAGGATACTGCTGGCAATGCTGAGGCGATGAGAGCTTGGAAGGAGGCAAATGCGAAAGCGGAGTCTATTCTCAGGCAGGTGATCTCATCGGAGCTCTTGGACCACATCAGTGGATGTCGGTCAGCTGCGGAGGTCTGGACTTCCCTTGATGGGTTGTTCAGGAAGGAGGTGAAGGTTGCTGCGGAAGATGGTCCATCTACTTCATATCAGGAAGAAAGGAGTGTTTCTCCTAGGCGTGATAGGAAGAGGAAGGAAGGACCACGGTGCTATAAATGCAAGCAGCAAGGTCATCTTCGGAAGGAGTGCAAGGTTGTCTTGCTCTCGGCGAACGTAGCTCTGGTAGGAGGAAGGAGAAGAACGTAGTTGGGACTTCAACTAGTTCTGGATCTGATCGGCTGGATGCCAGTGATAGTGCAGCTATCTGGCATGAAAGACTGGGGCATGTAGGGATGGACAAGCTGAAAGCAATGGCGGAAAGAAGACTCGTAAGAGGCTTGCCTAGATTGTCATCCTATGGCGATGGTCGGGGGTGTGCGGGATGTCAGGAAAGTGGAGCCTATCGCTTCATGGTTGACAAAGCACAATCCAGGAGTAATGCACCATTGGCGGTTGTCCATTGTGCTCTGGTGGGACCGACTGTCACGGCCAGTCTTGGAGGCAGCAGGTTCATGCTGATATTGGTTGATGACTATTCTGGGTATACTTGGGTATACTTTATGAAGACGAAGTCCAGCATGGTACGCTTGTTTGTGGAGTTCAAGAAGCTTGTCGAAGGCCAGCTTGGCCGGAGGATCAAGGTGTTGAGGACAGGTTTCGGTGGTGAGTTTGGCTCAACCGAGTTCTCATGCTTTTGCAGGAAGCAAGGGAACCGGATGGAGCCTTCTTGTGGACATACTTCACAACAGGGTAGTGTTGCAGCTCGGATGATCCGTTGGTTAACGGAGACCTGCAAGTGTTGGCTTCGGAGTAAAGGCATTCCGAAGGCTCTTTGGGCGGAGGGAATAGCCTATGCTGCTCATGTCATCAACCGGATGCCTCTTAGTCCGATCATAGTGAAGACTCCTTATGAGCTGATGTTCGGAGTGAAGCCCTCAGTGAAGCACCTTCGGGTGTTTGGATCTACCTGCTATTTACATTCTCCGGGTGCTCTCAAGACAGAGCTAGTCTTTGTTGGGTATGATGAGCAGAGAAGAAGATGGAGGTGTATGGATCCTGCGACGAAGAAACTCATAGTGTCGAGAGACATTGTTTTTGATGAGTTGACGACGTATTGGGGTAGCTCTTATGTGGAGCTAGAGATAAGCAGGTCAGATGGTGGGCTAAAAGAGGCTGCTGCTAAGGAAGTGGAGTTGCCTGAGTCACCAGGTGCTCCAGGTTGTTCTAGCTCCGGGGCAAAGGCGTCAGAGTCGGGAAGAAGGGGGAGCGATGCTCCAGGACCTTCTGGCTCGAAGGCGGAGGCTTCCGGTTCAGGAAGCAAGGGGAGCGATGTTCCAGGCTGTTCATGTTCAAGAGGGGAGTCTTCTGGTTCAGGTAGCAGGGGGAGCATTGCTCCAGATGCTTTTGGTTCCAGTAAGGAGGCGTCTTGTTCAGGGAGCAAAGGGAGCATTGTTCCGGGTTTGCCCGGGAACGGAGCTGGTTCAAAAGCAGCGGAGGTGGTTAGCCATGATCAGGTTTTTCGGAGATCGAAGAGGATCAGTAAGCCACCAGCTCGATATTATGAAGGGAGCACGGCGGACTTGGTCCCGTGTTTCCTTGCTAGCCCTCAGGTCGAGCAAGGGACTTCTGGCTGTGATGACCCCACTAGAATCAAGGAGGTGGTTGACACCAAGTCTGAAGAGGTGACTTCTCTCAGAGGCAACGAGGCTTGGGCTTCTGGGTCCAAGGAAGTTGGTGATACTCCTATGATGCATGAGTGGAGGTTGAAGCTGAAGAAGGCAGAGGGAAGCATGGCTCCTTTTGGGAGATGCTGGAGGGCTCCCTCATGGTCCATGATATGCGGGGCGAGGACTATGTCTTGGACATCTCTTCGTAGATGCTATCGGAAGGACCAGGTGCAAGGTTACGGGAGCTGCTGGAGTTATTCACCACTTCTCACTTCAAGGGGGAGTGTTGAATTCTGTGAAGTGAAAGTGGGTGAATGGAAGGCTTGGGAAACCTATCCGTGCGGACTACGCGGACAGGGTTGGCGGACTGCTAGGTCGGCAGGGATGTTGCAGGCGGTTTGCTCTGTGGCGGCCTGGGCGGTCTGTCCGCGCGGACTGCGCAGACAGCAGTGGCGGTCTGACAGGCCAGTGTATGCTCAGCAGGCGGTTTACTCCCAGGAAGTAACCGGGCGGATAGGAATGTTATCTGCGGAGTCCGGCTTGAAGCGGACTGAAGGACTGGAGCTCGGCAGACCGGTTTGGCAGATGCCTTGGTCTTGCTCTAGTGAAGCAGCAAGTGGAAGCCGCGGATACCGCCGGTCAGCGCGGACAGAAACTGGAGGTCGCCCGGTATGGCGGGCTAGATCCAGTGTCCGCCTGTAAGTGCGGACTGGCCCTCGCGGCCAGTGGGCTGGACTTGGTGGGAATTGAACCAAGTCCAGGAGGCTCAGTCCGGGGAGATCGCGCAGTGGAGCACGGGCTGGTTTCTCAGTCCGCCAAGCGTAGTAGAAGTGCAGTTGCCTTGTTTGCTAGCTTGGAGAAATGCGGACTGGAGAATTGCTTGTGCAAGAGCGTGCGGATTGGAGCCAGAGTCCGCTGAGTCCGGTTGAGCCTTGTGACGAGGTAATGGACTCAGGAGTTGCGGACTGGAGTTCGCTGTGTACGCGGACTGGATCGACATGTCCGCTGAGTCCGGCAATGCCTTGGTGATTAGGCAATGGACTTGGGATATGCGGACGGAAGCCGGGTGTCCGCTGAGTCCGGCAGGTGCCTTGATGGCGAGGCTGCGGGCTCGGGTTTTGCGGGCTGATGCCTTGTCCGCAGAATGGCGGACACGGCTGTTGTGGAGTCCGGCTGTTGTCCTGGCTTGGCCTCTGGCGGCAAGGCGGGCTGGATATTGGAGTCCGGCCTTGGAGAAGCTGGGGCGGACTGGCTATCTGCACAGGGTGGCGAACTGGAATGTGTGTCCGCGGGCTGGCGGACACATTAGTTCTTGCTGCGGGTTGTGGCGGTGATCCTATCGGGAAGGGCGGTGACCATACTCATCGTCGTGCCTATAAATAGGACCCATGTCACATCAGAGAAAGGAACCTGGACCGAAGTAAGTGAACAGTAATTGAGCTCGCGTAAGTTACTGCGGCCTGGACTTTGTGTCCGCGCGGATAGAGAGTTGACCCGGTTGTGCTGTGCAGGTTGTGCGGATAGCGCTGGAAAGCCAGGACTTGGCTCTGATTGCGGTCAGGGACAGTGCGGACTCTGCGGTTAAGCAACAGGCGGTAAACAACAGGTCACGGATAGCGACCAGGCGGTCTTCTCTTTGGCGACTTGGTTCGGGGTTCAGGAAGTCGCCTGCTTCAGGCGGACTGTTCCATTCGGTGACGCAGCTTGTGCGGTCTGGCGGCGTGCAGACCGGCGGTGAAGAGCTAAGCATTGGAATAAGGGGTGAGTCCGCGCGGCTTGGGTTGCGGTCTGGCGATCTGGCGGACTGAGCGGACTTCACAGCAGTAGGTCGGCGGCTTGTTTGATTGAGTCCGCGCGGCTTGTTTTTTGTTCTTGTCTTTGTAACTGTCTCTGCTCTCCCGGTGTTGGTTTTTGGTGAAGCATGTCTCGCCATGTATGTCTCGCCTTGTAAAGAAGTTTGCTCTTGATCAATAAAGAAGCTTGTGCTGCATGTGTTGCTGGTTGTTACTGCTTTATTGAGATAACCCTGCTAACTCCACGATCCGGGAAAACTTTCAACATATAAGTGGGCGTATTCTCCTTCGGTTTGTTGAGTTTTCAGCAGGGTATCCAAGGGGGCGTCTGCAGTTTGTTGAATTTTAACAGAAAAGTCTATACACTTGTGATAGTTGATGACTATTCTAGATATGCTTGGGTTTTCATTCTAAAAAAGTATGTAACACTATACACCTTTATGACCTTTGTTAGGCAAGTTTAGAATGAAAAATACAGTTCTGTAGTCAAAATTAGAAGTGAGCATGGTACTGAATTTTAGTCTGAAGGCATGACAAAGTTCTGTGAAGAACTAGGGATATGTTAAGAGTTTTCTTCTCCAAGAACACCTCAGCAAGATGGGATAGCTGTGAGGAAAAATAGGGCTCTCATAAAGGCTGACAGGACACTGCTCAGTGACACTTCTCTCCCAGAATACTTCTAGGCTAAGGTAGTGAACACTGCTTGTCATGTCTTGAATAGAGCCTCTATCAACAAGTACCACAAGAAGACTCCCTATGAGATTATGAAAGGCAAAAAAGCAAATCTACCCTATCTCAGGATCTTTAGTAGTAAGCGATTTGTGCTTAATAATAGGAAGTCCTACTTTACTAAGTTTGCTGTCAAATCCTATGAATGGATATTTGTTGGGTACAACAATCATAGCAAAACATATAGAGTCTACAACTTGAAAAATCAAATTGTAGAAGAGTCTTTGAATGCAGTCTTTTATGAATCATCAATGATTAACAATGAGCTGCCTAGCTCCTCTAGATCTGTAAGTATAGAGATGAAGATGGATAAACTAGCCATGAAGGACATTTCTCTAACTACCCTAGAAGAAGGCGATGGTGCGTACATTCCAGAAGAAGGATAAAGTATACATGATATGGCTGAAGACTAGCAGGATCCAAACACTAAAGTTCATGATACTGAAGTAAGAATGCCTCCTGCAGTCAGGCATTTGAGGGATTATCCCAGAAATCAGATCATAGGAGATGCTATCCAAGGGGTTACAACAAGGAGCAGAACCTCAACATTGCTATGTACTCCAGCTTCCTTTCTCAGGTTGAACCTATAAGGTTTGAAGATGCCAACATAGATCCATTTTGGATTGTGTTTATGTAAGAGGAACTGAATCAGTTCAAGAGATGTAAGGTCTGAAAGCTGGTTCCCAGACCCCAAGGACATAACATCATTGGAACCAAGTGGATCTACAGGAATAAAATTGATGAGAATGGTGTTATAATCAAGAATAAAGTTAGACTGGTGGCCAATAGATGCATGCAAGAGGAAGGTATTGATTTTGATCAAACCTTTGAATCAGTAGCCAGTTTGGAAGCTATAAGACTATTCTTTGCATATGCTGCACATAAATGATTCAAGGTCCACCAAATAAATGTGATGCCAGCTTTCCTAAATAGTGACCTAAAAGAAGAGATCTATGTTGAGCAACCCTCAGGTTTTGTTAATTCTAACTTTTTTGATTATGTTTTTAGGCTTAGAAAAGTTTTATATAGGTTGAAGCAAGACCATAAGGCATGATATGAAAACTTGTCTAGCTTTCTCATTGAGAACAAATTCTCAAGGGAAAATATAGACAAGACACTATTCCTAAGGGAAGTCAAGGGTAAGATTATTTTACTCCAAATTTATGTAGATGACATAATATTTGAGTCTACTAATGATGACCTCTATAAAAAGTTTGCTAAACTTATGAAAGAGAGTTTGAGATGAGCAGCATGAGTGAACTCAAGTATTTTTGGGCCCCCAAGTTAGACAATTAGAGGATGGATTATCCATCTCTCAGTGTAAGTTCACCAAGAAGTTGATTAAAAAATTAGGAATGGAGACTGCCTCCACAATGAAAACTCCTATGGGGTCAAATGTGTTAATAGACAAGGATGAAACTGAGAAACATGTTGATGAAACCTTGTATAGAGCCATAATTGGCTCCCTCCTCTCCCTACCGTTAGTAGGCCAAACAGAATGTATGCTACATGTGTTTGTGCTAGGTAACATGCTAACCCTAAGGAATCTCATTATTATGCAGTAAAAAGAATTTTGAGATACCTCAAGGGCACACCTGATCTTGGTCTGTGGTACCCTTAGGAAAAATGACTTTGAACTAACTGGGTATTCAGATGTCTTCTTTGCAGGTTGCAAAGAAGACATGAAAAGCACTTCTGGCACCTATCAGTTTTTAGGAAGATTGGTCTCTCGGAGCAACAAGAAGCAAACAAGTGTTTCCATCTCAATACCTGAATCAGGGTACATCTTAGCTGGAATTTGTTGTGCACATCTATTGTGGATCTAGCATCAGCTCTAGGATTATAATCTCATGTTAAGTAGAACTCTAATGTTTTGTGATTCTACTAGTGTAATCTCTATTGCTAGGAATCCAATCTCCCATAGAAGGACTAAACACATAGAGATTTGGTATCATTTTATTAGAGAACATGTGAAATGTGAGGATATCAGACTTGAGTTTGTCCCCACTAACAAGCAAGTGGCTGATATCTTCACCAAGCCACTAGATGATGCTAAGTTCAACACCTTCAAATTTGAATTGAGTATTATGAACTTAGTATAGCTTCAATAACTCTTCAAGCATTTTTAGTTGCAGGCAGCTTTGGTCTCTGCAGGATTTTAATGGACTAAGTGTCCATGCATTGAGTGCGCTAAGTTCAAGCGTCTAGTGCATCGAGTACGTCGAGATCACTCAACGCATTCGCTCAGGGACTCTAAATTGCGGATTTTAATCCCAACTATTCATTTCTTCATGATTATAGAAATAGGTACGCGCCTCTCCACATTATCCACTTAGAGGCAAGTATAAATTGAACTGAGTGTGCTTAGAATAAGAAACACTATTCATAGCCCTTGCGACCTGCTGTCTCCCTGCGATGAAAGCTCGTCAAACCTTCAGAAACTCAGTTAATTCATGGCGCCAAAAGGAATTGATTTCCTATTCAAGGGCTCTGAGCTTGTACGAAACGGTTTTAAGGATGCTCCTGTGGAGGTTATGCAAGTTCTACACTTACTGAAGGTTGCTTACCTAGGTTTCGTTCTGTCTGAGCCAGTTTTGATTTGGAAGAGAGAGGTTTTGGAACTAGACTCAAATGCCACTGTAGACTCAGCTTCAAACAAAATCAAATCCTCCATCTGTGGGCATAAGATCAATATTACTCCAAAGATATTATGCAAAGCACTCCATCTACCAAAGGTGAAGCAGTCTGATGACGACATAGACTTATTTCAAGATGATATAAAGACTGCCCTCAAATGGTGTGGACTTTCTAAGCATACCACTGGTTCTGTGTTGAGAAAATAGATGAATCTGAGTTGAAAGTTTCTAGCAGATATAATTGGAAAGACTCTGCTATGCAAGACTGGCTCTCATGATAAGTTATCAAGGAAGATGTATGAACTCAAGACCAGGATTATTCTCTCTAAGAAAACAGACTAGGGTAAAGTGCTGTATGATAGAGTAGTAGAATGTATCCCAGAATCAAATCCGGGAAGAATTTTATCTCTTTATCTGCACTATACTATTCCAGGGATCCTCAACATGAGGCTAGGAATAAAGATTCACTACATGAGGAGAATGGACTCCAAAATGTTTGAAAGATGGGAAAGAGTTCTGCTTCTATAGCAACAGAGTGCTGAGAAGAAGAAAAAGAAAACTGTACTAGTTACAAAGTATAGCACAGAGAGCAGTTCTTCTGAGAAGAGTGGGGAAGAGCCACATAATCCTCAATTGTCTGAAAGCAGTTCTTTTGAAGAACCAAGGAAAGACATGAGTGCTCAGGTTTCAATTTCCTCTCAACCTGCAGCAAGGAATCAATTGAGTGGAACTCAGTCTGAAGAGATTCCAGCTGAAGCTCTGGAATTACTGACTGGATAAGAAATAGAAAATATCTGTGCAGATGTTGAGGGAGAGACATCTCAAATGGTTGCAAAAGATGAGGGGGAGACTTCCCAGATACTTGTCCCTGCTGAGGGGGAGACTATCCAATCAGTTCAAGAACAACTAGACTCCTTTATTGAGAATCTGCAAAAAAGGATTACTCAAACTCCAGAGGGTCCTGAAGCTCTATTATATCCTCAGGTTAAGGGGGAGCAAGTCCTTGAGAGGATGATGGAAGATGCTCCAATCACAGCCACTTCATAGCAACAAATTCCCATGGGGAATGCAGAAGACCAAGATGTCCTTAAAGACAAGGCTGAAGCTGAGGGGGAGATACACTCTGAACTCCTTGCTCCAGGTACAGTGTATAACATTGACTCCTCTGAGTATAACAAGGGAAATGTTGCTGCTGATGTATATGCTGATGCACATTCTTTAGAGTATATGATGGCTGACTCAGAAGAAAGAGTTTCTGCCAGGGTCGGGGATGAAGATGTCTGTGAAGCAGGAACATCTCATCAAGCTGAACTAATGTCACCTACTTTCCTTACTCAACTAAAGAGTCTGCTTGATGATCAAAGGAGACAGTTGGAGCACTACACTGATAACTCTCTCAAGGAAGTTAGACAGGATCTTTCCACTGAGATCAAGTCAATCAGGTTTGAAGTCAACTTGCTCAAAGCTATCACAATTGCATTCTTCATGATGACTGCTCATGTTGTAACCTTTACTTAAAGTAAGCTGGCTGAAATAAGACAAACTCGGAATGATATCCTGGAAAATCAGTACAAAACACAAGCCATTTGGAAGTGATTCACAATGTACAGCAAACTCTGATGCAAGCACACAAGACAACTCTGGAAAGAAGGATGGATGTCTGTACTCAAATTCTAGATGACCACATGCTAAAAGTTAAGAACCATATTGCTAAGGGAGTCAACTTTCTGGATGAAAGACTCTTTGTAGCCAAGAACTCCCTGACTATAACTATATGTGAAGAAATCATAAAGGGGGAGAAAGCAATGATCAAGGCTAACACTGAAAATGATGTCTGGGTTACCAATGTAATCACAGGTTCATTGGGACTTGAGCAGCATACATATGACAATATTTCTTCTGTTCCAGAAGGATTGTATTAAGCACAGTATGGTGATCAGGGTCAATATGATGATCAAAGTGCTGCTTAGTGGGCTAAACTTCAACTGCTGCTGAAACTCCTGAATTCAGTCCCACTACTGACCAGATAGCCAAAGCCAAAGAAAATTTAGTTGCTGAAGAAGAAGAAATCAGGCTCAACAAGAAAATATATAGAGAGGAGATGGAGATTAGGCCAGACTTTGAGAAGTGGAGTCCTCATTCTAGGACTATTATCTTGTTTGTCTGGGATCGGGTCAAAGAGAAGAAAACAGATAGGGGAAAGTTGTATAGCTCCCTAGAATGAGCCTAACTAGAAAGAAATGAAGAGGCCAGAAAGAAATTCAAAATAGATAAAAAGTCAGGTGCACTGCCACTAGATGTTGTGGAGCCCAACAAGTATTTTCCTAAGCCCTTCAGCTATTTTGAGAGATAAAAGGAAAAGAAAGATGAAGATAAGGAAAAGCCTGCCAAGAAACCCAGCAGGGGTATAGTGATTAAGGAACCAGAAACATGATATGTTTTGTAAACATAATATGTTTTGTATTTTCCTTAAGGGCTGTAGGAGAGTGAACATTATTTTAAGCACACTGTATATTTATGATTATTGCTGTTGGGTACATTGGTCAAATGTACCTGATTTGAAGAAGCCTCACCCAACTCAATGATATACATCATAATGTATTTGATGTATGTTTGAGTTACTTGTGCAGGTTAGGTATTCACTGGACTGAAGCTAAAACTTTCTAAGTCCATGTGTCGACACCCAGAGGGAAAGTGTCGACACTTGAGAAAGCTTGTGTCGACACCCAGACAAGCAGTGTCGACACTTGGAGTCATTGTGTCGACACCTGGGATGCAGAGTCGACACCAGACATAAAGTGTCGACACAAGGAGCTGTGTCGACACTCAGTGAAGAAGAATGCAGAGAAGCAGTGTCGACACTTAGCAGAAGTGTCGACACCTAGAGGAGCAGTGTCTACACCAGAAAGTGTCGACACTTGGAATGTGTCGACACTCAGCAAAAGTCTGCAGAGTCTAAGTACAAGTGTCGACACTCAACACAATGTGTCGACACTATGCAGAAGTGTCAGCATTTGATGTAAGTGTCGACACTCGGCACAATGTGTCGACACTCAACAGAAGAGTCAACATATGAAGTATGTGTCGACACTCAGAACAATGTGTCGACACACAGCTAAAGACTCAACACTTGAAGAAAGTGTCGACACAAGGAGCTGTGTCGACACTTAGCAAAGAACAGAAAGAACAGCAAATTATTCTAAGTACAAGTGTCGACACTAAGGGAATGTGTCGACACTCAGCTGAAGTCTCAACAAGAAGAAGATGTGTCGACACAAGGAGCTGTGTCGACACTCAGCAAGAATCAACATAAAAGACTATGTGTCGATACCTAGAAGCAGTGTCGACACTTGACAGATTCAACACAAGAAGTTGTGTCGACACAAAGGAGATGTATCGACACTTAGAAGAATACAGTTGAAGATAGAAGATCAAGTACTTGTGTCGACACTCAATTTCAGTGTCGACACATGCAGAAGAATCTGTGTCGAGACATACAAGGAAATGTGTCGACATCTTGTAGACTTGTGTCGACACTTACACAACATGTGTCGACACTTGGACTATAAGTGTCGACACTTAAGAACAGAAAGTCTCGACACTATCTGACAGTTAGAGAATTTCAAGAATTGACTGGATGACGTGACAGCTGCCGTTTCAACCGGTCTACAACACTTGTCAGAGATGTCAGAAGTCAGTTATGAACCGGACCAGCCAGTTACCATGAAGAAGACCTATAAATAGGCACAGACTGTTTACAGAAACCAAGGTTGTTAATAATGTTGAGAGTTAACAGAAGAAGATTAAGTTCTGATTGAGTTCAGATTAATCTAAGAGATTTGTTCAAGTGGTTGCTGATCAAGTTATCCAAGTGATACAAATCAAGAAGATCTTGCTGTCCAAAGGCAGATCTAAGAAGTTGGAGAGAGAGAGCTCCAATCAAGAATTCAGTCTTTGGAACTAGGCTGAGAAGAAGAATTCAGAAGCATCTGGATCTTAAGAAGCAGAGGTCAAGGAACAACTGCAGAGGATTCAGACTTATTCAGTTCTACTCAAGAAGCTTTGAAGGAAGCTAAGTCAGTTTGGATCTATCTGAGTTCTTCCAAGAACTCAGCAAGAAACTCTCAACTCCTCTCTTATTTTCTGAGTTGTTGAGTTATTTGTTGTAATACTATTTTAACTTGTAGGATCCATTGGATCTGAGTGATTGTAAGCCTATATTTATAAAGGCTGAGGGTAGGGCTTGTTAGCCTGAGTGTAGGAGATATAGATCTCTGAGTGTAGGCCTTGGTTGGCTGAGTGTAGGCCTTGATTGGCTGAGTGTAGGCTTTGGGATAAAGCTGAGTGTAAGGCTTTGGGCCTGAGGTAAGAACCAATTTGGGTTCTGAGACAGTGGAGAAGTTTGGCCGAGTCTAGTTCACTGCTAGATAGGCGAAGGGGGAAAGTGGATGTACCCAAAGATTGGGGAACCACTATAAATCATTGTGTCTGCTGTGCTGTGGTTGTGGATTTGTTGTGTATGTGTTGTATTGCTGTGTAAAAGCTAGTTAGAAATCTGTGATATAACTGATTGCTGCCAACAAAGTTAAAAAGGATTAGGTCACCTATTCACCCCCCCCCCCTCTAGGTGTTTAGGTACCATATCTTTCAAGTGGTATCAGAGGGAGGTTCCTCAAAACAAGGACTAACAGTCTAAGGAGATCCTGTTTGGCAGAAACAGTCTAGGTCAGAAAACAGCTTCAAGAAAATCAAGAACCATGGGTTCCTTTGAAAATCATAAAGAATTGGGTTCCATGAAATTACTTATTTGTAGAAAGGAAATTTTTGGGATCTGGAAAGAGAGGATAAGGCTATTCATGGAGGCCTCAGACCCTAGAATATACATCATAGTAAAGGAAGGGCCTTATGTGCCAATGAAGATCTCAGTATTGGATGCAAATCAGAGGACTCCAAAGGATTTCTCTGAGATGACCAAGGATGAAATTGTCCTAGCCACTATGGACAAGAGGGCACAAAACATAATAGTGAGTGACATTGATGATGCAACTTTTCAGAACTTAATTCACTGTAAAACAGCAAAAGAAATGTGGGATACCCTCATTGTCTATATGGAAGGTTCTGAAGAAGTTAGCAAGATAGGAAGTCCTTGCTTAATCAAGAGTATGAGAGCTTTAGGCAAGGCAAGGGAGATAGCATCACTGAATGCTACAAGAAGTTCTATAGAATAGTTAATGAACTCATGTCTTATGGAAGAGAGTTCAGCAACTATGAACTAAATGACAAATTCCTAAGGTCCCTAACCAAAGATTGGGACACCAAGATCTGTGCCATAAGAGAAATGGCAAAGTTGGGAGAAATTCCTCCTCCTACACTATTTGGCAAGTTGTTGTCATATGAGATGCAGCTGACAGTGAGGAAAGAGGAGGAGAAATCAACAAGGACTGAGCACAAGGAAAGGACTGTTGCCTTCAAGACAGAAGTTCCCAGAAAATGCAGAACTAAGTCATCAACTCCACCTCCAGAGGTAGTTGAATCTGAGTTAGAAGGGTCTGTCAGTACAAAGACTACAAGCAGTGAAAGTGATGAAGACTTTGCTGCCTTCACTAGACACTTTCAGAAATTCCTGAAAAAGAAACAGTGGAGGTCCAGACCATCTACTTACAAGGGAAAAGAAGTCTTGTATCAGGAGAAAAAGCCTTCTAAGAAGGACAGGAAGAAAACAAAGACAAGCAAGGCAACTGGATCAAAGATTGTGTGCTACTACTGCAATAGACAGGGTCATGTCATTGCTGATTGTCCTGAGAAAAGAAAAGAATCCAGTGACAGGAAAAAGACTCACTTCAAAGGGAAGAAAGAGAAGTCTTTTGATGCCAAGAATGAGAAGACTCTTTCAGATATTTCTTCTTCAGACATTGATACTGATGCTGAAGCCTACATAGGGCTATTTGCTGAAGAAGAAGAAGAAGAATTTATGCAGATCTTGGAGTCAATTTATGAACAAGAAGACTGTCAGTGCCAAGGACTGATGGCATTGACTGAGAGTACCAAAATCCTGGAGCAGCCAGGACCTAGTCAGGTACAAAGTCCAACTCTAAGTTCAGTTTCTTGTTCTAGTTCAGAATCAGATTCATCTTCATCAAATGATGGAAGTGTTTCTGAGTCTGAAGAAGATATTCATCAGCTCATAGATGAATATAAGGTGCTGTTACAGGCTTATAAGAAAAGCAAGTCCCTTGCCAAAAGTCAGGCAAAGGAAATTGCTGATCTAAAAGCTGCTGCAACAGACCTTGAGAAGCAGTATGATCAAAAACTGAATGAAGTAGCCAGGCTGAAACACATTACAGTGATTCAGATGGGTACTATTACATTTAAGAATGATCAAATTAAGAGACTGGAGACAAATCTTCAGAAAGAGAGAGAACTGGTTGCAAAGTTTTCAAAGCCTAAATCAGTTCTACCTTTGATTGATGATTTTATTCATCACAAAGGCAAGGCTGGACTGGGTTTTGTCAAACCTGCTAGGACTGTTCAGGATCAGTCCAAGTCCAAGGGCAAGGCCCCAACATTCAATAAGTCAGCTGTAGTTAAGACAGCAAAGTCTGTACCTAAGCAAAGGTACAATAAGTTTGAATGTTGGTGTTGTGGCAAGGTTGGCCACTTTGCCTTGGATTGTTGGCACAATGCAAGTGCCAAAGGGAGTAGCAAGCTACCTGGTGGAAAGCCAGTAGGTAGTCTTGTTAAGTTGCAAACTAACAGTCACCAAGGACCCAAGAAACCATTGGGTTCTAAGGTTCATTAATTTGTTTTGCAGGTAAGTCCAAGTGGCCATACCCCAACATGGTACTTGGATAGTGGATGTTCCAGACATATGACTGGAACAAGGGGACTACTGAAGGACTACATTCCAATCAAAAATGGTCCTAAAGTGACATTTGGTGGTTCTGAAAAAGGAATCATCAAAGGGTTTGGTAACATTTCTTCAAACCTAGTTACCATTACTCAAGTGGCTTATGTTAAAGGGTTGAAACACAACCTTATAAGTATAAGTCAGTTAAGTGATGTAGGGTATGACATCTCATTTGTTAAAAATGGTTGTCATATCAAGAGGTCAAGTGATCAAGAGATCATTTTGACAGGATATAGGAAAAGAAATGTCTATTGTCTAGACATTATGATTGAGAACAATAGTTCTCCAGTTTGTCTTGTAGCTGATGAGACAATCTCTCATTGTGTCAAATGGCACAAGAGGCTTGCCCATCTTAACTACAAGACTATTAGCAAACTCTTTAGCAAAGAGTTAGTGAGGAATGGTCCTCAAGTTAAGTGTGTTAAAGATGGCATTTGCTCAGCTTGTCAAAAGGGCAAGCAGACCAAATCCACCTTTAGAAGCATAGAGAACAAAGATGCTGTGAGGTGTTTATACCTCTTGCATATGGATCTATTTGGTCCAATGCCAGTTCACAGCTTAGGTAGGAAGGTCTATACCTTTGTAGTTGTTGATGACTACTCAAGGTTTTCCTGAGTGTTCTTCTTAAGGCAGAAATCTGAAATACCTAGTGTCTTCTATAGTTTTGTTAAGAAAATTCAGAATGAATTGAACTGTACAGTGGTCAAAATTAGAAGTGACCATGGTACTGAGTTTCAGTCTGAAAGCATGACAAAACTGTAAGAAGACTTTGGGATATTTCAAGAATTCTCTTCACCTAGAACACCTCAGCAAAATGGCATTGCTGAGAGGAAAAATAGGACCTTGATAGAGGCTGGTAGGACCCTACTAAGTGATACATCACTGCCAGAGTATTTCTGGGCTGAAGCAGTTAACACTGCATGCCATGTTATAAATAGGGCTACCATCACTAAAAGGCTAAACAAGACCCCCTATGAAGTTGTGAAAGGCAGGAAACCAAACCTATCCTATTTTAGGATCTTTGGTTGTAAATGCTTCATACTTAACAATGGGAAGTCTTACTTAACAAAGTTTGCTGCCAAGTCCCAAGAGGGAATTTTTGTTGGGTACAGCAACAATAGTAAGGCTTATAGAGTATACAACTTGACTACACAAGTTGTAGAGGAGACTGTGCATGTAGTTTTTGATGAGACTAAAATTATTAACAATGAGTTGTCTAGCAATGTATGCAGCCCCACAGGTTTGACAAAGAGATTGGACAAGCTTACTATAGAAGAGATGCCTGCTACAAGACAGCAAGTAGAAGGCAATAGCAGTTGTCCAGGGGAGAACTACATGTACCAATAGCTGAAGAAATACAAGAAGTACAGCATGATGCAGATGCTGAAGAAGTTCAACCTGAAGTTAGGATGTCACCAGCCAACAGGCATCTAAGAGATCATCCAGTAGAGCTGATTATTGGAGATCCAAGACAAGGTGTTCAGACAAGGAGCAGAAATCAGAATGCTGCAGTATATTCTAGTTTTCTGTCTCAAGTAGAACCTAAGAAATTTGAAGAAGCTATACAAGATCCACAGTGGACTGAAGCTATGCAAGAAGAACTTAATCAGTTCAAAAGGTGCAAGGTTTGGGAACTGGTTCCTAAACCTAAAGACCACAATGTTATAGGAACTAAGTGCATCTACAGGAATAAGTTAGATGAACAAGGGGTCATCATTAAGAATAAAGCTAGACTGGTTGCTAAAGGATATAGGCAAGAAGAAGGTATTGACTTTGATCAAACCTTTGCTCTAGTAGCCAGACTGGAAGCCATAAGGATGTTCTTGGCCTATGCAACCTATCAAGGATTCAAGGTTTACCAGATGGATGTCAAGTCAGCATTCCTAAATGGTAATTTGAAAGAAGAAGTCTATGTGGAGCAGCCATCAGGTTTTGTTGATCCAACTCAACCTCATTATGTCTATAGACTTAGGAAAGCATTGTATGGGTTAAAACAAGCTCCTAGAGCTTGGTATGAAACCCTATCTAGTTTCCTCATTGAGAACAAGTTCACAAGGGGGAAAATAGATAAGACTCTATTCCTTAGGGAATCTAGAGGCAAAGTCATACTTGTCCAAATATATGTAGATGACATTATATTTGGGTCTACTGAAAGTAGCCTTTGCAAAAAGTTTGCAAAGCTTATGCAAAGTCAATTTGAGATGAGTAGTATGGGAGAGCTAAAGTTTTTCTTGGGTCTCCAAGTTAAACAGACTGAAAGTGGCTTGTCCATATGTCAGTCCAAGTTCACCCTAGAACTCATAAGGAAATATGGTATGGATTCATCCAGTACCATGAAGACTCCTATGGGGTCAAGTATGTCTCTTAGCAAGGATGATGCAGGGAAACCTGTAGATGAAACCTTGTATAGAGGGATAGTTGGCTCCTTACTATACTTGACTGCAAGTAGGCCTGACATTATGTATGCTACATGTGTTTGTGCCAGGTATCAAGCCTGCCCTAAAGAGTCTCACTTGACTGCAGTCAAGAGAATTTTGAGATATCTAAAGAGCACTCCCTATCTAGGCCTCTGGTACCCTAGGAATGGAGATTTTGATCTAACAGGTTATTCAGATGCAGACTTTGCAGGATGCAAAGAGGATAGAAAGAGCACAACTGGAACCTGTCAATTCCTAGGTGGAAGAATAATTTCATGGAGCAGCAAAAAGCAGACTAGTGTGGCTATCTCCACAGCTGAGTCAGAATATGTAGCTGCAGGAAGTTGCTGTGCTCAACTTCTATGGATTCAACATCAGCTAGTGGACTATGGATTTCAGGTAAGTAGAACTCCACTCTTCTGTGATTCTACAAGTGCTATTTCAATAGCTAACAACCCTGTATCTCATAGTAGAACAAAACATATTGAGATTAAATATCACTTTCTTAGGGAGCATGTAGAAAGAAATGATATTGCACTTGAATATGTTAAAACTGATAATCAGATAGCTGACATGTTTACTAAGCCCTTAGAAGAAGCTAAGTTCAATAGATTCAAAATTGAACTAGGTATGATAAACTTAGACTAAGTTTACAGAATAGAAAATTGGCTAAGTAAAAAGGTGTCGACACATAGACAAGTCTATGTCGACACAGAATAAAAGTGTCGACACTTCAGGAAAAAGGTGTCGACACATCTAGGATGTTGGTGTCGACACTTCAGAATGTTAGTGTCGACACATGTCGAGTAGGTGTCGACACATCCAATGTGGTGTCGACACTTAAGTTTTACTCAGAATTTTCTAAGTAAAGTCTCGACTATTCGTCGAGTAGAGTGGTGTCGACACATAAACATGTGTCGACACATAAACATACACATACTGTTGACTAAACTTGTGTCGACACATGTGTGTCGAGACATTATAAGTCAGTGTCGACACTTATTGACAGTGTCGACACATTTTTAGTTATCCATCCCGCCTGTTCGTCTTCAAATCAGAAAGGTATAAATAGGGTTTTGTCTTTGTTTGTCGACACGCTTTCAGAGTTTCGAGACCAAAACTACTGTGTCGACATTTCTCTTTTCTACAGACAAATTCTCAAACCCTAATGGCTCCCAAGCTCGAGGAGAACGTTAACGAAGGCTATGAACTTGTGCGCGGCGCATTCGACGATGGCGATCAAGATATCAATTCAGTGGTTACCCTAGTCAGCGATTCAGGACTAGAATACTTGGTCTCCGAACCAACCAAGATATGGAAGAAGAAAGTGCTTGAATTCCTTACTGGAGCAACTGTGGATGACTCTGGATACAGAATCAAATCCAGAGTGCATGGAACCAAGGTCAAGGTATCACCCAAAAGTCTGAGAAAGGTACTTCAGCTACCTAAGACTCAAGAAGAAGAAGAAGTTTCTACATCCAAGACCAGGGAAGCTTTGATCTGGTGTGGTCTTGATTCTAAGATGAAGATAGGTTCTGTCTTTAACAGAAAAGGCATGAACAGTCAAGGAAAATTTCTGTCAGAGATAGTGGGCAAGGTCATTCTCAGTAAACCTGGAGGGCATGACAGGGTGTCAGCCTCAATGTTCAATATCATGACAAGAATCATCTTCACCCTAAAAATAGATTGGTCAATGGTCATCTATGAAAAGATCAAGGAAAGTCTGAAGAAGCCCAATCTGGGCAGAATTATAAGTCTCTACCTGGCTGGTACAATACCAGAGGTAATGAGCACTGCTGCAGGTAGCAAGATCAATCATATGAGAAAAATGGATATGAGGATCTTGTCTAGGTGGGAAAGGGTGCTGTCAAAGGATATGCCTACCCCTGAGAAGCAAGTTACTGAGAAAATCACACCTCCCAGGAAGAAGAGAGAAACTGCTGTTGTGGCACAAGAGTCCTCAAGCAGTTCTGAAAGTGAAGAACAGGTGGTGTTCACACCTGATGATCAGGAGGAAGAGACAGTAGTCAAGTCTCCTGCTCCTCAAGAGACTGCTGAGATCCAGGGGGAGCTGCCTCATGCTAGCCCCATCCATAGGGATCACAGCCAGGGGGAGCTTCCAGTAGTAGAAGAACCATCTACTCTGGACAGTGAGCAAGCCACTACCATCATCCAAGAGGTACTCATTGATCTAAATACATTGAAATTTTCTATAGTAGATTCTGATTTGTCTGATGTATATCAGCAAACTCAGCAAAATAGTCAAGAACCAGATGTTGTTATCCAAGACACATCTGCTGTACTGGGAGTAGTTCCTGAACAAGTAATTGAAGAACCAAGAGCTTCTCCTGCACAGTCTCCACCTGAATATACTATGGAGGATTTATTCTTAAATCTAGATCAAGAGGATTTTGATATGCACAAGGATGCTGCTACTGAAGATAAGAGTGCTGCTGCTGAGGGGGAGCACATGACAATTCTGGAAGAATCTGAAAGGCCAGAAACTGAGAAAGCACTTGATGTGCAAGCTGAAAAACCAGAGAGCCCTAAGAATAGAGTTGATATTGCAAGCACCTCTGCCTCTGAAGATGAGGAGAGTGCTAGGGCTAAAAAGAAGAAACTCTTTGTATTCAAGAGAAGAAGTCAGAGCTACAAGAAAGCCCTACAATCCATTGCCCCACAGCCTATAGTTCAACAAGCTCCAACTGCTGACTATAGTGCTTTACTGATTGCACTACAGATCAAAATGGATGAACAAAGGAAAGCCATAGAGGCTTATGTTGATGCAGGGCACAGATCATTACAGTTTGATCTTGCTCAAGATATAAAATCTATAAGGTTTGAGATGAATCTCAACAAGAAAGAAATGACTGACTGCTTCCACAAGGGTGGGAATGCAGTAGTCTATTTGGCTACTCACCAGGAGAAGATCAAGACTCAGGTAGATGATATAGCATTAAAACAAGGATATGTGCTGGAGAATCAATTAAGAATGAATGATAATTTGACTGCCTCCCACAATGCTATAGTCACTGAATTAAAGAATAAGTCTGCTGAACCTTCTACATCTGCTGCTGCTGCCAAGGCTGATTTTGATAAAGTCTTTCAAGCTGAGATTTCTGCTGTCAAGACTTCCATTCAAGATTCCCAGAAGGCCATCTCTGAACAGCTCACTAAGCTCAAACCTTACTTTAAGGATGGAATCAGGTACTTGGACAGTCAGATTAGATTTCAAAAGGATGATGTAAGAGACCATGTGGCCCAAGAAGTCATAAAGGGGGAGAGAGTATTAGTCAAGGCTAGCTCTGACCATGCAAAATGGATATCTAACTCCATCAGAGCTACTCTAGGCTATCCTCCACTCTGTGATGATGATAATGTTGCTGAATCAGGGATTCAAAGTGCATATCTTGGAGGTGAGCAACCAGAGGTAGCTCAAGTGATTTTTCCACCTCCAGATTTTAGGTGTTTAGGTACCATATCTTTCAATTGCCTTTAATGATATTCATATATTTGTGTATATGCTTCATTTTCTGTTCTCAAATTCTGTGAATGTTTATCTTCTATATGTGGAAGTGTATATCATTGTCTAGGATTCTGAATTCTTCAAATAGGGGGAGATTGTTGAGTCCATTGATCACAATGTCCTAGATTTGAATAAGACCCATAGGAAAATGGTATAAACATGATTGTATCTGATGCATTATCTAAGTTCAGTGTATGCAGGTTGTTTTCTATTATACTGATTTAACAAGTAGTCCGAGTAACAATGATAAATGGACTCAAGACAGGTTGGTGGCAAAGCAGAAATCTGGCTAAGTTCAGAAGCATCGAGTGAAAACAGTTCACTCAATGCCAGAAAGATAAAAGCATTGACAGAATCTCAAGCAGTCAAAGCCTCAGATTTGCTGTTAAAGAAATTTGGCTAAGTCTAGAAGCGTTGAGTGAAGACAGTTCACTCAACTCTAAGAAGCAAAAGCATCGACAGAACACCCAACAGTCAAAGCTGCAGTGTTGTTGTCAAGAAATATGTCTAAGAACAGAAGCATTGAGTGAAGGCAGTTCACTCAACGCCTACTCAATAAGGATTCTATCTAAGGACAAAAGCGTTGAGTGAAGACAGTTCACTCAACGCCTCATCCAGAAGCCAGACAAAGGAAAGAAGCGTTGAGTGAATAAGCTTCACTCAACATCTTCATTTAGAGAAATTCAACTAAGTTCAGAAGCGTCGAGTGATGAAGGCCCACTCGACGCCTAAGCTGCCAGATTATAAAATTCTATATACGTTGAGTGATGAAGGCTCACTCAACGCACTCAACACTTGAAGATGTAGAATTATGCTAAGTACTTTTGCATTGAGTGACAAGGCTTCACTCAATTCCTGAGAAGTTTGTCTGGAATTTACTAAGTCCATAAGCGCTGAGTCATGCTGACGTCAACAAAAATTCAAATATTGCGGTACTTGCTTGCTAGAAGACAAAGGACGCTACTTGCCCTTAGGACAGCTGTAAATACAAAAGTGAGGAAGCAGTTGCCATTTCTAGCCAGTCCAACTGCACAAAGAGCCGTTGGATTTACGGGAAATAAAAAACAGTGTTCCATGAAATTAAAAGAGGGTTGAACTTTTGGAGAAAAAGAACTCTGCTTCATCTTCTTCCTGAAAGATAAGAAGAAGAGCTCTGCAACTCGAGTTCAACAGCAAGTCCGAAAACTTCAGACAAGGTTAGATGATAGAATTAGAGAAGTACAACAACATCATTTAGTCTTCATCAGCAAGATCAGAAGCTCTAGTTTTTTTAAGATTCTTCCCAACACAAGCAAAACCATCCTGAAGATCTACTTCCTTAGTGCTGAGAAGAAGTAGGGTTGAGTTCATTCAGTCCAGAGAGAAGGCGCAGAGAACATTTTTTCTGTAGCAAGTCAACAACAACAAACTTACTCATTTCACTTTGTAGGATCATTCTTGATCTGAGTTGTAAGCCTGATATATAAAGGCTGAGTGGTAGGATTCTTCTGTGGATCTGAGGTAGGGCCTTTGTGCCTGAGCTGTAGGGGATTTATTCTCTGAGGTTAGATCATGTGGTTGATCTGAGTGTAGGGCTAACCTCCTAGCCTGTGTGTAGAAATCTGGATAAAGTCTGAGGTAGGTGATCTGGTGCAGATTACTGAGCAGTAAGAGATTATTTCTCCGAGTGCAGTGCCTTGGGCCTGATGTAGGACTTGGAGGAGTCTGAGAGATTCTAAGGGATCTGTGTTGTAAGCTCATTGAGCTGAGATTGGAGAAGTTGACCTTCTCTAGCACACTGTTAGAAAGGTGGGAGGGACAGTGGATGTACCCATATCTTGGGGAACCACTATAAATATCTTGTGTGTCGTTGTGTGTTCTTAAGAGCTAACTTAATACTAAATCATAACAAACCAAAGGAAAAAGATAGTCATTAAAAGACAAAAAAACATATTCCCCCCTATAGGTGTTTAGCTACTCTTGAAACAAAGACTTTCAATCAGTAGAGAAGATTTCAGTATTTTCAGCATCTCTCATACTGATTTTGTGGTTGTGCATGATGAAAAGTGAATTGCATACACACGAATTTCTTTGCAAGAGCATGCCTTTGCAGAACGGCCTTTCCTTTAGGCTTGGTTGTTGGTGTTGTGGACCGAAATTCAAAGGGTCCATAATTCCTCATGTGAGTTTCTTCATGGTGTGCCTTAAATGCACTCAAACCAATATCTTTTCTTCCTCTCCAATTTTGTTCATTCTTGACTCCACTGGAGGAACATTCTTTTTTCCAATTCCCATATGCACTTTCTTGGTCATAACTTTTGGATGGCAGCAGGACCTTTTGGAATGCAGTTTGATGTATTGGGGCTTTCCTTTATCATTCTTTTTATTATTGGGGTTCTTCCCCTTTTCTCCCTCATTAGTGTACCCTACACAACTTCTATGTGGTGCAGAGAAACTGCCAATAATTGTTAGTATAGTCTGTGGCTTGGAGAAATATGCCACAATCATTCTTTCCACAAGGAGCTTTTCCTCTAGAGCCTTAATTGCTTTCTCCTTTTGAATCAAAATTCTTGCTTGAGCATCAAGCTTTTTCTTGAGCTCAAATAACTCAGAGTTCATGAGAATTATCTCTTTTGTTTTCTCATCAATCTGAGATTTGAAGGGCTTGAGGAGCTTAATCTTCTTAGTCTAAGACTTTGTCAAAGCTTTATTTTTCTTTAGTGCTTTTAAGAGAGCACCATGCTTACTTACCAAATAATTATATTCATTTACTAATTCTGAATCATCTTCATCATCAGATGATGAGCATGTTTCTTACTCAGCTTTAGATTATGTATCTGATCCATAATGAGATAAAGGTGCTTTAATATATACCTCATCAGGATGTGAGTTATCTCGATCTTCCTCTTTAGTCACTTTCATTAAGCCATAATAGTTATCTTCATCAGAGTCGCTATATGATAGTGATAGGGGTGCTCTGATGCCTAACTTGGTAGCTGGATAGCAGTCCTAGTCCTCTTCATCTGATAGTGCAACAAGCCCAATGTAGACTTCTTCTGACTCAAATGAGTCCGAGTCACTATCACACAGACCCTTGGGCTTCTTTTCTATGAAGCTCTTTTCCGGATTCTAGCCTTTGTGAGATCTCTTTCCATCAAATCTCCGCCCTTCCTATCTCTTAACTGGATAGTTAGTAATGATATGCCTAAGACTATTGTTGTAATAATAATAAATATCAATATTAAAATGTTTGTTCTATTTAGTTTCATAACCGTCCCTCTTGGGATATTGCTTTGAACTTTCAGTGTTGTTGTACTGCCTTCTTGAGCTGGAGGTGGATGTGGATTTGTTATTCCATTATCGGCTCTTGCTCGACATCATGTTAAATTGCTTGGAGAATAAGGAGAGTTTTTAATCAGTCAGTTTAGATTCTGATAAGCAGGATTCAGAATCTTCTAACTCAGCAAATCTTCTTGGAGAGGCAGGTTCCTCTTCACTTCTTTTAGCTTTGAAAGATAGTCTTCTCTCAATTGCTAGATTTGCTTCTCTCCTCCTCAGCTTTCCTAGTGTTAAGCTGCAACTCATGAGATAGTATCTTTCCATATAAGTTCTATGGTTGGATGTTAGTCAGGTTCACTATCTCCCTAATAACACAGATCTTGATATCCCACTCCTTGTTGAGAGATCTCAAAAACTTATAATTCAAATCATAGTTTGAGAAGACTCTCCCATGGTTCTTTAGGTCAATGACAATTTTGAATAACTTATCAAAGCAGTCTACAATAGTGTTCTTATTTCCTTGCGTAAAGGCTCCATACTCCTATTTGAGGAGAGATTTCCTGTCATCTCTAACCTCCTCAGTGCCTTCCATATAAACAATTAGTGTGTCTCACATCTCCTTGGCAGTTTGGTAGTAAATTAGATTTAGAAATGTGGAATCATCAATAGCGCTCACAATAATGTTCTTCGCGCTTTTTATCCATAGTGACCGGAACTACTTCATCCTTTATCATCTCAGAAAACCTCATTGGAACTTGTAGGTTTGCAATAATAGAAAAGACCTTCCTTGTGATGAAATGCTCTTCTTCAATAGTTATGAACATTCTAGGATCAGAGGCTCCCATGAATAACCACACCCTCTCTTTCTAGATTCCAAAATTCCCTTTTCTACATATAGGGAGTTTCATAAAACTTAACTCCTTATAGTTCTCACTCGAAGTCAGGGTGAATAGACTATATTTCTCTGATTAGAATCTTGTTCAAACTTAAGTCCTTTTTGAATAGACTATATTTCTCTGATTAGAATCTTGAAATTTTTAGGGTATTCTACTACACTAGAGAGCGGTGAATAGGTGTTTTGTTCTTTTTGAAGTTTTAGGAGTTTATAGGTAATCCAATAAAGTATCAAACCACACCATAGAAAACATAGTTATTTATTGTGGTTTCCCAGTTAAGAGTACATCCACTTCCCCCTCCATCTATTTAGCAGTGTGATAGACTAGGCTAACTTCTCTAAAAACTTAAATCCAATGGATTTTACACCTCAGAGTCCAAGAATACTATAACTTAGGAACACCAGCAGGTTCCCTACCTTAGATCCACTTCTTGGATCCTACAGCTCAAAGTGAGAACAACCATACAACTCATATTATTCTCAAGAATGCTACCTCGGATTTATAACAAACCCTATATCGAGCTCACCTCTTGAACCCTACCTCAAACAGAGTCACAGGATCCTACAACTCAGGCTTATGCATGTTGGAACATGCATTCCGTATCTCTTGGTTTGAGAATAACAAATCTCAGTTTGTTAGTAGATCTTGCGTGTTGTGTGTTTATAGTGTGTAGGAACTATAGGTTAAATACTCCTTGAAAGACAAGTCAAAATGATGAAGATAGATCTTTCTCCGTTTCTACCACCAGCAGTAACAACTACCGCTCGAGCAAGCACATTATGATCTCGACGATCCAGTCAATATTGGATAAATCAGGAGCCACCGCCAAGTGTTAGGGCTACCGCTCGCATTAGTACCTGTGACAGAAAAGATAAGTCTTCAAGAAAGGAAAGTCTGCTAGACTTGGAAATGTGCTACTGAAAAGAAAAGTTCTACCGACAAACGGTATCACTAACGCCAAGCGGTATCCTTTGGAAAGTCTATTTTTGGAAGGAAAAGTTGTAAAGAATGCTTATTTCCAAAGAATGCTTAAAGTGAGAACAACCATAGGATTTCTTTCTCTTGCCCTACTTAGGTTTTGGAGTACGGATTCCACCGTGAAATTGTAGTTGAGCACATTGGGAGCATCAATCTCTCCCGCATAAAGGTAATACGCTATGCTAGCCGTTAATTTTGGACTACCCTAGCATTTTGGAATTTTCCCAAAATTAACCATGAGGGAAAAATGCGATATTTAGGTGTTGCTTGGTTTGCAAGATTTTTGGTGGGCTCGAAACAAGACTTCGGAAGCCTCAGCAGTCGGATTTCCTTTGGAAAATCAAATGTCACCGCGCCGAGTGTACAAGCGCCGCACTACTACGGTAAGGAAACCTAATTCATGTTAGTTAGACATAGCAAGAAAAATATTTTGTATACGCGTGTGTAGGCTTTATACAAATATCATGACCATGCATAGAAAGGTGTGGTGGTAGGAAAACGGTCGCGAAAAATGTGTAGGATGACACCCTTCTCCATGACCAAAGTAGTTAGATCCTGAACAGTAATGTTAGGTACGAAACCTTTACCCGCGTACATAGACCTGAAATTTATCCAACCAAGGGCGTGAATGCCCCTTCTAATCGACCACGAGAAAGTCAAGGGTCGCTCAGTAGTACACCAAAAGAAATGTCCCATGCAGAGTAGCATCAGACCAAAAAGGTAGTTAAGCACACATAAGTCTTTTCGTGTTAGGTAGAGGCGCACTACCTTTCTCATAAGGCATATAATACCCTATGAGCAGTACAGTCTTGAGAGTTGACTTTCCTTTGAGACAGTTAGCAGATCCGAGACCATGTTCGCCCGACACTAGAACAATTGAGTTCGTCAGATGGTCTCGGGTCGTCAGTTTCAGATGCGCGTTAGGAGTTACTCTGCCTAAAGGCTTCCGAGTAGATGTGTAGGCTAGTAACCGCCTAGAACTCAAGTATAGACCTGACGTGAGACAGTACACTTGTTAGTGAATCGGGACTTCAGTAAGTATAATGAAAGCTCATGAACGTAGAACGAGTAGGTCTGTTGACCAGGGAGCATAGTAAACGCATGCATATCATAGCATAAAGATTTTAATGAACAAAATCATTTTTTAAAAGGCATGCATTAATCATTTAAGAAAAAGTTTTTAGTGTCACTAGGAGGAGTTATTTTTTCTTACTCTGACCCCCCGTGGACAGTGTTTTTACAGGTGACCCAGGTGGGAAAATTCGCCAAGGATGAGCGTTAAGTGTAGTCAGTTTGTAGTAGCTTCCACTTTCAGTTTTCTCTTTTTCAGTATATATTTGCAAATGTGGACAATATATCTTGTTAATGATTTATATGCCTTATATCAGACTTATGATATTATTTCAGAAGTTCAGTCATTTCACTTCTATTCATTGTTAGTGGCTCTGTGAATCCAGATATCAGGTATGTGGTTAGCCTTAGTTTACTTTCTTAGCTTCCGTTGTAAGTTTTCAAATTTTTAGTAACTTCTACTTTATATCTGCTGTGTACTAGTTTTGATACTGTTTCCTAGTTCTCTTTATATCGCTGACCCGGCCGGATGACTGATTATTGTAAAACTGGGAAGGAGTGTTACAAATTGGTATCAGAGCCAAGTTTAGGATCCCTGGACCCAAGAAAGATTCGCAGAGCCATATGAATGTGTAAGAGTAAACTCTTGTTAGTAGAGTATTTAAGTTGCTTTTAAGCCCTAGTTTTCGCAAGAGTACAAAATAAATTGCTAAGCCAGATTTCTCTGATGCATGGTAGATAATTATATTTCTTTTATATGTTCTATCAGGAACCACGAGTCAGCGAACCGGGTGAATCTTCACGTCAGTACACTGTGCCTAACGCGACTATGGGAGATGCTGCCGTGCCACAGTACCACCAGTTCCAGCAGCTCCAGAGGGCACTGACATAACGTCTCAGATTGCTAAGACGGTTACTGTTGCCTTGATGGAGTTTCAGAGAGGACTGGCTGCAAGGTTTCCAGCTCCAGTACAAGTACCAGCCCATACACCAGCTCCTGCCCCAGCACCCGTGGAGATGACCCTGACGCGCTATTTGAGGAACTTTAGAGAGTTTCAACCCTCAAACTAAAATGAGGATGAGACCCCGATGAACACCGATGATTGGATAGCAAACACCAGAGACCTGTTGGATGTTTTGGAGTGCCCAAAGAACAAGAAGGTTCCTCTGACAGTTTACCTCCTTCGAGGTGAAGCAAAGGTCTGATGGGACAAGTACCGGGCAGATGACCCCACAGATAAATGGTTATGAAATTTCCTCTTACTTTTTTTTGTGAAGTAATACGTCCGTTTTAAATAGTATGACCATGCTTTTGGCCAGGTCGTACATTAGAAATGTTTACGTGGGACGAATTTTCTAGAGCCCTTGCAAGTTGGTTCGTGCCTCCTTCCGCGCGACAAGGTCTACAGGGGAAATACCTTAGACTTTTCCAGGGGGACAGGATTGTTGCTGAGTACGAGCGAGAGCTTACCCATCTGGCTCGATATGCAGGCGTGATGCAGGGAGATCAGGCTGAGAAGTGCAACCGCTTTGTGGATGGTTTGCGTGACTCATTGAGGCAGCCGCCGATGACCATGGTCAATGCTGACTACAAGAGCTTAGTGGATACGGCTCGCAGGCTGGAGGCTGATCAACAGAAAGTTCAGAGGCGAAGCAGTTTTCGTACGAAGCGAACTCAGGATTCGCATCAGCCGCAGCAGAGAAGAAATGACCAAGGGAAGAACTGGAACAAGAAGCTGAAGCCTGATGCAAAGAAGAGTAGTCAGTCTGGACTCAGGATTAAGGACTACCCCCCTTATCCCAAGTGTCAGCGTCGCCATCCAGGAGAGTGTTTGGCCAGCGCGGGCGTGTGTTACAAGTGCCGACAACCTGGACACATAGCTCGCTACTGTCAGGAAGTGGGTGCGAATCAGGCAATTAAAAACTTGTTGTATTTTTGTACATTTATGAAATTACTGTAGATGACAAATGTAATTTGTTCCTGCAGTCGAAGTACAAGGTTGGTGGCTCTAGCAGAGTAGACAAGGGAAAAGCGTTGATGATTATTGACAGGAGATCACGGCAGGGTCGAGATTTGGTGCAACCCAGAGCGTATGGGCTTGGTCAGCAGGAGACAAAAGATCAGGAGGATGTAGTGATAGTTAAGTGTTCACTGTGCTTGACAAGTTTATTTAATCCTCCGTATTGACACTTTTTTTATTTTTGAAAATCATTCATGTAGGCATCCTTATGATTCGTAATTTACCCTCCAAGATTCTGTTTGATACGGGCGCCTCGCACTCGTTTATCGCAGAATCTCTAGTGCGTAAGCTGAATTTAGAAGTCTTTCCAGAGACAGTACCACTGGAAGTCATGATACCGAATGGATCCCTTCTGCAGACCAGAGATAAGTGCATGGTACCAGTGTAGTTTGGTGACACCGAGATTATCGTGGAAGCTTTGCAGCTACCTATTGCAGGATTCGATCTGATCTTTGGAATGAACTGGCTTTCGGCAGTCAACACAAGGATTGATTGTAGGGCGAAGCAAATACAGTTTGAGGGCCCTAAGCAGACTGCATTTTCTTTTAAGGGCTTGAAGGGAGTAGTCAAGATGATCATCTCCGCAGTCGAAGCTATAAGGTGCATCAGTAAGGGTTGTGAAACCTTTGTAGTACTGATGAACGCGTAGGCTAAGGCTGACTTATCAGAGGTACCAGTGGTGCAGGATTTCCCTGATGTTTTCCCGGAAGAGCTCCATAGTACCCCTCCAGATAGAGAGATTGAGTTCCCGATAGATTTGCAGCCCGGGGCTACACCAGTAGCCAAATCCCCCTACCAGATGGCTCCAGGGGAACTAGCGGAGTTGAAGAGCCAGTTGCAGGAGTTGCTTGATTTGGGCTTTATACGTCCCAGTACTTCACCTTGGAGTGCTCCAGTACTATTCGTGAAGAAGAAGGATGGTAGTCTGAGACTGTGCACAGACTAACGTGAATTGAACAAACTGACAGTAAAGAACAAATACCTGATTCCTAGGATTGATGATTTGTTCGACCAGTTGGTGTGCTTGTGCACCTTTTCCAAGTTAGATTTGAGGTCGGGCTACCATCAGTTGAAGATTCAGGACGTGGATGTTTAGAAGACGGCTTTCAGTACCAGGTATGGACACTTCAAGTTTGTGGTCTTGCCGTTTGGGCCGACCAATGCCCCTTCAGTATTTATGGACCTGATGAACAGGGTATTTCGGGAGTACTTGGACCGTTTTGTTATCGTTTTTATCGATGATATCTTGGTATTCTCAAGCAGTGCAGAAGATCATGCCGCACACCTCAGGATTGTATTGAGCACCCTCAGGAAGAATCAGTTGTATGCTAAGTTTTCTAAATGTGAGTTCTGGCTTTCAGAGATTGCATTCTTAGGCCACGTCATCAGTCAGCAAGGGGTTAATGTCGATCCGAAGAAGATAGATGCCATTGAGAATTGGCCAAGGCCAACGACAGTTTCAGAGGTTCGCAGCTTTTTGGGTCTAGCTGGTTACTACAGGAGATTCATCAGAGATTTTTCAAAGATAGCCTTACCACTGAATTCTCTCACCAGAAAGGGTAAGGGCTTGGATTGGACAGTTGAGTGCGAGTTGGCTTTTGAGGACTTGAAGGGCAGACTGATGACCGCACCGATCTTGAGTTTACCTTCAGGGCCTGACGGGTTTCAGATTTATAGCGACGTGTCGGGTCAGGGTTTGGACTGTGTTCTCATGCAGCATGGAAAGGTCGTAGCCTATGCCTCGAGACAGTTAAAGGTTCATGAGAGGAACTATCCCGTGCATGACTTGGAGCTTGCAACAGTCATTCATGCTCTGAAGATATGGAGGCACTACCTCTATGACGTTCGTTGCGATATATTCACTGATCATAAAAGCCTCAAGTATATATTTGATCAGCGGGAGCTCAATTTGAGGCAGCGCAGATGGTTAGAGTTTCTATCAGACTACGACGTAGACATTCAGTACCATCCAGGAAAGACGAACGTTGTAGCTGATTCCCTTAGCCGCAGAGGTTCGTGTTTCTTCCTTCTCACTCAGCAGGAGGAGTTGGTGCGGGAACTGGAGAGACTGGACGTCACCGTTGTGCCACGCTGTAGTTTTGGTTCTGCAAGTTTGAGTTGGATGGAGATTACCTGCGATATTAAAGATAGAATCAGGACAGCTCTACCGTTGGATTCGAAGATGACAGAGATTTGGATCTCCGTGCAGACAGGTCAGAAGGAGAGATTCATTATTCACAATGATTTACTATTGTTTGATGACAGATTGTGTATCCCCGATGTTAGTTACCTTCATGAGGATATTCTATTTGAGACACACAATTCTAGATATTCTATACATCCGGGTAGCACGAAGATGTATGCAGATCTCAAGAAGGTAGTCTGGTGGCTAGGCTTGAAAAGTGATGTTGCAGATTATGTAGGGAAGTGCGAGACGTGCAAGTTAGTTAAGGCCGAGTGCCAAAGGTCAGGAGGCAAGTTGCAGTCACTTCCCATTCCCGAGTGGACTTTTGAGGATATATCCATGGACTTCATCCATGGTTTGCTGCGATCTCAGAGTGGAAATAACTGTTTGTGAGTTATAGTAGATCGGCTTTCTAAGGTTGCCCATTTTATTGCTCTTAAGGAGACAGATCAGGATCCCAAATTAGCACAGTTATATATAGACAAGATAGTTCGACTTCACGATGTTCCCAAGACTTTGAATCGTTTCAACACTCAGACCCTATCTTCCTGAATATCTTGCAACTGCTTGAAGATCAGCAGTTAAAAAATTTGATGACCACTAGGATCAAGCTTGCCGGTGCAGAAATTAGAGAGTGGGTCTACACTTCCTCCACCACGGATGAGAACACTATGACTGGCACAATCTCTGGTAATGCTGTTTCACTTACCCCCGCCGTCTTGACTGAACTTTTTGGATTAATAAATGGTGAAGATGAATTGGAGATTGATTGTGGAGAATTTAATGAGATGTTGAATAAAATGGGATATTCTGGAGACACTCCGAATAAACTGCTGAAGAAACACCTATCTAGTGAGTATAAGTTTCTCGTAGATGTCGTGGGCAAGGTGTTGCTGGGGAAGCACACAGCCCATGACTACATCACCAGACACCAATTTCTGGTGATGTGTGCAGTGGTGAACAAGAAGACAGTGAATTGGGCTCAAATTATGTTTGACCTGATTAAGAAAAAGAACACTAAAAAGGAGGTTTACTTTGGAAAGATTCTAGGAATCTTCCTTAAGGAAAAGACTGCTGAATCCCTGGTCACCCCGACCATATTCATAAATGCCTCCAAGAGGCTCACCTGTGCCCTCTTTGGCAGGTGGGAGAGGAACATCACCAAGCCCTTCAAGGCTTCTTCCTCTTCCTCAAGGCCTTCTGAGAGTACCAGGGCTGATCCAACCACTTCCCACCCTGCTGAAGATATCCCTCCTCCACCTCCATCACCTCCAGTCATCCAAACTCATCCTCAGATGCTACACCAACTCCCCTCCACAGTTCACACCACAGTCCATACTCCCACACCTCCATCATCCCCAATACATACATCCCCAACTCATATTCACTTTCATACATCCCCTTCCTCCCAACATGGTACACCAATTCCATCACACACTCATCCTCACTCTCCTACTCCATCTTCCCATGGTACACCAACTACATTACCACCTTTATCTTCCTTACCTCACCATATGGACACCATCCCCCTATTCAATCTGCCTTCATCCCCCTCCATACTTCTCCTCCTCTAGATGAACCAATGCCAGATACTCTACCTCCTCCTCCACCATCCTCTTCCATCCCTCTTTCTGTCTCCACTGAGACACCTTCTGCATACCTGCCATTGGACCCCTCCATCATTTCATCTCTCATTGCACTCCTTACTCCCCTCCTCAAAACCCTCATAGCAGAGGCTATTTTACCTCTTGATTCCTCCATATCCTCTCTTGCTGACAAAATTTCTGCTCTCTGCTACTCCTTCTTCAGCTAGGGGCCTGGCTTCAGTACCCACTGAAACCAGACAGAGGGAGATACTCTATGAAGAAGCCGCAGCAGCAACAACATTAGCAGCAGAAACAGCATCAGCAGCAGCAGCATAAGCAGAAACAGCAGCAGATGCAGATGCTGATGATTTAATTGACTTCATTAATTTTATTGAGTCTGATATGGAACTGGATGAGCAAGTTCCAGAGGAAATAAACACTGCTGGTGATTATATTATAAATCCCACAGTAGATCTTTTGACATTGTTGAACATTTTTGATACAGTTCATTTGAACTTTCTGCCAGAAGACAGCATTAAGACATCCATGACTATAGTCCCCTACACCACCCCCATAAGCCCCAAGGTTGCCATGCAACTTAAGGCTACTTTTGCTGTTCCAGAGGCTCCAGCCATTCCATCTCCACCAAAAGATGCTCCCCTCATTCCTTCATCTCCACCCAGAGCTGATCCCCTCACTGTTGCATCCCCTCCTGCTCTAACTTTTGTTATGGATGACTCTCCAATGCCTGATCTTGATGCATTGATCTTGGCTGACATAGAAGAAGAGAATAGAACAGTTGCTGAAAGCACTGTTGTGTATAGCCCTCCTGCTCCAGCTCCAGCTCCTTCTCCAGCTCCCTCCCAGGCAGAAAAACCCTTGATATCTGCATAGGCTCTTAAAGAAATAAATGCTTTATATGATACTCCTCAAGACTCTTCTGATGATGAATATGAGGAAGAAGATTCTGATGATGAGCCCAAGGCTAAAAAGAAAGTCTCCAAGAAAAGGAAAGCTCCTCCACCTCCTGCCCCCAAAACCTAATCCAACAAATGATACTCCCTATTATATACTTCAGAAAATCACACCTTACAAGGGCATGCCAGCATGGATGTGGCTGTCCAAGAACCAGCAGAAAGAAAGAAAGAAAGAAAAATAGGAAGTACTCACCTCCTTAAAGATTCAGAAAGGACCCTCCTCCTCCTCCTCCACCTGCTGCTGGTGCTTCAGGTTCTTCAACTTAGAGGACTACCCAATACCAAACATATCAGAGACATCAGGGTAGGTCCTCCACCTCTTCAGGAAGCATCCAACAGAGGCATTATTCATCAGGCAAACAACATCATTAACAACAACAACAACAAATTACTGAACATCAGAGAGTTGAAAGCCCAAAGAGACCTGCCTCCCCTCCTATACCTTTTGAAGATCCAGAAACAGCTACCACTGCAAGGATGGCCAGGTTCCAGGAATTGGTTGGCCTATCCATGATCAACAAGACAAGAGCTGAAGGAAAGGATCCTTCTCAATACTCAACCATGTCCAAATACAGGAAGGAGGAACTCAACAGGTTTGCTAAAGCTAACAAATTCTTTAATGTTGATGATTATATGAAACTGCATACAGAAGCTGTAGTGCCAAGAGCTACTTCCCTGAATATAATTGGAGCAGCTTATATGACAATGACAAAGGCTCAAACATCAAATCCAAACAGGGAAATCAAATTCACACAGCCAGGAGAAAAAGCTAAAGAGGAGAACCACAAGGAGCAAAAGAAGAAGAAATGAATTTTGAACTGTTTTAGTCTTTCTATTATTCTTAAAACTGCTTATTCAATTCCTGATACAAAGCTCTCTGTACATATATATCTGCTGCATAGTTTAAAGATTTCCTGTCAGATATATTTTTCTTGCTTTGTGAATATTTGTGTCTGTATTTAGTGTTCTCACCCAAATAAGGGGAGATTGTTGGATCCGTAGTTGTATTTGGGCTAGGTTCACTAAGTTAGGATGTTTGACCCAACATGTATAGCCAAGGTCATGTTTGTGTCCTAGAGTCTAGACCATGTCCTTAGAGTCAACACTGCATGGACCAGCCATCAACAGGCTGCAGAAGACTCAAGACTTAGAGAAATTTCAAAGACTCAGAAAATGAGTTCGACGTTCGTCGAAATCAGGTCAATGTAAGTCGTGCTCAGCTCGACGAACTCAGGGAAAATTCTCTGAGCTGAGCTCGACGAACTTGGTTCTCAGGTCGACGATCTCTGGACACTATACTTCAACATTCCAAGTCCAGAATTCCTTTCTCTGAACTCTAGTCGACGAAGTTAGAATATCAGCTCGACGAACTTAATTCTCAAGTCGACGATTTCTGGATACTTCACTTTAACATTCTAAAGTCCAAGAAACATTTCACTAAACTCTAGTCGACGAAGTTACAATCTCAGCTCGACGATCTTGATGCACAAAATTGGCAAGACTTTAGAGAAAGCAGTTATCTGTTCTTAGGTTGACGATCTTGGATCTCTGGTCGACGAACAACAATTATCTGGTCGACGTACATAACTTCTCAGCTCGACGAACTCAGGACCCAGGTCGACGAATTATGTCCTTTGGTCGACGATTTCTGTGCAGTTCCAGACATGGACTTTTCCTCTCCTCTGTTCTTAGTTTATTGCAGTAATTTCTGAATAATCAATGCTTAAATATTCTCTAAATATTACCGTTAGAAGCAAGCATTGATTACGGTCTTCATCAGGATTATTACTTGCCCCTTTTCAATGGAACAGTTGAGGAAATCATTTAATGTAGACATTCTCAAGACCGTCAGCAATCAATGCTGAAACGAATTCAAAATTCAGAAGAAAGATTTCATGGAAAATATAAAAAGGATTTTTTCTTCTTCCTTCCATACGAAAACAAGGAGATCAGGAATTTTAAGAAAGAGATCAAACAACACACAGGGCAATAACACAGTCAAGAAACAAGAAGCCCTAGACCTGAGAAATCATAGAAGCCGAAGAAGAAAAAGAACAGCTATTCAAAAATCAAGAGTCTTTTTCTTTTTTCATTCCAGGATTCTTCAAAGGACAACAAATACTCTATCAGTCAAGAAGTTCCTGGATACCTTCTGGTCAATGCTGAAATATTAAAGACCTACTCACCCTACAACAAAGCTCCAACCTTCCTGAACAAATCAATATCTCAGGGGGAGACTTTGTTAAAATCAAAGATCCACTAAAGTCTTCTCAGTTGTATTTGAGATAGAGAAGAAATCATCACTCTCTCACCCCCACTTCAAAAATGGTTCTTTAACTCCCTTCAAAAGTTATTCCTGGTTGCAAGTCACCTGACCAAAAGACTTGAGATTGGTTTTTGAGCACCTGATCAAAAGCTCATTGGTGGCAGTCACCAGATCAAAAACATGAGTGGATTCCTACCAGGGTGGTAGAAGAGTGGATGTACCCAGGTTGGGGAACCAGTATAAAATTCTTGTGTTATCTGGTTTCCATCTTTTTCTTTTGTTCTTGATGTGGCTGTGCTAGTTAGGTTGCTGTCTCTGTGATAGTTTATATTTGCTGTGCCTGTGATAGATTAGTTTATCTTAGGATTTTTTTATTTACAATAATAAGCTTTTAAATTTTCAATATACTCTATTCACCCCCCTCTAGAGTATGTCAGATATAAGTCTAACTTTCAGATCGGATAGAAGAGGCGAATCATCTGTTCAAGTTTTGTTTTCTCCAGTAGCTATGAGACATCGGGCAGGTTTAGCACCAGTCAACCCTGCCTCTTTTAGTAGATCAAGAACATACTTCTGTTGGGAAAAGACCATGGAATTGGGCCTCCTAGAGATTTCAATCCCCAGAAAGTATTTCGGGGAGCCCATATCCTTTGTGATGAGGTGTTGACGGAGGTGTTTCTTTGTCAAAGCTACCCAACCTGGTCATCGCCAGTAAGAAGAATGTCATCCACATATACCGCAAGAACCACCAGGCCCGAGGAGGTTTTGCGAATGAATAAGGAGTGATTGACTGAAATTCTTATAAAACCAATGACCGTAACAATATCGCTAAACTTGTCAAACCAAGCCCGAGGGATTTTCTTTATGCCATAAATTATCTTCTTCAGCCGACATACTCGTGTCCCCCCCTGAACAACATACCTAGGAGGTTGCTCCATATAAACATCTTCCTGAAGATCACCATAGAGAAAGACATTCTTAACATCCAGCTGTGAAATAGGCCAATCCCTATTGACGGCCACAGAGAGAAGGACCCGAATGGTGTTGAGACGAGCAATGGGAGAGGTGTCAAAGTAATCAACACCATAGGTCTGAGTGAAGCATTTGACAACCAGGCGGGCCTTGTAGAGATCCACGATGCCATCCGGACAGAACTTTACAACAAAGACCCAGCGACAACCAACCACATCAGTGCCCAAAGGGGGAGGAACAAGGGTCCAGATACCCCGTTCAGTGAGGGTAGCAATTTCCTCATCCATGACGGCCTTCCAATGAGGAACAACAAGAGCTTCCTGGTAGGTGCGGGGAGTGACAGTCGTAAATATAGCCAATGCAAATGCCCTGCGAGAAGGAGTGAGGTGATCATATGAAACAACAACAACCAACGGGTGCTGGGTACATGTCTGCACCCCTTTGTGAAGAGCAATGAGATGATCCAGGTCGGCATGTTCCTCAGTGACCGGAGCATCCGTGGCGGAGAGAGGTTGCCCGGGAGTTGAGAGAGACAGCCGCAGAGAGGAGGGAGATAGCAGTGGTGATGAGGGAGAGGGAGGAGGAGATGGTGGAGGCGACAGTGGGAAAATCTTGATGGGTGTAGACGTGGTGGAGGGGACGGTACGAGAAGACGAAATAACCAGAGAGGGAGAGGGGTCAGAAGAGAAATCGGACGCATTCTCGAAGAAGGTCACATCCACGGATACATATTGCTTACGAAGAATGGGATCAAAGCAATAGTAGCCTTTTTGAGTAGTTGAGTAACCCAAAAAGAAACACTTGGGTGGCACGTGAGTCGAGTTTGTCATGAGTGGAGGAAGGAGCATGCACAAAAGCCATACACCCAAAGATACACAGAGGGAGAGGAAACAGTTCCTTGCCCGGATAAAGAATGGAGAATGGGGTTTGTCCGTGGAGAACCGTGGACGGAATGCGATTAATGAGGTAACAGGAGATGAGAACAGCGTAGCCCCAATAGGAGCGAGGAACCTGCATCTGTGCCATCAGAGTGCGAGCGACATCGAGGAAATGACGGTTTTTTCGTTCCGCCGCCCCATTTTGCTGCGAGGTATAGACACAACTAGTTTGATGAATAATACCATGTTGCATATAAAAAGAAGAGAAAACAGTACTAAGATAACAGTGGACGTTGTAGCAGAGAGGTAACAACGACAATGCGGGCAACAGTGACATCCAGGGTGGGAGATTTCGCTTCACCAAGGATTTGTTGACGGATCATGTCATACGACTCTGGAAGTCACAAAAGATAACACACAAACAAAAGTTCCTGGAAGTGTTTGTGTTGCTCAGCAAGATCTGCAGAGAAGGGACGATTTTGGAGAATTTCGGCTCCGAGAGCCTGAACTTGTTAGTAAGC
Source organism: Platanthera guangdongensis (assembly GCA_039583875.1). Taxonomy (NCBI): domain Eukaryota; kingdom Viridiplantae; phylum Streptophyta; class Magnoliopsida; order Asparagales; family Orchidaceae; genus Platanthera; species Platanthera guangdongensis. The sequence continues at coordinate 131,717,860 of CM077164.1, forward strand.
AGCAGGAGACATGGAGGGGCGGGCAAAGAGGTCCGCATATAGAGTATAGATGCGGGACGTCTGAGCCCCCTTGGAGTAGAGAGCGACGAGATTAAGCCAAGCAGCCTTGATGGTTTCATCATGACGGATGACAGGTATGCATTCATCAGAGAGGTTGTTAGCCACCATGTGCGGACAGGAGCGTCGCTGGCATCCCAATCGTCAAAGAGAGGGGAATTATGCAGAGGAGGGTCATCGGTGAGATGATGACATTTACGTTGAGAGTGGAGGAGGAAGGTGAAGGAGACACTTCAATACGGGTAGTTGGGACCGATGAGTTTGGAAACGGTGCCAAGGTTGCCCCACGGAGTGGGAGGAGTAGGAGGAGCGGCAACGAGAGTGGTGGTAGAGATATCTGAGGTTGCCATAGAAGAGAGCAGGGAGAAGAACAAGTCGCGACTAGAAGGAGAGGTCGCGACGACAAAGAGTAGGTCATGGCTAGAAAAGGAGTGCGCGGCAACTAGGCACAGGTCGCGACAAGAATAACAGGTTGCGACGACTTAAGAACTAGTCGCGGCGACGTAGGAAGAGTTGCAGCTAGAAAAGGAGGGCGTGACGACTAGGCATAGGTCGCGGCAAGAAGAACAGGTCGCGATGACTTAATAACAGGTCGCGACGAGAAGAAACAGGAATCAAAGAGGTCGCACACACAAAGGGCAACAACAATGAACGAAAGAAACCGCGCGAACATGGCGAAAGCCGATGGAAGAAATAAGTCGCGAAGACAGGTCGCGAGAAGAAGAAACAAGCCGTGCGGACAGAGAGGGCTCACAGAATCAGGAGGAAAAGATCGAGACTTCTAATACCATGTGCGAACAGAAAACAAACATGCCGAAAATTTGGAGTAACAAATTTTATTATCCAAAAAGATGTGTATTACAAAGGTATAACCTCCCTTTTATAGAACGAGGGAGATGAGAGAGATTACAAATAAACAATGTGAGACTAAATAATTACAATTATATGCGGATTTACAAATAACCAAACCGAACAAGTCGTGTGGTTAGAAGAGTAGGCTAACCGCTCGACATCCACCAGAAGGAGAGAATAAGCCCCATAGAGAACAAGCCGCCACAGTAAACCGCTAGACTGCCGGTCTCAAAGTCGCCAGAAACAAACCGCCAGACCGCCCGACCTTCAAACAGCAACAGGCCGGCAGACAAGCTGTTGAGATAAACCGCCAGACCGCCCGACCTCCAAACTGCAACAGGCCTCCCGACCTCCAAACTACAACAGACCGCCCGACCTCCATACCGCAACAAGAACTAACAAACTTTCAAAGACCTATTCATCCCTCATCTAGGTGATTAGCTAACCTTCAGTTAAGCAACTTTCAAGTGGTATCAGAGGGAGGTTACTCAAAAAAGATTTAACAATCTGAGTATACCTCCAAGGTTAGCTATAGGTAATAAGGATGGGGTCTGGTGTAAATTATAATGAACTGGGGGCCATTAAGTTACCAATCTGCAGAAAGAAAGGGTTTGGCCTCTGGAAGGAAAGGGTTAGGCTATTCATGGAAGCTGCTGACCCTAGGATATACATTACAGTCAAAGAGGGACCTTTCATTTCTATGAAAGTCTCAGTTCTGAATGCCAACATCCAGACACCCAAGTCTTATGAAGAAATGAACAAATATGAGCTCCTTCTTGCCTCCATGGACAAGAGAGCTCAAAATATTATTGTCAGTGTAGTAGATGAATCAACATTCCAGAATCTGGTGCACTGTAAGTCCTCCAAGGAGATGTGAGACACCCTATTTGTGTTCATGGAGGGTTCAGAAGAGGTGAGGGATGACAGAAAATCCATGCTCAACCAGGAGTATGAGGCCTTCAGACAAGGAAAGTCTGAGAGCATTGCTGAAAGTTTTGAAAGATTTTTCAGAATTGTTAATGAACTGAGAATATATGGCAGGGTCTTCAGCACCTATGAGCTGAATGACAAATTTTCAGGTCCCTTTCAAAGGATTGAGATATAAAGATTTGTGCCATCAGGGAGATAAGCAAGCTAGCTGACACTCCACCTCCAACCCTGTTTGAAAAACTACTGTCTTATGAGATGCAGCTTGCTGGTTGGAAGGAAAAAGAAGACAAGAACAACAAGTCACAGAGCAAGGAGCAATCTGTGGCCTTCAAAGCTGATGCTTCAACCAGGAGCAGAAGGAAGATCTCTCCAATCAGGAGAACTATTGAGTCAGAATATGAGAGCTCAAGGTCCAGCTCCTCTGACAGCCATATGTCTGATGAGGACCTTGCTGCCTTCTCCAGGCAATTCCAGAAATTTATGAAGAAGGGACATTGGAAGAACAAAAGTCCATCCTCCTCCTCACAGTACAGAAGGAAATCCTCTAAGGAGGACATGTATGCTCCAAACTCTAATAAACAATCTTCCTCTAATATTATTTGTTTCTGCTGCAGCAAACCTGGGCATGTAGTTGCTGACTGCCCAGTGAAGAGGAAAGAAGGAGGAGTGAAGAAGCACCACAAGGGAAAGAAGAAAGAGAAGTCCCTTGTGACAAAGAAGGAAAAGACCTGGTCTGACTCCTCCGGGTCAGACAGTGAAGAAGAAGAAGCCTACATTGGGCTAATAGCTGCTGCTGAAGAAGAACCTGAAGAATACCCTGCTGCTAGAATAAGGATCAGGGCCCCTCTTTCTCACTCAGATAGTGACTCAGAGGAGGATGAAGATGAAGAAGAAGATGTTTAATGCCATGAATTGATGGCAATGACAGATGAAAAAAGCTGTCAGGATCTGTCTGGTCAGACTCAGGTAAATGCTAAATCACAATCTTATATTTCAAGTCATGAGGCTGGCTCAGACTCTGAAGATCAATCATCAAGAGTTGAAGGGGATTCAGACTCTGAGGATGATGTCAACTCCATAATAGCCAAGTATGGAGAACTTCTTGAGGCATTCAAGAGGTGCAAGCTATTTGCCAAGAGACAGACAAAAGAGCTTCTTAGTCTTAAAAGCAAGTGTGATGACCAAGAAAAGACCCTCGCTGACATGGATGCACAAGCAGCCCAGCTCAAGGAGATCATTGACAGTGAGTCTGTGGTAAGAGTCTCGAATGAGAAACTTATCCAGAAACTTGAAAATGATCTCTTAAATGAGAAATTGCTTGTGACCAAATTTTCTAAGCCAAACACTGTGCTTCCCTTAATTGACACCCACCTTACCCAAGCCGGTAAGAAAGAGTTGGGATTTAAGGGACCTGCTAGACCTTCCAATCCAAAAAGGAAAGGAAAAAGGGAAGACACCAGTTGTGCCTCTAGACTAATTGCCTCAAATTCTATTTCAGAGAGTGTTGTTGCCTTCTAACAGGTATGACCATGAAAGTTGTTATGGTCACTGGGAGAATGGTAGATCCACTGGTATGGACCATTGAAGATATAGCCATGTGCGAGCCTTTAAGGCTACCCATGAGGAAATTTAAATGGCCCATCCTGGACCATTTGTTGTTGGTGCCCATGCCCCTAAACTCAAAGATAATGCTGCTGCAGTGAATCTAATTCATCCAGCAAAAGCAGTGACTCAAGGTGAGTCTTCTGGCATGGCTGCAATGACAATCTCAGATGCTTTCAGATGCATGTTAACTGAAAAGAGACATGCAGCTGGTGGTTTTCAGAAAGGACCAAAACAGCCAGTTGAAAGACTGTCCTTCAGTCAAACGGCTGCTGAAAGAAGACAGAAGTATAGAACAACACATCTCCTCACTGTTCAGGGAGCAGTACAGCCTAATGCTGGTTCCAAACAGAAAAGGAGATACAATATCTATGAGTGCTGGTGTTGTGGCAAAGTGAGCCACTATGCTGTAGATTGTTGGCACAATCCTTCAATGTCCAAAGGTTGCCAACCTGTCAGGAATTCTGCAGGAAGGCATGGTTATTTTCAGATTAATGTGAACCTAAGACCCAATAGAAATTGGGGTCCTAAGGAAAGGTGATTTGTGTTCATTTCAGGTTAGTTCAAGTTCCAATTCCCCTAAATGGTACTTGGACATTGGATGTTTCAAGCACATGAATGACACAAAAGAGCTATTGAATTAGTTCACTGCAGTAAAGAATCGACCCAAGGTCATCTTTGGAGGATCTGACAAGGGGATAATCAGAGGCTATGGTAATATCTTAAATGACATAATCACTATTACAAAGGTGGCTTATGTGGAGGGGTTGCAACACAACCTCATAAACATAAGACAACTATGTGATCTTGGTTATGACATTTCCTTCCACAAAGATAAGTGTCACATCAAGAGGTTAAGTGACCAAAGTGTCATCTTAACAGACACTAGGAGTGAAAATGTCTATTGCTTAAACTTTTTTTTGCTTAGATAATAGTTCCCCTATATGCCTAATTATAAATGACAAAGTCTCATATTGTGTCCAATGACAAAAAAGACTGACTCATTTGAATTATAAGACCATTGGTCAGCTCTTCAGTGATGAGCTTGTTAGGAATGGTCCCAAAATAAAATGCTCCAAGGAGGGTATCTATGCTGTCTGCTAAAAGGGTAAGCAGACTAAGACCTCTTTCAAGAGTATTGGGGCCAAGTTCTCAGTGAGATGCTTGTATCTCCTACATATGGACTTGTTTGGTCCTATGCATGTTCATAGTCTAGGTATGAAGGTCTATGCCCTTGTGGTGGTTGATGACTATTCAAGATTTACTTGGGTGTTCTTCCTTAGAAGAAAGGATGAAACCCTTGATGTCTTCATGAATCTTGTCAGGCAGATTCAGAATGAACTTGCATGCTCTGTGGTCCAAATAAGAAGTGACTATGGAACTGAATTTCAATCTGCTGCCATGACTACATTCTGTGAAAAGCAAGCGATTCATCAAGAATTCTCCTATCTAAGAACACCTCAGCAAAATGGGCTAGCTGAGAGGAAAAACAGGTTTCTCATAGAAGTTGGGAGAACATTGTTGAGTGACACCTCTCTGCCTGAATATTTTTGGCTTGAGGCAGTTAATACTACATGTCATGTGCTCAATAGGGCTTCTCTATCATCAAAGGCTACAAGAAGACTCCCTCTGAGATCTTGAAAGGCAGAAAACCAAACATATCCTATTTCAGGATCTTTGGCTGCAAGTGTTTCATTCTGAACAATGGTTAGTCAAAAATGACTAAGTTTGCTGCCAAATCCCATGAGAGGATCTTTGTTGGGTACAACAATAATAATAGACCATATAGAGTCTATAACTTGACAAATCAAATTGTAGAAGAATCTGTCCATGTAGTGTTTGATGAGTCATGCATGATTGACAGTGAGATGTCAAGCTCTTTGCCTAGCTCTGTAGGTACAGAAGTCATGATGAAAAAGCTCTCCATCAATGATAAAGACCTAGATATGCAAGAAGAATGTGAAGAGGGATGTTGTCTAGAGGAAGCACAGGACAGTATAGCTGGAAATGAAGATCAACCTGCTGAAGAAAATGGTAATCAGCAGGAAGCAGTCAGGCTGCCCCCAGCAGTCAGATACCTGAGAGATCATCCTCCAGATCAGATAATAGGTAAGACTAGCCAAGGTGTACAGACCAGAAGCAGGAGTCTCAACATACCTCTCTATTCCAACTTCCTGTCACAAGAAAAGCCCAAGAAATTTGAAGAAGCAAATCAAGACCAATTCTGGATTACTGCAATACAAGAAGAACTGAAGCAGTTCAAAATGTGCAAGGTCTGGAAGCTGGTTCCCAGACCAGATGGACATAATGTCATTGGAGTCAAGTGGATTTTCAGAAATAAACTTGATGAAAATGACATTGTAATAAAGAATAAAGCTAGACTGGTGGCCAAAGGTTATAAATAGGAAGAGGGGATTGATTATGATCAAACTTTTACCCCAGTTGCAAGGTTGGAAGCAATCAGACTGTTACTTGCATTTGCAGCTTTCCAGGGATTCAAGGTATTCCAGATGGATGTCAAGTCTGGCTTCCTGAATGGAGACTTGAAGGAAGAGGTTTATGCAAAGCAGCCTCCAGGTTTTGTAAATTTTAACTCTCCTACTGCTATATATAGACTTAGGAAAGCTTTTTATGGGCTCAAGCAAGCCCCAAGAGCATGGTATGAGACATTGTCTTCCTTCTTCATTGAGAGCAAATTCTCAAGGGGGAAGATAGACAAGACCCTATTCCTGAGGGAATCTATGGGCAAGATCATCCTAGTCCAGATTTATGTTGATGACATAATATTTGACTCTACTGATGACAACCTCTGCAGGAACTTTGCAAAACTTGTGCAGAGGAAGTTTGAGATGAGTTGTATGGGTGAACTGAAATTTTTCTTGGGACTCCAAGTAAAACAGACTGATGATGGTCTATCCATATCCCAGTCAAAGTTCACTTGAGAGATAATCAAGAAATATGACATTTAGAATGCTTCCACCATAAGAACGCCCATGAGCTCAAGTATGCCTTTAGGCAAAGATGATCCAGGGAAGCATGTTGATCAAACTTTGTATAGAGGTATAGTTGGCTCCCTTCTCTACCTCACTGCAAGTAGGCCTGACATTATGTATGCAACATGTGTCTGTGCTAGGTATCAGACCTGCCCTAAAGAGTCTCACTACACTGTTGTGAAAAGAATCTTGAGATATCTTAAGGGCACCACAGATCTTGGCCTATGGTACCCAGGAATGAGGAATTTGAAATAACAGGCTATTCAGATGCAAATTTTGCAGGCTGCAAGGAGGACAGAAAGAACAATTCAGACTCCTGTCAATTTCTAGGTGGAAGACTTGTCTCTTGAAGCTGCAAGAAACAAACGAGTGTTGTAATATCAACAGCAGAGTCAGAGTATATTTCAGCTAGAAGTTGTGGTGCTCAATTGCTATGGATCCAACATCAACTTCAGGACTACAATATTCAGATAAGTAGAACTCCACTCTTTTGTGATTCTACTAGTGCAATTTCTATAACTAGGAATCATGTCTCCCATAGCAGGACTAAGCATATAGAAATTAGGTATCATTTCATTAGAGAACATGTGGAAAGGGAAGACATCTCTCTTGAGTTTGTCTCCATTGACAAGCAAGTGGCTGATATCTTCACTAAGCCACTAGATGAAGTCAAGTTCAACACCTTCAAATTTGAATTGGGTATGTTGAATCTTGTGTAGCTTCAAGTCTCTCTTGTACCATATGCTGCACTGTCCATTTTATAGGTAGTACAAGTTCTTCCTCTAGATAATGAAGATGGTGTGTAACTGTTGAGGGGGAGCCAGCCCAACAGCTGAACTGGATTCAGTCAGTGAGAAAAAATACTCAAGACAGATAGGGGGATAAAAACCCCTCAGAATGGGCAGAAGTCAAAAGGGGGGAGGTAGAAGTCAAAGAGGTAAGAAGAATAGACAGGTTAAATAGTATGGATGACAGCATGCCAGAGGGAGTAAGTAATTCTCCACAGGCTGGAGAAATATGGTAACATTTCCACACACTACTGATGTTAAATTTTGTCTATGATGAATATGCTGTGTTGTCATTGACCTGTATTGTTTTGACTTCTTCAAATATGGGGAGATTGTTGGATCTATTGATCCCAATATCCCAGATTTGTAAGAAGTCAAACGGGTCAATGACATACACACATAATATGTTTGATATGTGCTTTAGTTCTTGCATGCAGGTAGTCCATGATTGTACAGGTGAAAAAAATGAGTTTGGCGGTAAACTCAAAATTCGTCGAGCTTAGCTCGCAGTTCGTCGAGCTCAGCTCGCTGGTCGTCGAGCTCAGCTCAACATTCCTTGGGATAAGCTCAAGAGCTCAGGATTCAAAGTACGTCGAGCTCAGCTTGAAGGTCGTCGAGCTCAGTTTGTAGTTCGTCGAGCTCAGCTTACAGATCGTCGAGCTCAGCTCAACACTTGTCAAGCTAAAGCCAGAAAAAATTGACTAAGGCAAAAAACGCTGAGACCGCTGAGAAGATCAGAGTTTGTCGAGCTCAGCCCACAGATCGTCGAACGCAGCTAAAGCCAGAAAAACTGACTAGGGCAAAAAACGCTGAGACAACTGAGATAGCTGAGAAGAAAGTGCTGAGATAGCTGAGAAGAAAGCGCTGAGACCGCTGAGAAGAAAGTGCTGAGAAAGAAGGTTATCTCAGCAGTTAAGAATAAAACGCTGAGACCGCTGAGAAGAAAGCGTTGAGACACAAGCTTGTCTCAGCTGTTAATAAAAAATAGCTGAAACCGCTGAGACTGCTGAGACAGAAAGCGCTGAGACAGAAGCTTGTCTCAGTTGTTAATAAGAACCGCTGAGACCGCTGAAACAGAACCGCTGAGACAGAACCGCTGAGATAAATCCAGAGAAAATTCACAAGTTCAGAAGCGTTGAGTGCCAAGACAGATGGCGTTGAGTGACTTAACATCACTCAATGCTTTATGGGTTTCTGGACTATTTTCTAAGTCTAGATGGTGATGACCATTGCTGACGTCATCAAAGTCAATTTACATGTAGCCGTTGCGAGAAAACTGCAGTGGCGCCGAAAGCTGCTTTGTCCTTTTTTGAAGGAGATGGGGCTCACCAATCCTTGGCTGGGCCCACATACAATTATGCCGTTGATTCAAATCAACACATATAAAAAGGAAAAAAGAAAAGGGATTAGGGCAATGAAAAACTACGAAAAACAACGAACAAACGGAGAACAAATGTAGAAAATACAGAAAGAAATCTAAAAGCGGCTGTACATCTTCTTCTCCATTAAACTTGAAAGCTCAAGTCCAGCAGAGATAGCTTGAAAGACAAAGGAAGATAGCTGAAGCTCTTCAAGCTCAGCAAGATAGTTCTTTCCAGAACAGAGAAGCTGATTCATCCATTCAGCAAGCTGATAGCTGTTCATCTATGCAGCAGAAAAGATTTAGCTGTAGAAGAGAACTAATTCCTTCTATAACAAGAGTGCTGGACTGATATCTGCTCAGTCTAGCAAGGTAGACTCAGAGATTCATCTCTGAATCAGTTGATTTATTTTTCTTAATTATTCTGTATTCTCTTCTTGTAGGATTCAGTTTATCTGAATCTGAGTGTAGGACACTTTGTGCCTGAGGTAGGTGACTAATTAGTCACTGAGGTAGGTGCACTGTTGGGGTACTGATCGAGGTAGGATCCAAGTGTGGATCTGAGCTGTAGGGCTTTATTGCCTGAAGTAGGAGAGTGCTGCTCTCTGAGGTAGGATCCAAGTGTGGATCTGAGGTAGGGCTGTCCTCGCAGCCTGAGTGTAGGGCCTTGTGCTTGAGGTAGGTGACTGGAGAGTCACTGAGCTGTAGGTGACAAGTGTGTCACTGAGTTGTAGGACTTGGAGGAGGCTGAGCTGTAGGTACCTGGAAGGGCACTGAGTTGTAGGAGTGTTGCAGCACTTTGAGAGTAGGGTTGTGTGCCTGAAGCTGTAGGGCTGAAGAGCCTGAGTTGTAGGCATTAGAAATAAGGTTGAGGTAGGTGATCAGTGGATCACTAAGCTGTAGGAGCTCTATAGGGCTCTGAGGTAGGAACTCTTGTGGTTCTGAGTTTGGATTCTATGAAGAATCTGTGTGTAAGGCTGAGGGCCTGAGGTGTATGCTCTGAGGAGCATATTGATGGAGTTTGTGCCTAGTCCAACAAATAAGTTGGATAGGTGGGAGAGAAAGTGGATGTACCTAATTGGAGAACCACTATAAATCTTTGTGTGTTTGCTGTGTTGCTTGTTTTCTTTCTTATTGTAGGATTTAAGGACAAACTCTAGATAGATTGACTTAAAATCAGCAAAAGAACTAACAATCTTTCAAAGACCTATTCACCCCCCTCTAGGTCATTAGCTAACCTTCAGTTAAGCAACTTTCACTAACACCACCTACCATACCCAAGTGCGTTGTAGCACACTTGGGTATGCGAGGTGGTATTAGTCTCGTTATATAAAGGAGGTCCTGGATCAATCCTCGGGCCTCAACAACCTACCCGTGATTTCCATAAAGGTGCACCAGGGAAATTTGGTTGGGGATGTTCATTGTCATTTGATTGTAGTCGGCTACGACCAGATTTGGCCTAATATTCCTGTTGCATTCGGAGCCTTGGGACTGGCATACTTTCTAACAAAGCCCAAGTAGCAATTGCAAAGATACATTTGAATAAATTAGAATGGGGGTGGAGTACGTAACTTATCACTCTGCACAACAGGCTATCTGGACCACTAACACAGTCAGAGAAGCCTTAAACATGGAGCCAATACGTTACTCTCCCCAGCTAACCATTCCTGAATCTCACCCAACTACAGATTATGGTTATCTTCCTCCAGAGGATTATGAAGCAGCTTGGGAAGGATATGAGCTCACTCCTCCAGATGAGCAAGGAGAATGATCCTCCAGAAAAAAGAGGGTTGTCAAATCTAGGAAGAGAACATGGAAGCAAGACAAAGAAGGATGGAAATACATAATATGCCAGGATATGAGGAATGGAATCCCATATCAAAGAACATCGTACTGTACACCTGGAAAATTTTTGGCCAACATGGGATTAACATCTGCAGATACTACAATTTTGTGGAATGGAAAAAGCATGAATATTAGGAGACAAGTATGAGAATTCATAGAAGGAACAATCCACATGGACCTCCTCCTTCTCCCAGATACATCCCAAAGCTACTGGGATACTTCCAAAGGTAGAAGAGAAAGGCTCAAGGAGAAGATTTCTAAAGTGCTGAGAACTTTGGGCTGTCCTAACTTATGGTTTTGGGTTGTTAAACTTGTCTAACACAAATGTAGTTCTGACTATGTTTAATCTTATTAATATAAAGTGGAATGTTTCTCTGTCAAAATCAGTCTTTAATTCATTTTTATATATCTATGGTTATTTTTATATGAAGCTCTGGTTTCTTCAAATAGTAGCAGATTGTTGGGAATATTGTCCCAAATATTCCTGATTTGAATAAGACCTCAAGATGACAATACATATCTTGTATTTGATGAGTTGTTTGAGTTTTGGTGTGACAGGTTAAACTAAAGTGCATGGCTAATGTATTGTTAGAATCATGGTCACCCAAACATGGTTTTGCACTTGTAATCCCTCAACGAGCAAAACTAATGTTGACCTCTATCCTAATAATAAATATTGGACATGTCACTTTATGGAAAAGTCACTAAGGTTAAAAGAAATAAGAGGAAGAAATAGGAATTTGGCTAAGGAAAAGTTTGACTACATTGACTTCATGGCTAAGGAAAAGTTTGACTGTATCGACTTTATGCCTAATGAAAAGTTTGAATGCATCAAGTTTATGACTAAGGAAAAGTTTGAATACATCGAGTTCATGACTATGGAGAAGTTCTACTGCATCGAGTTCATGACTAAAGAAAAGTTCGACTACATTGACTTCATGACTAAGGAAAAGTTCGACTGCATCGAGTTCAAGCTCATGTATTTTATCGACTGCATTGACTGCATCGTTGAGAAGTTTATCATTGAGAATAATTCCATATTTCAAGTTCTTCCTTAGATAGAAATTGCTAGACATTTGAAGATTCCATATCTGGATTATTGCCTGAGTTTGCTAGCCATTGAAGAATTCTATATCAGACTCAAAGCTCTCTGCCATCCAAGTCCACTATAAAATGTGGACATAAAAGAATGAGAAAAAACACATATATCTCACAAAGATCCTTCACACAATTTCGACACCAAGTTTTCTGTGACAATTATTGAGCAGTGATGAACCATTCAAAGAGAATTCATTCTCTACTCACTGCAAGGATCATAAAGTGATTCTTTTAAGAACCTGCACTGAAATATTTTTTTTGAAGAATATTCTTTCTGTCAAGATATCTAATCAAGCTAATTATTTCAAGTGTTGATCAAGGAAGAGAAGAAGAAGGAAGCCTGTCTAGTGCTTCTTATTAAAGACTCAATTCTTGTCTAATTGAGTCATAACTTTGCAAATCTTTTTACTTGTAAGATATTTTTAGATCTGAGTTGTAGGGCTTGTGTTAAGCCTAAGTTGTAGGGTTATTTAGCGAGTTTTATGGCTTGTGTTGAGCCTGAGTTGTAGGATCTGTGAAGGATCTGAGCTGTATGATCTTGTGATTGAAGATCTGAGTGGCAGGGCCTATGTGAAGGTATGAGGTAGGGAACTTGTGTTCCTGAGTTGTAAGATCTAGGGATCTGAGAAAATTTTTTGTGAAGTTTGGCCTAAGCTATCTCTCTGCTAAGATAGCTGAAGGGAAAAAGTGGATGTACCCATTCTTGGGGAACTACTATAAATCTCTGTGTGCTATCGTTTGACTACTTTGGTTTACTTTCTGATTGCGCCCTTTAAAGAAAACATCAAGAGAATCAACATTTGGTAGAACACTTGTACACCCCCCCCCCCCCCCGCTCTAGGTGAGTAACGACCCTTAACTTTCAATTTCTTCTTTTCCATTATCTTAGCACTTTACACATCCTATGCATCTCTTTCCTTTGCAGCAAAATTAGACTCAGTTGGCTTACTTAGATCTAGTAGGGAAAGGTTGAGAGCCAGTCCTATGCCTTGAAGGACCCACAGGGCTTGGTTAGTATTTATACTCTCCCCCTTTTTGGCTTCTTCAAATATTTTATGCTCTAGATCAACTATGGAGGCATCAATTCTTTTGGCTAGATTCTGAAAGGTGGTTTCTTCATCCTCAAGAAGTGCAACTTTGGTGCTTTCAATATGCTCCACCACTTTAGTTTGACATTTAATTCTATAGATGGTTGACTCTAGTTTAAATAGTCTCATCTATTCTACTTTTGAACTGCTAGATACTTGTGATGTCATGAGTGCAGAGTGTTAAATTATCATCCATAGACCTCATTACTTTGACATTATTATGCACCACACTGGAATCTTTATCAAATCATCTGGTTATTTTTGCAATTATATGGATTATGTACTCCTTAATAAGATTTATTTCCCCCACTAATTCATCCATGACTTCCTTTACAGATTCATTTACATGAGCTTTTAGGGATTTTCTCGGCTCATCTAACATTACTTTCACTGCAGCAATGATTGAGCTGGAAGATTCTTCAGGGCCTCTAGTTGTGGAAAGCCCAGAAAGGTGTGGAGTTTCTTCAGTATTCAGCTGGGATTGATCCTTGAGTAAATTAGTATCTTTATCTTTAATTGTAGGTGAGCTGACATCTTCATTCATCTTGGTTGAGTGCACAACATTTCCAAGAGGAATTTTTTCCTTACAGAGATTTTCTACAAGCTTAGATATTTTGGGCAGCAAATCTTCTTGATCAAGAATTTCTTCACGCTTGTCAACTACTTTTTCAGAGTGCTCATTTAGTACATTTAGGTCCTCTTGTACTGCCAACTCAATATGGATTGCATCATCATCCTCTGGAGACACAATTATATTTTCATCTTAAGCAAGGAACTCAGTGTGAGACTCCCCTTCAATATTAGCATCACCTCCCATGCTTTCCTCAGAACCATTTTGTAAGAATTTATTCGGAGTTCCTTCAGCATCCTTATCAACTAGCTGTATCTTTTCTATAGGGCTTTATTTGGGAAGGTCTTTGTCATCCTCCACCTCAATTGAGGCACACTTCCCCAGATCAGCATTGCTTTCATCCACTTGGACACTGAAGTCTTGGTGTTCAATTTCCTCCTCATCTGAGGTTGACAAATTGGGAATATGAATTGATTCATTATTATCTTCTCCAACAACTTCCTCCTTAACAGAGTTTGAGGGATTTGAGTGAAGTACTAGTGCACTTTCTTCAGCAGAGCTTCCTTCCTCATTGCTTCCTTCTTCAGCAATCTCTTTACCATTCTTTGGTTTTTGTACTTTCTTTTATTTGGGAGCCTTTGACAGAACCTTCTCATATCTTTGTAGGATTTGGATGTCCATCCTTCTCATATGATGGATTCTAGTTCCTTGCTTCTTGCTGAAGTGATCTGGGTAAGCTGTCAGCAAGTATAAGGACAAAATTCTTCCAAGATTTGGAACCTATATCATGTCTTGAATCTTTTGAAATTTAACTTGTGCCCAATTTGCCTTTTTGAACAATATAATTCTAGTAATAGGCTCAAACATAGACTTAGAAATTCTGTCATGAGACCCTATCTTGTACAGGAGAACCTTTCCAGCAATATTAGATAGGAGTTTTCCTTGTTGATTGAAGTGCATTCTCATTAGGGACCCATAGGCGTGCTGAGAGTAACCACACCAGTGTATGGCATTAATAAGATCTTGCTGAGTAATTTCCTCATTTGCTTCTCCAACAGTGAAAGGAGGCAGTTTCAATGACTTGGCTAGCTTTATGGGGTTAACCTTTCCTTTGGTTCCACTGACCATACTCTTGATAGTCTATCCTGAGGATTTAAGCCTGGCATTGGAGTAGAACTCCAATAGTTACTTTTTCAGAATTACAGATGGCTCTGAGAGAACGAACTGTAGGTAGACGACATCTAGAAGTCTGATGACCTTCTAAATATCTTCTAGAGCATCTCAAAATCCATTCCTTACTACTTCACTACCTTCATACAGATAGTCTTCTGCCTTTGGTGTCATTGCAAAGAGAGTTTTATTATTTAATGCGGACACGAGAGATAGGGAGCACACATGTTTTAGGGCAAATGTTTTGTTTGTTTTACTTCTAAACCCTTCGGCACTTATATGCATGTATGTATGTATATATATATACAGAGAGAGAGAGAGAGACTTTTGAATGTGAAACGTCGTGTACTTGGAGATATGATCAATTTTTGATCCAATGGCTGAGATTGAATTGAGAAAATTTTGACTTAAAGTGTCTGTCAAAAAAATATCATTTTGTGCTTCAAGACGATCAAAATGATAAGATACATCCTGTGTGTTTATCACATTTGATCACTTTAAAGATCAAAACAACAACCACACCTCATGTGTGCGTGTCATTAGGATCCTTCTAAGTTACCCCTGCATGCTTGGTCAGAGTCCTAACACCTATTTCTAGTTTTAGTCCTAGAGGTACTTTTGTCCAATACCATTTTATCATTTGATTGACCTTTGGACTTCCTGCAAAGATAAGTTAATTTACCTGAGGAGCCCAATTGAATTTGGGCCCTACGTTCTGTTAGCTTTGAATGCGAAATTCTGAGTGAAAGAAGGATTTACTGAATTATTTTCTTTTCTTAAGGCACTATTGGATTGTACCAACAGTCCAAGGCAAAGTCTACCTTGACACAGCACCAACACTCATATCTATTGTACCTTATATTATAAACAATTTCAGATGTTGGATGTGTATGCTTATGTTCAGAAAGGTAGGCCTTGACATTATTCTCATTTCTTAGATCAATAATGTGATTGTGTGCATAATCGTAGATGGTTTGTACAACCACAGGATTCCTCTTAGGAAGAGGCCCTTAAAAATGGCTTTTTCCTTGCCCTTGAGTGTTGGAGATGGGGTTTTAAATGCAAATGGTTTATAGCTCCCCATTTGTATTTCTTCCTGGAGATATTTGAATGCACTTGGGCCAACATCCCTCCTTATTTTCTTGGGCTGTTCATTTTGTACACCATTAGAGGAGCACTTATTCCTCTTCGCCATGAGGAGCTTCCTTTCATGAGATTTGATGGTCCTTTCTTTTTGAACCAAAAGATCTGCTTGACCATCAATTATTATCATGAACTCAATTATCTTAGAGTTCTTGAGAATAAATTTTTCTGACTTCTCATCAAGCTGATATTTTGTCAACTTGAGGAGTTCAATCTCATATGTCTGCTTCTTAGCAAGCTTCTTTCTCTTCTTCAGTGCTTCTAGGATGACACCATACTTTTTAATTAATTCATCAAACTCATTTGTTGAATCAAAGTCATCATCATCATTGGATGATCAACATGTCTTTGATTCAATACTTGTTTTATACTCAGAATCTAATAATAATATATATGATTGAATATGTACCTTATCAGGATAGGAATCATCCTGATTTTCCTCATCAGTCCTTGCCATGAGTCCATAGCTATCTTCATCATCAGAATCATTGTCTAACAATGATAGTGGAGCCTTTATGCCCACTTTAGCAAGAGAATAATCCATTTGGTCCTCGTATTCATTGTCATTGTCAGAGAGAGATAGGGGAGCCTTGATGCCCATCTTTGTAGCAGGATATTCCTCCTCAGTCAGAGCAATAAGCCCAATATAAGCTTCTTCTTATTTTTACTCAGATAAGTCAAAGTCACTGTCACTGCAGCTCTTCTCTTTCTTTGCTAAGATGTTATTCTCAGTCTTCTTTCCCTTCTGATGCATCTTTTCACATACTACTTTACTTTCTTTTCTCTTGTCTGAGCAGCCAGCAATGACTTGCCTATTCCTATTACAACAGTAGCAGATAATTTCAATACTAATATGTTTGTACAGTTTAGAAGCATACTTGTCCCCCTTGGGGTCCTTCTTGGATTTGTCTGAGCTGTTGTATTTCTTCTTTAATCTAGAGGGGGAATTTCCTCTTTAACTGCTGGGAGAATGCTACAAATTTTCCATTAGTTAGCTTAGCTTCTGAATCACTGGGCTTAGAGGTTTCTGAATCAGTATCTCTTCTTGTAGAAGAAGGGATTTTTTCTGCTTCTCCTGGTGCTTTTAGCCTACTTCCTCCCGGTGCTTCTCCTAGTGCTTCTACTAATTTTTCTTTAGAGTGAGACCTGACAGATACATCGTCTTCCTTCCTAGTATTAAGATACATCTCATAGGAAAGCCATTTACCAAAAAAAGTATGGGGTGGAATGTTTGTTAGATTCCCCATTTCCCTTATGACACATATCTTATTGTCTCATTACCTAGTTAGGGACCTCAAGAATTTGTTGTTGAGTTCATAGTTTGTGAAGGCTCTTCCATAAGTTTTCAGCTTATTTATAAAAGATTTTTTCAAAGCATTCAGCAATTGAATCGTTCTTCCCTTGCTTGAATGCTTTATATTCCTGATTTAATAGGGGTTTTTATCATACCTTATCTCCTCAGTGCCCTCCATAAATACAATCAGTGTATCCCATATTTCCTTTGCAATTTAGCAATGGATTAGATTTTGAAAAGTGGAGTCATCTATGACACTTACAATTATATTTTTGGCCCCTTTTTCTATGGTGTCCATAATTACCTCATCTCTTACCATTTCATAATATAACATAGGCACTCTTTGATTTGCATCTATAGAAGAGACCTTCATGGAGATGAATGATCCCTCTTTAATAGTGATGTAAATCCTCGGGTCAAAAGCTTCCATAAATAACTTGACCCTCTTCTTCCAGATACCAATATTTTCTTTTCTACAAATTCAAAGCTTCATGAACTTAAGTTCTTATAGCCTTCAATAGAAGTCATGGTGTATAGACTAATAATTTCCTTGAGGAACTTGGTCAGTTGTTAAGCCTTTTTGAACAACCCTCCCTCAGATACCCCTTGAAATAATAAGGGTAGTCTAATCACCTAGATGAGGGTGAATAAGTGTTTGAGATGTATTTTGTCTTTTTGATATTTTATGATTTATCTACCATAGAAAGTCATACATCAATAGCACCACAAAAAACACACAATGATTTATAATGATTCCCCAGATTATAGGTATATCCATTGTCCCTCTCCACCTATCTAACAATGCGCTAGACTAGGACAACTCCTCAAATTTCTCAGATTCGACAATCTTACACCTCAAAGTCCTTGACTCATGCAGCTTAGGAACACAACAAGCCTCTACCATCTACTTATCAGACCCTACCTCAGGTACATATAGTAACCCTACCTCAGAGAGAAAAAACTCCTACATCTCAGACTCAACAACTGAATCCTAACTCAGGTCTTCCCAATACCCTACCTTAGAGTGAAAACACTCTTACAGCTCAGATTCAATAACTGAAGCATACTGCAGGTCTTCATAAGACCTTATCTCAGGCTTATAACACAACCCTACCTTCAGATCCCAAGGAGATCTTACACAACAAAAGTAATTAAGGTTATTGCAAAATTTTGACTCAATAAAAATGATTTTACTTTGTAGTTTGAGTCTTCTTAGACTTTCTAGAATGAAAGCTTTCTTCAGAATCAGCACTTGAATAATATTGGATTTTTCTTGAAAGCAAGTTCAGTGTTGAACTTTCTTATGTGAAAAATCTTCTTGCCCTCTTAAAAAAGAGCTTTCTTTTTTTCTTTGAAGTTTGACTTATCCTTCTACAATAGAACACTTCCCTTTATTATTGTATTACCTTTGCGTCTGATTTATCGAGCTTACTGAGTTCATAAAGTTCTGCTTTGTTGGCTTGCTATGTTTTCTTAGTTATCCTGGTTCTCTTTGTTATAGTTTAATGACCCTCTCTTGTATTTTTATATCTCTGACTATTCTAACGGTCAAAACATTAGAAAAATCAAGTCAAACAACTTTACATAGGGTATTGATGTGACATTTGCTTTTGATGCCTTCGTCAATTTGAAATCCTGCCTTTCTGTAAGTACGCAACAATAATTTTAACTGACAATACGATATCACTGTGTGACGGCCTCGCACACAACGATAATATACTTTGCACAAGTTTTTCTACTTCTTCTGTTGCTGTCACAATGATAGTGTGGTGTGAAGTTTTCTGATATGATGATATCGTTGTGTGTTCCTTACACATCAAAATGTTATAGTGTCTGACTTCAACTTTTCTGTACTTAGACCAATTCTGAGTTCTGAACAAGTTCACTTTTGGTCTAATCTAATCTCCCGACTTATTGAAGTTGACTAGCAATATGTTATGTTGAAGCTATATTTATCACACCAGACAAACATCAAATACAAGATGTACCTATCATTGCAGGAAGGACTTCTTCAAATCTAGAACATTATGAGCATTGTTCCCAACAATGATGACATAATCGTTTGAATTGACCCCCAGATGATTATATGTCAAATTAAGAAGTTGATAATCTTATACATGTTTAGCCTTACTGATTTTTCCAAAATTACAGGTTGTCGCTCATGTAGAGAATCATATCAAAATAATATAGAATCATGTCCTCATATGATTACACCCCTCATGAAGGGTCATTTGATGATTTAGGAAAGATATTATATTTAACATTATAAAATATCACTGGTTCCATGAATAATCCTTAGGATCATGAGAAAGTTGCCCGTGTTTTATAATCCCCTACACTAGATATGGACGTAGTGGTTTTTGGTTGATGCCAATTCCAATATAGTGGTAGTGGGTCCATGATGTAGTTTAAAGAATATGTTTATATCCTAGTTAGGTTATGGTAAGGACTGGGATGGTAGTCCTCGGGTTCTAGCAGTATGTTGGTACACATGGGTTGGATGTGTTGGTATACACGTGCGCATATGGATCCTAGTTAATTAGATTGCTTGTGGTGGGTCTACAATGTGTGTTTGGTCATCACACCGATGGAGGTATGTAGACTTGTCTAGAGTGGTCAAGGTCTAGTGGGTCAGCTCAACTGGTGTCTTGGAGATGCTTTTCCAATGACTCTTCCCTAAGCCGTGGAGGTTATTGTTTGATACATTCCAGCAAGAGTATACTGAGGCTATGCAATGCTCATGTGTCGAGGCATACGTAAGGCCTATGTTTGGTAGTGTGCATGCCAACCTAGTAGTGGAGGAGCACATTCCACTACCTCCGTTTGACCACGATGGAAGGTGTCAGGGAGGTTAGCTATCCTCAAAAAGCAGGAACTAAAGGTCTATGTCGATAGAGTTTTGTGTGCGAGTAAACCATAGTTGAGTCTACATTCATCATACATTGCATTGCATGGTATAAACATACCTTCATCATATAAATTAGCATGAACTCTTTTAGATGATGAAGTTTTCTACTAGAAGAAATCCTTAACTTATAAATTTGTATCAGCATTTATATAAATTCAGTTACTTGTGTACTATGACTTCTGCTCTTTATATACTGCTCCTACTTGTACTGTATTTTCTGATCTTTTATACTGTGCTCTTTCATGTACCTTGTTATTGCTAAAGTTTTAGAATCTTATATGGTTTTTCTCATAGAATATTAATGGACAGTATAGATTGATACACCGACTTATCACCTATTTGGATTTATAAATACTGCTTATATTGTAGATTTCCATTTCTATCCTTCAGCTCGTTTCCTAGGAATCACCGAGGGAGTGGATCCCTAAACCTCATAGTATTTTTGTCTAACGGTTGTCGTACCATGCCATTTTAGGAGCACGAGTAGATGGAGCAGCAGTACTTCGTGCAGGAGAACTACAGGGCAAGGGAGTTAGAAGCTGACAGGATGACACAGCGCATTCCAACTACTCATGTAGTTCATCAGAGATTTTGGGTGCTTCCATATTATTATGATGTACTTTACATATATATTGGATATGTATCGAACAATATTGTTTAATATAATTGTTGACCTTTTATACTATTTGTTAATCTATGGAATTCAGGTATTTTTAATTATTATATAATGCTTGGCTTGTGATATTTAACAATAGCCGACATAATAGGCATTTTATAGTTGAGCTTAGCTCGTGTGCTGACACTACCGCAAAGTTGTTGTTCTGGGCATAAGACTTCTCTCGGCTATGCCCAATTTTCTGGAAGGCAGAGTCGTACAGAAGGTGTCACACTCCTTTAATATGGGCGGAGACGGGTAATACCAAGTTGTTGAAGTGCAAAGAGATTGACGAGGTAACTGAGCCGATACGGACCATTCGAGAAAGGTGTTGACTGTCCAAGACCAACATGCAAAGTATTATAACACCGAACACCAGTACGTGGAGTTCGTAGTTGAAGATTGAGTGTACTTGAAGATAAAGCCTTTCAAGATGGTATCTAGGGTTTGATGCTTGAAGAAGCCAAGCCTGAGGTATTTAGGACCATTTGAGATCACCGAGCATATCAGTAAGGCAGTATATAGATTGCCTTTGCCGATAAAGCTGAGTGGATTGCACGTCTTCCATATTCTTGTTCCGAGGAAGGCGGTGCGGGAGCCTGAGTCTGTGTTGGAGGCCAATACTGTGCCGGTTGATAGTGGTCTATCTACCAATAATGCCAATTTGCATCATCGATACTGATATTCGAAAGTTGCGAAGGAAGGACATTAATATTGTGAGAGTTTGTTGGGACAATTATGACCGTAAGGAGCTATCATGCGAGCCAAATAAGGTTATGTATGAGGAGGACCCTGACCTTTTCACTCGGGTATGATGAATATCATTTCATTGTTCACGCTTTAAATTTTGGGACAAAGTTTTCTTAAGGAGGTTTGTAATGCCTTAGTTTATTTAATAAATTTGAGACTGTGAATAGAGGTGCTAGAGGTGTGTATAACAATTTCAAGTTATGGTTTTAATACAAATTCCAAAACTGCCATTTTATTTTTACTCGATCCAAAGCCCGCCACCTCCTAATCTTTTGGATCCGGATGCTCTCTATTTCACTTGAAATGGAGGGAATTCATTTCAAGATCCGGTGGATAAGATTAAAGTGCAATACATCTAATTGTTTACACTTTTTTGCTTAAAAGAAAAATATAAGTCTTGAAAAACAGAATCCGCTTAAAAGAAAAATATAAGTCTTGAAAAACTGAATCCGTCAGATTCTCTCCCATTCCATCTGGACTCTTAAATGGATCCCCTCCATTTCAAGTGAAATGGAGAGGATCCTGATCATGATCTTTTCCTCTCTCATTGTCGTGTGTGCCGCTCAACTCACTGACCCTTTCTATATCTCTCCTCTCTGCCATGTGCGTCGCCTGGAAGAAGAGGATCCTCTCCCAATATCTCTCTCTTTCTCGATCCCCTCCCTATTATGTGCGTTGATGGGAAATCAGAGGTCGATTAGGGAAGCCACCAGATTCTCCTCTTCCGATCTACCTCTCACAAACCCCTCTCTATTCCGTGCGCCGCCTGGAAGGAGGAAGAGGATGTCTCCTCTTTGTTCTCTCTCTTTCGCTCGGATAGGGCAGTCGCCAAAGTTCCCCTTCTCCCGATCTCCTTCCCTCTCACACAATCGTTCTCTCGAGAGTCTCGTGTGTCGATTGTAAGGAGGAAGACGACTTTTCCCCATCACCTTGCCGCAACTAGAGGTTCCTACGCCGCCATTTGAGAGAAGCCCAACCTTCTTTGGGTTTATTTGTTTGGGAGTTTTGCAACTCCGTTTTGGGCAAACGCCACCGGAAGGAGGGTAAACAAATAAACCTACGACGACGTTTGCTCCGTTTCCACCCACCCGTCTTGAGAAACGCCCCAAAATGCTCCGTTTGGAGTAGCCGCCTCCCCCCACCAGTTCGAACTCTCAGTTTCCACCCGCCGGATCGATCCGCCACCGCCAAACCAAATGGAGCTTGTCTTCTTGGTGATCGGTGGTTAGAGCAAGGTGGTGTTTTGTTGTGTTGTGTTGATCTCGATATTCGAAATGGGAGTTGCTGAAATCCACTGTGGAAAGTCGATTTGGAGCTCAAACTAGCGTATGGAAATAATATTTATGCATGGACGACCGCTAAGATTGCTAGACGTCAGGTTTTGAGCAAGTCATAATGCCTCAGATACGCATGTCGAGGGCAACAACTCTAGTTTCCTGGTCTTTAGACCATTATTTCGATATGTTTGTGCTTATATTTATTTTCGCGCAATGAGAGTCCCCTTGCACCATTTCAGTTGAGGACAGAGACTCCGTCAAGACATGAGATTGCGACATTGACGTAAGTTTGTGTGAGCTGCACGGGGAGTCCATCTCCTACTTTGTAGTTGAAACTCTATATTCAAGAGTAGCTACACACTTATGGGGGGTGAGTAGGTTTACGAGTCTTTTTGAACACTTTTAACTTAGGTTGAGTTGTGAGTTTGATTTTATTGTTAGCATTCAAGAGACACAACAAAACACCAGAATTTATAGTGGTTCCCATATAGAGGATACATTCACTTTCCCCCTTCACTTATCTAACTGTGTGCTAGATTCGGCTAATTCCTCCTTTATCTCGGCTCCTTGAGTTTACACCTCAGATCCCACAAGATCCTATACCTCAGAGTGAAACTCACTCCTACAACTCAGAGTATAACAACTCCTACCACAGGCTAGACAACACTACATTCAGAGATGTCAGATCTCCTACATCAGATCTACACAGAGATTTTATCTCAGACACATGCTCTACCTCAGTTCCTAAATAAGATCATACAACTCAGAGACATAGCTCATGCACTCAGCGTTTAAAACATAGGATCGCAACTCAGATTAATAGATGATCTTACAGATTGAGTAAAAGGTTTGGTGATGATTGACTCCAGAGAAATAGTTCTCCGAGTCACCTTTCTAAACTGAGAAATCTAGTCCAAACTCTTCATAGCAACAAGACAATAGATCTTCAGAGTAATTCTACTTGTGCTGAGAAGAACTGATGCATAACTATGTATCTTCAAGCTTTTGATGTAACAGTGTTGTAAGCAGTGGCTTTGAAGATGAATAGAACCTTTTGAATGCTCTACTTCTTCTATTCTTACAGAAAACAAATATGATTTCTGAGCTTGCTGAAGAAGACTTTGATATTTTCAAATCTTGATCTCTTCAATCAGCTAGCCATTTTATGTATTCAGAATCTCTTCTACAAATCCGAGAGAGATTGATTTACTAACTTGATGGAGAGGATGATTGTTCAAAGAAAAGCTCTCTCTTTAATTTCTCTATAAAATGTCATTTTTATGTCCCGTCGTCCAACAGCTCTTTGATCTGTATGGGCAAGCCGAACTAGGTAACTGTAAAGTTACTTTAACTTTAATTATTATACATAAGGCATTCAACAACATTTATCTTCTAGCGCATGTTAAAGTAGCAAACAAACGACAAAAGAACAAAACGAACTTTTGAATAATTCAAAGTTTTATTATCCAAAAAAGATATCTATTACAAAGGTATGCCCTCCCTTATATAGAATGGAGGAGAGATGAGAGAATACAAATAAGAGATGTGGGACTAAAAATTTACAGGACTAAGCGGACTATACAGAACAAACCGCACAAGCCGCGCGGTTAGACAGAAGGGCTAACCGCACGGCTACCACCAGAGAGAAAGAGAGATCGCCAGGGTAGACCGCTAGACTGTTCGGTCTCCAAGCTGGCTGAGACAAACCGCCAGACCGCCCGGCTACCAAACAGCAACAGCACAGCAACCAACCTGCTGAAGGGAAACTGCCAGACCGCGCGGTCTCCAACCTGCCAAGACAGACCGCCAGACCGCCCGGTAACCAACTTCAACACTCCCCCTCAAGCTGGAGCATATATATCGATCATGCCCAGCTTGTCACAAATATGAAGAAACGAGGCGGAAACTGGCTTGGTGAAGATGTCAGCCAGCTCTTTATCAGAAGTGACAAAGGGAGTGCAAATTTGTTCCTTTAAGATCTCTTCACGAATGAAATGATAGTCGACCTCAATGTGCTTTGTTCTTTCATGGAAGACCGGATTTTTGGAGATGTATATGACAGCCTTGTTATCACAGAACATAGGTAGAGGATGGTTGTAGACCTCTCCTAAATCTAGCATGAGAGCCCACAGCCATTTTAACTCACAAGTGGTCGACGCCATACTGCAATACTCACCTTCTGCACTGGACCTGGAGACAACAGACTGCTTCTTGCTCTTCCAGCTCACCAGATTTCCCCCAACAAAGGTGCAAAAACCTGAGGTTGACTTGCGATCCCCTTTGTCATCAGCATAACTTGCATCTGAGTATGCTTCAACCCTCAGATGACCATTCTTCTGAAAAAGTAATCCTTTCCCAGGCGCAGCTTTAACATACTCCAAGATCCGCAAGGTGGACTGTAGATGACACTCCCTAGGTGCTTGCATGAGTTGACTCACCTTGCCCACAGCATAGGAAATATCGGGCCTGGTCACTGTGAGATATATGAGCTTGCCAACCAGACGCCTGTACCGCGAACTATCTGAAAGAGGAGGCGAATCATCTGTCCAGGTTTTGTCTTCTCCAGTTGCCATGGGGCATCGGGCATGTTTTGCTCCAGTCAATCCTGCCTCTTTTAAAAGATCAAGGGCATACTTACGCTGAAGAGAACTAAGGAGTCGGGCTTCCGAGAGATTTCGATTCCCAGAAAGTACTTTGGAGAGCCCATATCTTTCGTGATCAGATGTTGACGAAGATGTCGCTTTGTCAGGGCTACCCCGTCCTGGTCATTGCCAGTGAGAAGAACATCATCGACGTACACAGCAAGAACAACCAGCCCCGAAGGGGTTTTGCGAATAAATAGAGAGTGATCGGCAGAGCTTCGCGCAAAACCAACGGCCACCACGATGCCGCTGAACTTGTCAAACCAAGCTCGAGGGCTCTGCTTGAGGCCATAGATTGCCTTCTTCAGCCGGCATACTCGTGTCTCCTCCTGAGCAACATACCTAGGAGGTTGCTCCATGTAGATGGCCTCCTGAAGATCACCATAAAGGAATGCATTCTTGATATCCAGCTGGGAAATCGGCCAATCCCGATTTAGCGCCACAGAGAGAAGGACCCGGATAGTGCTGAGACGAGCCACGGGGGAGAAGGTGTCAAAGTAATCAACCCCATAGGTCTGAGTAAAGCCCTTAGCAACAAGGCGAGCCTTATACCGATCCACAGTGCCGTCTGGGCCAAATTTGACCACAAAGACCCAGCGACAGCCAACAACATCAGTGCCGAAGGGAGGAGGAACAAGAGTCCATGTACCCCGCTCAGTTAGGGTCGCCATTTCCTCATCCATGGCCAGCTTCCAATGAGGAATAGCAAGGGCCTCCTGGTAGGAGCGGGGGGTGGCAGTGGCAGAGATAGCCAGTGCAAATGCCATGCGAGAAGGGGTAAGACGATCATATGAAACAACAACAGCAAGGGGGTGTAGGGTACACGTCCGCACCCCTTTGCGAAGAGCTATAGGAAGATCCAGGTCAGCGAGTCCCTCGGCATCCAGAGCATCCGTGGCAGAGAAAGCTGGACCGGGAGTAGAGAGCGACGACGACGGAGATGAGGGAGACGGTGGCGGAGATGAGGAAGACGGTGGCGGAGATGGGAGGGGAGTGGGTGGAGACGGTGTAGGGGTGGAGATCGTAGTAGGAGACGAGGGAACGAAGGGAACGACAGGGGAATCAGAAGCTGGGAGAAGAGGAGAGGAGTCATCCGAGAAGTAGGAGGTATTCTCGAAGAAGGTGACGTCAGCAGAGACGATCTGCTTACGAAGGACGGGATCAAAACAACAATAGCCTTTCTGAGTGGTGGAGTACCCCAGAAAGATACATTTGGTGGAGCGAGGGGAGCGCTTATCACTGGTGGCAGAAGGGGCATGCACAAAGGCAGTGCATCCGAAGATTTGGAGAGGGAGAGGAAACGGCTCCTTGCCCGGATACAGAATGGAGAAAGGGGTTTTTCCGTGGAGAACCGTGGAGGGAATGCGATTGATAAGGTAGCAGGCAAGGAGAACAGCATAGCCCCAATAGGAGCGAGGAACATGCATCTGGGTCATCAAGGTGCGAGCGACATCGAGGAGGTGACGGTTTTTGCGTTCTGCCACACCATTCTGTTGTGAAGTATAGACACAACTAGTTTGATGAATAATCCCATTTTGCATGCAGAATGTAGAAAAGTCATGACTGATATATTCTTTGGCATTATCAGATCGAAATACTTTGATAGAAACATTAAACTGAGTTTTGATCATGAGATAGAAGGACGTCCATACAGAGAATAATTCAGAGCAATCTTTTAACAGATACGCCCACGTACAACGAGATAAATCATCAATGAACGTGACAAAATATGAACTACCTCGACCAATGGTAAGAGTAGGAGAAGGACCCCAAATATCGGAGTGGATGAGATCAAACAGACGGGTAGATCCACGAACGTGCTTTGGAGGGAAGGAGGAGCGGTGATGCTTGCCAAGCTGACATGCCTCACAGTTGAGCGGAGGACTTTGTGGAGGAAGTTGGGGCAGAAGTTGACGAAGAAGACGTGGAGGAGCATGACCAAGGCGGAGATGCCATTGGAGAATATCTGTGGATGTGGAGGAGAAGGTGGAGAAAGCAGAAATGTTGTCCAGGAAGTATAAGCCGTCACTCTCAGTCCCAGTAGCAATCGTCTGTTGGGAGTCCGGATCCTGAAAAGAGCAAGAAGTAGAAGTAAATGTGACGGAACACTGTAATTGCTTGCATAGAGAGGTAACAGATAATAAGTTGCACGGGAACTTGGGCACGTAGAGAGTATCCGCCAAGTGAAGAGACAGAGTGACATGAACTACCCCCGTCCCATGGACTGATGATGAAGAGCCGTCAGCGAGAATAACCGGGGGCAACCGATCATGTGTTCCTAGGAGATAAAAACACTGGAGAGTGCCGGTCATATGATTTGTAGCACCGGTGTCGATCAGCCATTTTCCTTGAGTAACAACGTGGGCACTACCAAAAGACGTGACCACCGAGGCGAACGACTTTGAGGAGGATATAAAAGCCATGAAGGGAGGAAGAGGGAAGCACAAGCCGCGCGACTTAACAGGAGGTCGCGACGACTAATAAGTAGGAGCAGCTAAAGGAAGAAAGGCAGAGAGGCCGCCGAAACAAGGAAGAACCCGCGCGAACAAAGAGAAAGTGCAGCGGTGAGGAGAAAGAGAGTTGTAGGGTCATGATGATAGATACCAGCAGCCAGAAAAACCACGACCAAGCCGCAGAAGCAAGCAGAGGGAAAGAAGTCGAGCAGCTAGAAATCAGCCCGCACGAATAGAAGAAAGAGACACCATGCGAACAAAGAAAAATCCGCTGGGAGGCAAACAGGTCGCAGCAAGAAGAAGGAGAAAAAAAAGAGGTCGCACACACAAAGGGCAACGACAAGGAGAGAAGAAGCCGCGTGAACAGGGGGCAAGCAGGCAGAAGAAACAAGCCACTAGGACAGGCCGCGAGAAGAAAAAACAAGACGCGCGGACAGGTCGCGAGGTCAGAGAGGGCGCACAGAATCAGGAGGAGAAAATCGAGTCCTTTGATACCATGTTAAAGTAGCGAACAAACGACAAAAGAACAAACCGAACTTTTGAATAATTCAATGTTTTATTATCCAAAAAAGATATCTATTACAAAGTTATGCCCTCCCTTATATAGAATGGAGGAGAGATGAGAAAATACAAATAAGTGATGTTGGACTAAAAATTTACAGAACTAAGCGGACTATACAGAACAAACCACACAAGCCGCGCAGTTAGACAGAAGGGCTAACCGCACGGCTACCACCAGAGAGAAAGAGAGATCGCCAGGGTAGACCTCTAGACCGTTCGGTCTCCAAGCCGGCTGAGACAAACCGCCAGACCGCCCGGCTACCAAACATCAACAACACAGCAACCAACCTGCTGAAGGGAAACCGCCAGACTGCGCGGTCTCCAACCCGCCAAGACAGACCGCCAGACCGCCCGGTCACCAACTTCAACAGCGCACAAGTCCAGTAATTTTGAATCTTGGATGACGTCAGCATGACTCAGCGCTTGTGGACTTGAAAGTTTTCAGTCAATCTGCACAGGAGTTGAGTGAAGCCTTGTGACTCAACGCTAAAATACTCGGCAGAAAATCTGCACCCTGAGGCATTGAGTGAACCTTCATCACTCAACGCATCTGACTTAAATGACTTCACTGATAAAGTATTGAGTGAGCCTTCATCACTCGATGCTTTTGGACTTGGCAGAATTCTTCTGGTTGAAGGCGTTGAGTGAAGCTCTTTTACTCAACGCTTCTTGACTTTATTGAATTATTGATGAGGTGTTTAGTGACCCTTCTTCACTTAAAGCTTCTGTACTTGGATAGAATTCCTTTTGAGTAAGCGTTGAGTGAACAAGTTTCACTCAACGCTTTTGAACTTAGCCAGAATTGATTCCAGCAACACTGAGGCTTTAAATGCTTTATGTTATATCAACGCTTTTAGTCTTCTGTCATTGAGTGAACTGAACTCACTCAAAGCATCTGGACTTAGTCTGATTTCTTCTTTTCTAACATCATGTCTTTAGTCCAACTAACATTGTGACTCTGACAACCTGTCTAATCAAAGAATAAGTAGACAACCAGCATATATTGAACTTTGAACATGTATCAGATACAATGATGTGAATACTATTGACATGAGGGTCTTCTTCAAATCCGGGACATTGTGATCAATAGACCCAACAATCTCCCCCTATTTGAAAAAGTTAGAACCCTAATTAATGATATACACGCCACATGGATTAGATAAACTTCACAACAAATAAGAGCAAAAAATAACATATAATCAAAATATGATTAACACATAAAGTGATAAATATAAACAGAATGTGTGCTCATAATAAAGTTCATATTCCTATGGCCCTAAGGTACCTAATACATAAAGCATTTTTGGTTTCTGGTTCCTTGATAACTATGCCCCTACTAGGTTTCTTGGTAGCCATCTCATTAGCTTCAATCTGCTTTTGCCTTTGCCTTTCAAAGTTGTTGTGAGGCTTTGGAAAGTATTTGCTTGGCTTTTGAGCGTCTGATGGCACTGCCCCTGTCCTCTTGTCCCTTATGAATTTTCTCCTCACCTCTTCATTTTTGTCTAGCGTAGTCCATTCTAGGGAGCTATATAGCTTTCCCCTTTCAGTTTTATTCTCTTTGATTTGATCCCAGGTAGACAGAATGATAGTCCTTGAATGAGGACTCCATCTTTCAAAGTCAGGCCAGGTTTTCATCTCTTCTCTGCATCTCTTTTCGCTTTGTCTGATCTCTTCATCTTCTTCAGCAGTAGACTTACCATTGACCCTTGATATCTATTCAGTAGTGAGGTTGAAGTTATGAATATCAACAACAGAGAATTCAGCCAACTGATCACCATCTGTATGTTCTTCTGGAGGAGGAATAGGAACATTATCATATGTATATTGTTCTAGTTCAAATGATCCCACGATGACATTGTTGACCCAAACATCATTTTCTATGTTTGCTTTAATCATTGCTTTCTCCCCTTTATGAATTCTTCACCCATTTTATAGTCATGGAGTTTTGGGCAAGAGAGATCTTTTCATCCAGAAAATTTACCTTTTGGGTAAAATGATTCTTAACCTCTAGCATGTGATCATCTAGAATCTGTGTGCACGCATCCATCCTTATCTCTAGAGTGATCTTGTGTGTTTTCATCAGTTTCGTTTGCACATTGTGCACCATTTCCATATTGCTAGCAGTGATGTTTTGATTCTCTATTATATCATTCAACTTTTTTCTGATCTCCCCAAGTTTACTTTCAGTATCTGTCACAACAGGAGCAACTCTATTGAAGAATGCAACTGTGTTGGCTCTGAGCAAGTTCACCTCAAATATGATAGACTTGATCTCAATCGATAGATCTTGTCTTAATACTTTTGTAGAATCCTCGTCATAATGCTCTAGATGTCTGCTTTGTTCATCTAGAAGTCCTTTCAGTTGTGATAGGAAGGTTGAAGACATAACATCAGTTTGATGAGATGCCCCTTGGAAGCAGACTCGTCATCCTCTTTCCTTGTATCTTCCCTTATTTCTGAGTCAAGCCTCATGAATTCAGATGAGTGATCAGTAGTATCAGCCATTGGCTCACCATCCTCAGATATGTCAATGACATTTTCAGTTGCCTGAGCAGGGAGCTCTGTTGGAATCTCCCCCTCAACTTCTGCACTTTCCATAGTAACTTGTCGGTCTTCATCAACTATGTTGAGCACATCTTCTTTTACTATAACTGGAACTTGTTCCTCCTCTATAAGAGTACTGGATGGCAGCAACTGAGACTCATCTGGAGTCTGATCTATCCTTTTCTGCAAATTGTTCGAGAAGGAATCAATCTAGCCCTGCAATGAATGAACTTGCTTCCCCTCAATAGGAGCATCCAACTTGAGAGTCTCCCCCTCAATCTCTGAGCAGACTCTGTCCACCACATCCAAAACCAGTTTGTTAGTTGTTTTTGCTGGAATGTCTTCAGATTGAGAAGCATAACCTTGTACAGTCCTTACTGCAGGTTCTGAGGACATAGAAACTTGAACACTCATATCTCTTCTAGTGTCTGCAGAATATTCAGAAAGATATGGGTCATGACGTTCTTCACCTATGCTCTCAAAAGTACTGCTCTCAGAACTTTCTTTAGTGATGATAACTGCTTTCATTTTCATCTTATCAGCTACATGTTGGTGTGGAAGCAACACCTAGTCCCATTTGTCAGACATCTTGGAAGTTCATTTTCCTTATGTGATCTATCTTTGTTCCTAGCCTCACATTGTGGATCCCTGGAACAGAACCATGCAAGTACAAAGATAGAATTCTTCCTAGGTTTGGCTTTAGAACACATTCCATTATTCTTCCAAACAGAATTTTTCCCCAATTAGTCCTTTTGGATAGAATTACCCTTGACATTATCTCAAACATTTTCCTGGAGATTTTATCATGAGATCATGTTTTGCAAATCAAGGCCTTGCCGATTACATCAGCCAGAAACTTCCCTTTCAGATTCATTTCTTTTCTGAGAATAAAGTCAGTGATGTGCTTTGAAAGGCCACACCATTTGAGAGCTGATTTCACATCTTCAAGAAACAGTTCATCTTCCTCATCTGACGGCCTGAACTTTATCAGATTCAGAGCTTTGCTTAGCCTGATTGAATAGAGTTCCAGTACTTCTCATTTCCATATCGAACTTGGCTCTAACAGTACGAAGTCTAGGTCGGCGACTTGCAGGAAGTGCAGAACTAATTGAATTTCTTCTAGTGCATCCTTGAACCCATTACTAACGAGTTTAAAACCCTCAAAAAGGAAATCTACTCCTTTGGGCGCCATTGGAACTTTGAATTTTTGGAGTGATGAGGAACTTGCTCGAGAAATCTTCACAGGGATACAAACAGTCTAATAGGGCTAGGATTTATGTGTTTTATTTTAAGCACACACTTTTATTTATAGTTACCCATATTCGAGAATATGGAGAGGCACATACCTGTCGTGACTAGCATGAGTAGATCGACGACTGAGATTAATCCTGGAAGATAGTTGTAATCAGAACAGTATGAGTAAATTTGTAGACTGAACTTGATGCACTCGACACACTCAATGCCTGAAGTTATCTTAATGCACTCAATGTCTGGACAGTTAGTCTCAGTGCACTCGACGCCTGGACAGTTTGACCATATCTTACTTGATAACCTATAAAGGTCAATCCTGTCTAGAGCACATATAAATGTAAAGACAATGAAGCTACACTATGTTCAACATGCCCAACTCAAATTTGAAGATGTTGAACCTGACTTCATCTAGTGGCTTAGTGAAAATATCAGGCAGTTGTTTGTCTGTGTGGACAAACTCAAGACCGATGTCTTTCCTTTTCACATGCTCTCTAATGAAATGATATCTAATCTCTATGTGTTTAGTCCTGCTATAAGATACAAGATTCCTAGCAATAGAGATTGCACTAGAAGAATCACAAAACAGGAGAGTTTTACTTAGCTGGAGATTGTAGTCTTGGAGTTGGTGTTGAATCTATGTGTTTAGTCCAGCTGAAATATATTTTGATTCTGTAGTGCAGATGGCTACATTGGTTTGCTTCTTGTTGCTCCATGATACAAATCTTTTCCCTAGAAATTGATAGGTTCCAGATGTGCTTTTCTTGTCTTATCTACAACATACAAAATCTGCATCTGAATACCTAATTAGTTCAAAATCATTATTACTAGGATACCATAGACCAAGATTAGGTGTGCCCTTAAGATATCTCAAAATTTTTTTGAAGAGAAATATTGAGACTTTTTCGGGCTAGCCTGGTACCTAGCACAAACACATGTAGCATACATGATGTCTAGTCTACTAACAATTAGATAGAGGAGGGAGCCAATTATGCCTCTATACAAGGTTTCATCAATAGGTTTCTCAATCTCATCCTTATCTATTGACACACTTGAACCCATTGGAGTTTTCATTATGAAGGCAATCTCCATTCCAAACTTCTTGATTAGCTCCTTGGTGAACTTAGACTAAGAGATGAATAGACCAACCTCTGATTGTCTGACATGGAGGCCCAAGAAGTACTTGAGTTCACCCATACTACTCATCTCAAACTACCCTTGCATAAGTTTAGCAAACTTATTGTAGAGGCCATCATCAGTAGACCCAAAAATTATGTCATCTACATAAATTTGGACTAGAGTGATCTTACCCTTGACTTCCTTAAGGAATAATGTCTTGTATATCTTTCCCCCTGAGAATTTGTTCTCAATGAGAATGCTAGACAAGGTTTCATACCATGCCCTAGGGGCTTGTTTTAACTTATACAAAACTTTTATTAGCTTAAACATATAATCAGGAAAGTTAGAGTTAACAAAACTTGAGGGTTGCTCAACATAGACCTCCTCTTTTAAGTCACCATTTAGGAAAGCTGACTTAACATCATTTTGGTAGACATTAAATCATTTATGTGCAGCATATGCAAGGAATAGTCTTATTGCCTCTAGTCTAGCAACTGGTGCAAATGTTTGATCAAAGTCAATACCTTCCTCTTATCTATATCCCTTGATAACCAGTTTAGCTTTGTTTTTGATGATAAATCCATTCTCACCAAGCTTATTTCTATAAATCCATTTGGTTTCAATGATGTTATATCCATGTGGTCTAGGAACCAGCTTTTAGACCTTACATCTCTTGAACTGATTCAATTCTTCTTGCATAGTTACAATCCAAAAAGGATCTATGTTGGCATCTTCAAGCTTCTTTGGTTCAACTTGAGACAAAAAGCTTGAATACATAACAATGTTGAGGTTTCTGCTCCTTGTTGTAACACCTTGTCTTTCATGTCCTATGATTTGATCTCTAGGATGATTTATCAAGTGCCTGACAGCTACTTTCATTCTGTCTTCAACAACTTGAACTTCAATTACTGAATCCTGCTAGTCTCAACAATGATCCATCTGCAAGTTCACCTACGAAAACCTTATTTCAACTTCTCCTTCCTCTAAATAATAAGGATCAATGGACTTCTCGCAGCATCACAAGCGGCGAACCACCCACATCACAGTGATATGAACACTTCACCGGACCATTCAATTGGTAGGAGTGATGGGCAGTGTGTACAAAGGGCAGGGATGTATTTGACACGAGCAGATGACTCGCGCTTACTAGGAATTCCTAGTTAAAGACCAACAATTGCAATGATCTATCCCCATCACGATGAAATTTTCAAAAGATTACCAGAACCTATCATCCAAGGTTATATACTCGTTGAATACATCAGTGTAGCGCGTGTGTGGCCCACAACATCTAAGGGCATCACAAACCTGTTATTGACTCAAACTTCCGTGGCCTGAGCGTCCATAGTCCCTCTAAGAAGCTGGTCGACCATGTTGAACTCTACATAGCTAGTCAGCCGGCTGAGGTCTCGTTCGTTAACTGAATTAACCAGACAAATCTCTCCACCAACTAAGAACGGCCATGCACCACCACCCATAGAATCAAGAAAGAGCTCTCAGTCTATCAATCCTTACTATGTATGTACATGGTAAGTTTCCACGTGTTGAGTAAAATTAAGCTGCAGGATCCACTCCTAGTGGTGCCATTCCGTCAATTCCTTTAATTTTCAGCCTTGTGACCATACTCCCACCCCCACGAAATCCCAAAACTTTGATTTCTCACAAGGTGTCAGCGGAGTCCTAAGAGCAACATCTACCGATCCCTGGTCGACATCATTTATGGTTGAGATTATGACGATATCTGATCATATTCGAGCCCTCAACTTTCGTTCTTGATTAATGAAAACATCCTTGACAAATGCATTCATAGTGGTTTGTCTTTAATAAATCCAAGAATTTCATCCATGACTATGAAATATGAATGCCCCTGACCGTCCCTCTTAATCATTACTCTGATCCCGAAGGCTAACACAATAAGACCAAAATCCTGTGATGTTATGCCATGCTAATGTATCCAGAGTTCCACTTCTCCCGATCTCCATCCCTCTCACACAATCGTTCTCTCGAGAGTCTCGTGCATCTATTGTAAGGAGGAAGATGACTTTTACCCTTCACTTTGCCGCTACTATATTTCCTACGTCGTTGTTTGAGAGGAGCCCAACCTTCTTTGTGTCCTTGGTGGTCGGTGGTTAGAGGGAGGTGGTGTTTTGTTGTGTTTTATTGATCTCGATATCTGAAATGGGAGTTACTGAAATCCACTATGGAAAGTCGATTTGGAGCTCAATTTGGCGTATGGAAATAAGATCTATGCATGGGCAACTGCTAAGATCGCTAGATGTCGAGTTTTGTGCAAGTCATAATGCCTTAGAGGCACGTGTCGAGGGTAACGACTCTATTTCTCGGTCTTTAGACCATTATTTCAATATGTTTTTGTTTATATTTATTTTTTCGCAATGAGAGCCCCCTTGAACCATTTCGGTTGAGGATAGGGACTCCGTCAAGGCATGGGATGTAACGTCCCGGTTTAGAGCTCAGAGGCCCACTGCGTAACAGTGCAGCTTGTCTCGCCCCGGT
This sequence comes from Platanthera guangdongensis, assembly GCA_039583875.1. NCBI lineage: Eukaryota > Viridiplantae > Streptophyta > Magnoliopsida > Asparagales > Orchidaceae > Platanthera > Platanthera guangdongensis. The sequence continues at coordinate 131,753,319 of CM077164.1, forward strand.
GCCCCACTACAGGACTGCAGTCCGTGCCACCCAAACCCATTTTCGGCATGTTTCTCAGCACGACAGGTTTTTACAAACGCGTGGATTCGAACACACGCCGCCTTGATAAGGCACCTTCCACAGTCCTCATCACCAACTGAGCTGCAGCTCAGTTGGTGATGAGGATTGTGGAAGGTGCCTTATCAAGGCGGCTTGGGTTCGAATCCCCGCGTTTGCAGAAACCCGTCGTGCTTAGAAAAAGGGCGGAAATGGGTTTGGGTGCACGAACTGTAGTCCTGTAGCGGGGCACCAGGGTGGGACATGCTGCACTGTTACGCAGTGGTCCTCTGATCTCTAAACCAGGACGTTACGTAAAAAGTGTAATTTTTACGTAACGTCCCGTTTTAGAGCTCAGAGGCCTACTGCGTAATAGTGCAACTTCTCTCGCCCCGGTGCCCCGCTACAGGACTGCAGTCCGTGCCACCCAAACCCATTTTCGGCCTATTTCTCAGCAAGATGGGTTTTTGCAAATGCGGGGATTTGAACCCACGCCTCCTTGATAAGGCACCTTCCATAGTCCTCATCACCAGCTGAGCTGCAGCTTGTCTCGCTCCGGTGCCCAGCTACAGGACTGCAGTCTATGCCACCCAAACCGATTTCTGACGTGTTTCTTAGTACGACGGGTTTTTGCAAATGCGGGGATTCGAACCCACACCGCCTTGATAAGGCACCTTCCACAGTCCTCATCACTAACTGAGCTGCATCTCAGTTGGTGATGAGGACTGTGGAAGGTGCCTTATCAAGATGGCGTAGGTTCGAATCCCCGCTTTTGCAAAAACCCGCCGTGCTGTGAAACATGTTAGAAATGGGTTTGGGTGGCACGGACTGCAGTCCTTTAGTAGGGCACCAGGGCGAGACAAGCTGCACTGTTACATAGTGGGCCTCTGAGCTCTAAACCGGGACGTTACATAAAAAGTTCACTTTTATGTAACGTCCCAGTTTAGAGCTCAGAGGCCCACGATGTAACTGTGCAGCTTGTCTCGCCCAGGTGCCCCGCTACAGGACTGCAGTGCGTGCCACCCAAACCCATTTCCGGCCTGTTTCTCAGCATGGCGGGTTTTTGCAAATGCGGGGATTCGAACCCACGCCACCTTGATAAGGCACCTTCCACAGTCCTCATCACCAACTGAGCTGCAGCTCAGTTGGTGATGAGGACTGTGGAAGGTGCCTTATCAAGGCGGCGTGGGTTCGAATCCCCGCATTTGCCAAAACCTGTCGTGCTGAGAAACAGACCGAAAATGGGTTTGTGTGGCACAGACTGCAGTCCTGTAGCGGGGCACCGGGGCGACACAAGCTATACTGTTACGCAGTGGGCCTCTGAGCTCTAAACCGGGACGTTACATGGTATTGCGACCCTGATGTATGTTTGTGTGAGCTGCACATGGAGGCTCTCTCCCACTATGTATTTGAAAGTCTTTATTCAAGAGTAGCTACACACCTTGAGGGGGTGAATATGTTTTCAAGTGTTTTTGAACACTTTTAACTTAGGTTGAGTTGTGAGTTAGATTTTATTGTTATCTTTCAAGAGGCACAAAAAAACACCAGAATTTATAGTGGTTTCCCTATCTAAGGTATATCCACTTTTCCACTTCACCAATCTAGCAGTGAGCTAGATTCGGCTAACTCCTCCTTTATCTCAGTTCCTTGAGCTTACACCTCAGATCCCACGGGATCCTACACCTCAGAGTCCAACTCACTCCTATAACTCAGAGTATATTAACTCCTATCTCAGGCTAGATAACCCTACACTCAGAGATATCAGATATCCTACCTCAGATTTATGCAGAGATCTTACCTCAGGCATAATCCCTACCTCAGATCCTAAAAAGGATCCTACAACTCAGAGACATAGCTCCTACACTCAGCCTTTATAACACAAGCTCACAACTTAGATTAATAGATGATCTTACAGATTGAGTAAAAGGTTTGGTGATGATTGACTCCAGAGAAATAGTTCTTTGAGTCTCCTTCCTGAACTGAGAAATCTAGTCCAAACTCTTCACAACAACAAGACTTTAGATCTTCAGAGTAGTTCTGTTTGTGTTGAGAAGAACTGATGTAGAGCTCTGTATCTTCAAGAATTTGATGTAATAGTGTTGTAAGTAGTGACTTTGAAGATGAATAACAAATTTTGAATGCGCTACTTTTTCTACTATTATAGAAAACAAATATGATTTCTGAACTTGCTGAAGAAGACTTTGATATTTTCAAATCTTGATCTCTTCAATCAGTTAGAAATTTTTTCTATTCAGAAGAGCTTCTGTAAATCTGAGAGAGATGGATTTACTAACTTGATGGAGTGGATGTTGTTCAAAAAAAGAAAAATCTCTCTTTAATTTCTCTGTAAAAGGTCCTTTTTATGTCCCACCGTCCAATGGCTCTTTGATCTGTAAGGGCATGCCGAACTAGATAATTGTAAAGTTACTTTAGCTTTAATTACTGTACGGAAGGCATTCAATGCCATTTGTCTTCGAGCGCACAAGTCACGCAATATTTGAATTTGGATGACGTCAGCATGACTCATTGCTTGTGTACTTGGCAGTTTTCAATCAATCTGCACAGGCATTGAGTGAAGCCTTGTGACTTAATGCAAAAACACTTGACAAAAAATCTGTACCATGAGGCATTGAGTGAACCTTCATCACTCAATGAATCTAACTTAAACGACTTAACTAATAAAGTGTTGAGTGAGCCTTCATCACTCGACACTTTTGGAATTGACAGAATTCTTCTGGTTTAAGGCGTTAAGTGAAGCTCCTCCACTCAATGCTTCTTGACTTTGTTGAATTATTGATGAGGCATTGGGTGAACCTTCCTCACTCAATGTTTTTATACTTGGATAAAATTCTTTTTGAGTAGGCGTTGAGTGAACAACCTTCACTCAACGCTTCTAGACTGTGCTAGAATTGAGTCCAGTAATACTGAGGCTTTGAATGCATGATGTTTTGTCAATGCTTTTAGACTTCTGGCATTGAGTAAACTGAACTTGCTCAATGCATCTGGACTTGGCCTGATTTCTGCTTTTCCAACATCCTGTCTTGAGTCCGACGAACATTGTGACCCTGACAAGCTATCTAATCAAAGAAAAGTAGACAACCTGCATATGTTGGACTTTGAACATGTATCAGATACAATCATGTGTATACTATTGACCTGAGGGCCTTCTTAAAATCTGGGAAATTGTGATCAATGGACCCAACAATCTCCACCTATTTGAAGAAATCAGAACCCTAGTAAATGATATATACTGCCACATTAAAGAGATAAATTTCACATGAAACAAGAGAAATAAATAACACAATCAAAATATGATTAACACATAAAGTGATAATTATAAACATAATGTGTGCTCATAATAAAGTTCATATTCCTAGGGCCCTAAGGAACCTAATACATAAAGCTTTTCAAGTTTTTGGTTCCTTGATGACTATTCCCCTACTAGGTTTTTTGGCAGCCTTCTCATCAGCTTCAATCTGCTTTTTTTTTTGCCTTTCAAAGTAGCTATAAGGTTTTCGAAAGTATTTGCTTGCTCTGGAGCATCTAATAGCACTGCCCCTGTCCACTTGTACCTTCTGAATTTTCTCCTTACCTCTTCATTTATTTCCATCTTGGCCCATTCTAGGGAGCTATATAGCTTTCCCCTATCAGTTTTGTTCTCTTTGATTTGATCTCAGGCAGACAAAATGGTTGTCCTTGATTGAGGACTCCATCTTTCAAAGTCAGGCATGGTTTCCATCTCTTCTATATATCTCTTTTTTCTTTGCCTGATCTCTTCATATTCTTCAGCAGCAGACTTTCCTTTGACCATTGATATCTGTTCAGTAGCGGGGTTGTATATAGGATTATCAGCAGTAGAGAATTCAGCCCACTGATCACCATCAGTATGTTCTTCTGGAGGAGGAATAGGAGCATTATCATATATATATTACTCTAGTTCCAATGATCCCCTGATGACATTGGTGACCCAAACAACATTTTCAGTGTTTGCTTTGATCAGTTCTTTCTCCCCCTTTCTGACTTCTTCACCCATAGCTGTAGTCATAGAGTTTTTGCAAGAGAGATCTTTTCATCCAAAAAATTTAACTCTTTGTTAACATGATTCTTAACCTCCAATGTGTGATTATATAGAATCTATGTGCATGCATCCATCCTTATCTCTTGAGTTATCTTGTGTGTTTTCATCAGTTTCTTATATAAATTGTGACCATTTCCATATTGTTAGAAGTGAAGTTTTGATTTTCTATTATATCATTCTGCTTTTGTCTGATCTCCTCAAGTTTACTTTAAATATATGTCACGGCAGGAGCAGCTCTCTTGAAGAATGCAACTGTGTTAGCCCTGAGCAAGTTCACCTCAAATCTAATATACTTGAACTTAGTAAATAGATCTTGTCTTAATACTTTTATAGAATCATCAACATAATACTCTAACTGTCTCCTTTATTCATCTAGAAGTCCATTCAATTGTTCTAGGAGGGTTGAAGACATAACATCGATTTGATGAGATACCCCTTAGAAGCAGACATCCTCATCCTCTTTCCTTATATTTCCCTTATTTTTGAGTCAGCCCTCATGAATTCAGATGAGTGATCAGTAGTATCAGCCTTTGTCTCACCTTCTTCATTTATATTAATGACATTTTTAGTTGCCTGGGCAGAGACCTCTGTTGGATTCTCCCCCTCATCTTATGCACTTTCCATAGTAACTTGTTGGTCTTCATCAACTGTGTTGAGCACATCTTCTTCAACTGTAATTGGAACTTGTTCCTCCTCAGCAGGAGTACTGGATGGTAGCAACTGAGACTCATCTGGAGTCTGATATATCATTTTCTGTAGATTGTCCAAGAAGGAATCAATCTAGTACTGTAATGAATGAACTTGCTCCCCCTCAACAGGAGCATCCAACTTGAGAGTCTCCACCTTAATCTCTGAGCAGACTCTGTCTGCCACATCCCCAGCCAGTTTGTCAGTTATTTCTGCTGGAATGTCTGCAGATTGAGAACCACAACCTTGTACATTACTTGATGCAGGTTCTGAGGACATAGAAACCTGAGCACTCATATCTCTTCTAGTGCCTGCAGAAGAGTCAGACAGTTGTGGGTCAAGAGGTTTTTCACCTCTGCTATCAAAAGAGCTGCTCTTAGAACTTTCTTCAGTGATGATAACTACTTTCTTTTTCTTCTTATCAGTTGCCTATTGGTGTAGAAGCAACACCTTATCCCATCTGTCAAACATCGTGGAGCCCATTTTCCTCATGTGATGTATCTTTGTTCCTAGCCTCACATTGTGGATCCCTGGAACAGAACCATACAAGTACAAAGATTGAATTATTCCTAGGTTTGGCTCTGGAACACATTCTACTATCTCAAACATTTTCTTGGAGATTTTGTCAAGAGATCCTGTTTTGCAAATCAAGGCCTTGTCATTTACATCAGCAAGAAACTTCCCTTTCAGATTCATTTCTTTTTTGAGAATAAAGTTAGTGGTGTGCTTTGAAAGGCCACAACATTTGAGAGTTGATTTCACATCTTCAAGAAACAGTTAATCTTCCTTATCTGACACCCTGAACTTTATTATATTCAGAGCTTTGTTTAGCCTCATTGAATAGATCTTAATCATGCGTCCACTAATTGAAGTCTTGATTTTATTCGAGGAGGAGTTGATTTTGGAATTTGAGTAGAGTTCTAGTACTTCTCGTTTCCATATCGAACTTGGCCCTGATAGTATGAAGTCTAGGACAGCGACCTGCAGTAAGGGAAGAACTAATTGAATTTCTTCAAGTGCATCAATGAACCCATTCCTAATGAGTTCAGAACCCTCAAAAACGAAATCCACTCCTTTGGGCGCCATTGGAACTTGCTCGAGAAATCTTCACAGGGATGCAGACAGTCGAATAGGGCTAGGATTTATGTATTTTATTTTATGCACACACTTCTATTTATAGTTACCCATATTCGAGAATGTGGAGAGGCGCACATCTGTCATGATTAACACGAGTAGATCAAAGACTGAGATTAATCCCGGAAGATAACCGTAATCAGAACTATCTGAGTAAATTTGTTGAGTGAACTCAATGCACCCGACGCACTCGACGACTGAAGTTATCTCAACGTACTCGACGCCTAGACAGTTAGTCTTAGTGAACTCGACGCCTGGACAGTTAGTCCATATCTTACTTGATAACCCACAAAGGTCAATCATATCCAGAGCACACATGAATGTAAAGACAATGAAGCTACACTATATTCAACATGTCCAACTCAAATCTGAAGGTGTTGAACTTGGCTTTATCTAGTGGGTTAGTGAAAATATCAACCACTTGTTTGTCTGTGGGGACAAACTCAAGACTGATGTCTTCCCTTTACACATGTTCTCTAATGAAATGATATCTAATCTATATGTACTTAGTCCTGCTATGAGACACAGGATTCCTAGCAATAGAGATTGCACTAGAAGAAACACAAAATATGGGAGTTTTCTTAGCTGGAGATTGTAGTCTTGGAGTTGATGTTGAATCTATAGTAGTTGTGCATAACAGCTTCCAGCTGAAATATATTCTGATTCTATAGTAGAGATGGTTACACTGTGAAAGATATTGTACCTAAACACCTATAGGGGGGGTGAATAGGTGACTTGAATCTTTTTAACTTTTTAAGGCAGAATACAGAATCTAACACAGAATTCTAGCTACTTTATCACAACACACATTCAGCAATCACAGAATTCCACAGCACACAGTAGACACACAGTTTTATAGTGGTTCCCCAAGGTTTGGGTACATCCACTTTCCCCCTTCGCCTATCTAGCAGTGTACTAGATTCGGCCCAACTTCTCCACTATCTCAGATCCTCAGATCTTACACTCAGAACCCACAACACAGGTTCCTACACCTCAGGCCCAAGGCCTTACAACTCAGCTTCTTCACAAAGCCTTCACTCAGCCACCAAGGCCTACACTCAGCCACCAAGGCCTACACTCAGCCACAACAGGCCTACACTCAGAGATTTCAATCTCCTGCACTCAGGCACTCAAGCCCTACACTTAGCCTTTATAATTACAGGCTTACAACACTCAGATCCCTAAGGATCCTACAAGATAAAATGAATACAACAATTGTAACTCAACAACTCAGACATAAGAGAGAAGAGTTGTGAGATTCTTGATGAGTTCTTGGAAGAACTCAGCTGAAATCAATCTGACTTGGCTTTCTTCAAAGCTTCTTGAATGTAGAACTCAATAAGATTGACCTCTTCTGCAGTTGATCCTTGATCTCTGCTACTTAAGATTCAGAATAAATCTGAACCCTTCTTCTCAGCCTGATTCCAATGGCTGACTTCTTGGATGGAGCTCTCTCTCTCTAACTTCTTAGATCTTCACTTGATAGCTAGATCTTCTTTAGACAATCACTTGATCAATGATCTGAACCCTTTCAACAACTGTTTCTGTAGACTGTATAATCCTATTTATAGGCCTTCTTCATGGTAACCGGCTGGTCTGGTCCATAACAGATTTCTGACAACTCTGACAGGTGCAGTAGACCGGCTGGAATGGCAGCTGTCAAGTCATCCAGTCAGTTCTTGAAAATTCTGTAACTGTCTGAAAGTGTCGAGACTGTCTGTCTTTAAGTGTCGACACTTATAGACTAAGTGTCGACACAAGTTCTTGTGTTGTAGATTTTATATCTCAACACTGCTTCTTCTTCATGTGTCGATACTGATAATGTGTGTCGACACAAGTCCTTATACTTCAGTATTTTGCTGAATTCTTCTAAGTGTCGACACAACACCTTTGTGTCGACACATCTTCAGTGTTGATACTTGCTGAGTGTCGACACAGCTCCTTGTGTCGACACATTCTTCTTCTGTTGAGACTCTGGCTGAGTGTCGACACATCTCCTTAGTGTCGACACTTGTACTTAGAAATTTCTGAACTTTGCTAAGTGTCGAGTCTTCAGCTGAGTGTCGACACATTGCTCTGGGTGTCGACACTTTCTTCAAGTGTTGAGTCTTCAGCTGAGTGTCGACACATTCTTCCTTGTGTCGACACTTTCTTCAAGTGTTGACTCTTCTGCAGTGTGTCGACACATTGTTCTGGGTGTCGACACTTGTACTTAGTCTCTGCTGACTTTTGCTGAGTGTCGACACAGCCTCCAAGTGTCGACACTTTCTGATGTAGACACAGTTTCTCTGGGTGTCGACACAACTGCTATGTGTCGACACTGCTTCACAATGCTCTTCTTCATTGAGTGTCGACACAGCTCCTTGTCTCGACACTTTCTGTCTGGTGTCGACTCAGCATCCCTGGTGTCGACACAATGACTCCAAGTGTCGACACTGCTTGCCTGGGTGTCGACACAAGTCTTCTTAAGTGTCGACACTTTCCCTCTGGGTGTCGACACATGGACTTAGAAACTTTTTCTTCTTTCCTGCAAATACTTAACCTGCACAAGGTAACTCAAAACACATCAAATACATTTTGATGTATATCATTGAGTTGGGTGAGGCTTCTTCAAATCAGGTACATTTGAACCAATGTACCCAACAATCTCCCCCTATTTGGAGAAGTCATAACCCTTAGTCAATGATATACACCATTCATAATAAAATTACAGAATGATGTGAAACAGGATTATGTAATCAGGAAAGAAACATCACATGTATTAAACAAACATGCATACACAGATATCATCACAGAACAATTATGAAATAAATTTATCACATAGCAAATTTATCACACAGACATTGTTCTAATAGCTTGTCATATTCATATTTCCAAAGTTTACAGAATGTTAACATCAAAAGATTACATAGTAAACTTAAGAAAATTTCTATGCTACTTTTGTTCAGCCTCCTTAATTACTATGCCCTTCCCAGATTGTACTTTGGCTTGTACTGAGGCTTCAGTGTCTTCAGCAGCAGCATGCTTTTTCCCTTTAAGCTCCTTCTTCTTTAGCTCTTCAGCTTTGATCTTTTGCCTCTCAAAATAATGATAAGGCTTGGGAAAGTACTTGCTAGGCTCCTGGGCAGTAGGAGGTAGCTTTCCCAACTTGGCCTTTCTTCTGTATTGGACTATAGCTTCTTGCCTGGTCTCATGTTTCCTCCATTCCACTTCAGAAAACCATTTGTTCCTGTCTTGCACATTATATTTTGCAGCTTTCCAGGCAGTCAAAATAATATTTCTTGAGGTGGGGCTCCACTGCTCAAAGTCAGGTCTTTGTTCAGCTTGCTCCCTGAACCTCTTCTTAGACAATCTAGCTTCTTGTTCAGCTTGCTCTTTCAAAATAGCTTCCTGTAAGGCCTCAGATACTGGCTGAACTACTTTGTCAAGAATAACCTTCTGATTTCCATCAGGTGGACTATACATGGACTGTATGTCAGCTTGAACCATATCAAAATCTGGTGGAGGATAGATCACTTGAGCTACTTCAGGTTGCTCACCTCCAAGATATGCAGGGTTAATTCCAGATTCTGCAACATTATCATCATCACAAAGAGGAGGATAACCAAGAGTGGCTCTGATGGAATTAGAAACCCATTTTGCATGGTCAGAGCCAGCTTTAACTAAGACCCTCTCCCCCTTTATGACTTCTCTTTCTATGTGATCCCTTAAATCATCTTTTTGAAATCTGATTTGGGCATTTAGATAATTGACTCCATACCTGTAGAAAGGTTTTAATCTTTGGAGTTTTTCAGTTATGATCTTTTGAGAGTCTTGAATGGCAGTCTTAACAGCAGTTATTTCCTCTTGAAATGCTTTGTCAAAAGCTGTCATAGCAGTAGCAGTAGAAGTTGTCAGGCCAGCAGCAATGTTCTTCATCTCTGTGACAATAACATTGTGAGATTCTGTCAAATTGTCATTCATTCTGATTTGGTTCTCTAGAACATACCCCTGCTTCAGTGCTATGTCATCTACTTGAGCTTTAATCTTCTCCTGATGTGTAGCCAAGTACACCACTGCATTCCCTCCCTTATGGAAGCAGTCTGTCATCTCCTTCTTATTAAGATTCATTTCAAATCTTATAGACTTTATATCCTGGGCCAGATCAAATTGCAATGATTTTTGCCCTTCATCCACATATTTCTCAATGGCTTGCCTATGCTCATCAAGCTTTATCTGCATAGCAACCATAAGAGCACTGTAATCAACAGTAGGTGCTGGCTGTGCTGTAGGCTGTGGAGCTATGGTTTGCAATACCTTCTTATAACTCTGGCTCCTTCTTTTGAATACTTGAAACTTCTTTTTCTTAGCTCTGGTAGCCTCCTCATCTTCAGAAGCTGAGGTGCTAGCTATGTCTACCCTCTCCTTAGGTAGCTCCTCAACAGCTGGTTATTTCTCAGGCTCTTGCCTTGCAGGCTCTTCAACATGTACTTCTTGCTCCCCCTCAACTGGAGCATTCTTCCCCTCAGTAGCAGCAGTTTCCTTGTCAAGATCAGCTTGATCTAGATTGAGGAAGAGATCTTCCATAGTAAACTCTTGTGGAGAATGAGCTGGAGAAACTCTGGGCTCATCTACCACTGGATCAGATACAACTTGAACTTCAACAGATGTGTCTTCCATGACAACATCTGGGACTTGACTATCAAGCTGAGTTTGCTGATTAACATGAACCAATGGATCAGATAAAACAGTATCCACTTTAAGGAAATCTAAAGCATTAAGCTCAGTGATTACCTCAAGGATGATGTTGGTTGCTTGCTCACTCTCAAGAGGAGTGGGCTCTACCACAACTAGTGGCTCCCCCTGGATTTGATCCTGGTGTAAGGGGCTAGTTGATGGTAGCTCCCCCTGCCTTTCAGCAGTATCTTGTTGAACTGGAGATTTCACAACAGTCTCTTCTTCATTCTCATCAGGTGAGAAGACAACTTGCTCTTCACTATCAGAGCTGCTAGTTGACTCTTGAGCCACTGGGGCAGTTTTCTTCTTCTTCTTGTGTGGGGTTTCTTTCTCAGGAGTAGGCATCTCCTTGGTCAAAACTCTGTCCCATCTTGAGAAGATTCTCATGTCCATTCTTCTCATGTGGTTGATTTTACTGCCAGCAGCTTGACCCATAACTGCTGGTATAATACCAGCTAGGTATAGACTTAAGATCCTACCCATGTTGGGTTTCTTCAGACTTTCCTTGATCCTCTCAAAGATCACTACAGACCAGTCAGTTTTCAGATTGAAGATTATCCTGGTCATAATGCTGAACATATGAGCAGATACCCTATCATGCCCTCCAGGTTTGCTTAAAATCACTTTGCCAACAATTTCTGACAGGAATTTCCCTTGACTGTTCATTCCTTTTCTATTGAAAACTGAGCCAATTTTCATCTTAGAATCCAGACCACACCATGCCAATGCATCTCTGGTCCTGGAAGCAGTAACCTCTTCTTCTTCCTTAGTTCTTGGCAACTGAAGGACTTTCCTCAAGCTTTTAGGTGATACCTTCACCTTTGCACCATGAACCCTAGACTTGATTTTGAGTCCAGAGTCGTCTACTTTAGCTCCATTTAGGAATTCTAAGACTTCCTTCTTCCAAATCTTTGTTGGCTCTGAAGCAAGAAATTCCAACCCTGAGTCTGCAACTAGGGTTATCACATTCTTGATTTCTTGGTCTGCATCACCAAACGCGTCGCGCACCAGTTCATAGCCTTCATTGACGTTCTCCTCAAGCTTGGGCGCCATTAGGGTTTGAAGAATTTGACTGGAGAGAAGAGAGGTGTCGACACACAAGTTTGGTCTCAAAACTTTTGAAAGCGTGTCGACAGACTAAGGCAAAATCCTATTTATACCTTTCTAGGTTTGAAGATGAAAAGGCGGGCAGCTAACTTAAATTGTGTCGACACTGTCGATAAGTGTCGACACTGACTTATAATGACTCGACACACTGTGTCGACACAAGTTTAGTCGACAGATAATATGTGTCGACACTTGTTTATGTGTCGACACCACATAACTCGACATTTAGTCGAGACTTTACTTAGAGAATTCTGAGTAAAGCTTAAGTGTCAACACCACCTTGGATGTGTCGACACCTACTTGTCATGTGTCGACACTAATTTTCTGAAGTGTCGACACCAACTTCCTAGATGTGTCAACACCTTTTCCCTGAAGTGTCGACACCACTTTTCTGTGTCGACATAGATAGCTCTGTGTGTCGACACCTTTTTACTTAGCCATTTCTATAAACTTATTCTAAGTTTATCATTCCTAGTTCAAATTTAAATCTATTGAACTTAGTTACTTCTAAGGGCTTAGTATACATATCAGCTAGTTGATTATCTGTTTTAACATATTCTAGTAAAATATCTTCTTTCTCTACATGTTCCCTAAGAAAATGATATTTTATTTCAATATGTTTAGTTCTACTATGAGAAACAGGATTATGTGCAATTGATATAGCACTTGTAGAATCACAAAAGAGTGGAGTTCTACTTACCTGAATTCCATAGTCCTCAAGCTGATGTTGTATCCAGAGAAGTTGAGCACAGCAACTTCCTACAGCCACATATTCTGACTCTGTAGTGGAGATAGCCATACTTGTTTGCTTCTTGCTACTCCATGAAATCAGTCTTCCACCTAGGAATTGACAGGTTCCAGTTGTGTTTTTTCTGTCTTCTTTGCATCCTGCAAAGTCTGCATCTGAATAACCTGTTAGTTCAAAATCCCCATTCCTAGGGTACCAGAGGCCTAGATAAGGAGTGCCCTTTAGATATCTCAATATCCTTTTGACTGCTGTCAAATGAGACTCTTTAGGGCAGGCTTGATACCTTGCACAGACACATGTAACATACATGATATCTGGTCTACTTGCAGTCAAATATAATAGGGAGCCAACTATCCCTCTATACAAAGACTCATCTACAGGCTTCCCTGCATCATCCTTGCTAAGAGACATACTTGACCTCATAGGAGTCTTCATGGTACTGGATCAATCCATACCATACTTCCTTATGAGTTCTAGGGTGAACTTGGAGTGGCATATGGATAATCCATTCTCAGTCTGTCTTACTTGGAGACCCAAGAAGAACTTTAGCTCTCCCATACTACTCATCTCAAATTGACCTTACATTAGTTTTGCAAACTTTTTGCAAATGCTACTTTCAGTAGACCCAAATATAATGTCATCTACATATATTTGGACTAGTATTACTTTGCCTCTGGATTCCCTAAGGAATAGAGTCTTGTCTATTTTCCCCCTTGTGAACTTATTCTCAATGAGGAAACTAGACAGGGTTTCATACCAAGCCCTAGCGGCTTGCTTTAACCCATATAAAGCTTTCCTAAGTCTATAGACATGATTAGGTAGAGTTGAATCAACAAAACTTGATGGTTGTTCCACATAGACTTCCTCTTTTAGATTACCATTCAAAAATGCTGACTTGACATCCATTTGGTAAACTTTAAATCCTTGAAAGGTTGCATAGGCCAGGAACATCCTTATGGCTTCCAGTCTGGCTACTGGAGCAAAGGTTTGATCAAAGTCAATACCTTCTTCCTGCCTATATCCTTTAGCAACCAATCTTGCTTTGTTCTTAATGATGACTCCATGTTCATCCATCTTGTTCCTATAGATCCACTTGGTTCCAATTATGTTGTGGTCTTTTGGTTTAGGAACAAGCTCCCAGAACTTGCACCTCTTGAACTGATTCAGCTCTTCTTGCATTGCCTCAATCCAATGAGGGTCTAGGATAGCTTCTTCAAACTTCTTTGGTTCAACTTGGGATAGAAAACTGGAGTAGATTGCTGCATTCAGATTTCTGCTCCTTGTTTGTACCCCTTGTCTTGGATCACCAATGATTTGTTCTGCTGGATGATCTCTAAGATGCCTATTGGATGGAGGCATCCTGACTTCAGGTTGAACTTCTTCAACTTCTTCATCTTGTTGTACTCTTTGTACTTCTTCTGCATTTGGTACATGTAGTACTCCCCCTGGACAGCAGCCACTATCTTCTACTTGCTGCCTTGCAGTAGGTTCTTCTTCTATAGTGAGCTTGTCCATCTTCTTTGTTAAACCTGTGGGGCTGCATACACTACTAGACAACTCATTGTTAATAAGTCTAGTTTCATCAAATACTACATGTACAGATTCTTTTACAACTTGAGTAGACAAGTTGTAGACTCTATAAGCCTTACTGTTGTTGTTGTACCCAACAAAAATTCCCTCTTAGGACTTGGCAGCAAACTTAGTCAAGTAAGACTTTCCATTGTTAAGTATAAAACACTTACAACCAAAGATCCTGAAGTAGGATAGGTTTGGTTTCCTACCTTTCACAACCTCATAGGGGGTCTTGTTGAGGCTTTTAGTAATGGTAGCCCTATTAATAACATGGCATGCAGTATTGACTGCTTCAGCCCAGAAATATTCTGGTAGTGATGTATCACTTAATAGGGTCCTACCAGCCTCAATCAAGGTTCTATTCTTCCTTTCAGCAATGCCATTTTGCTGAGGTGTTCTTGGTGAAGAAAACTCTTGAAATATCCCAAAGTCTTCACATAGTTTTGTCATGCTATCAGACTGAAATTCAGTACCATGGTCACTTCTTATTTTGACCACTGTACTATTTAGTTCATTCTGAATTTGTCTAACAAAGCTATAGAAGACACTGGGTGTTTCAGATTTCTGTCTAAGGAAGAACACCCAGGAAAACCTTGAGTAGTCATCTACAACTACAAAGGTATAGACCTTCCTACCTAGGCTGTGAACTGGCATTGGACCAAAGAGATCCATATGCAAGAGGTATAAACACCTCACAACATCTTTATTTTCAATGCTTTTAAAGGTGGATATAGTCTGCTTGCCCTTTTGACAAGCTAAGCAAATACCATCTTTAATACACTTAACTTGAGGACCATTCCTCACTAACTCTTTACTAAAGAGTTTGCCAATTGTCTTGTAGTTTAGATGGGCTAGCCTCTTGTGCCATTTGACACAATGAGAGACTGTCTCATCAGCTACTAGACACACTGGAGAACCATTGTTCTCAACCATAATGTCTAAGCAGTAGACATTCCTTTTTCTATAACTAGTCAAAATGATCTCTTGATCATTTGACCTCCTGATATGACAACCATCTTTTACAAATGAGATGTCATATCCTACATCACTCAATTGACTTATACTAATAAGGTTATGTTTCAAACCTTTAACATAGGCCACTTGAGTAATTGTAATAAAGGAGTTAGATATGTTACCAAAACCCTTGATGATCCCTTTTTCAGATCCACCAAAGGTGACTTTTGGACCATCCTTTATAGGTGTGTAGTCCTTTAGTAAACCCCTTGTTCCAGTCATATGTCTGGAACATCCACTGTCCAAGTACCATATTGGGGCATGGCCACTTGGACTCACCTGCAAAACATATTAGTGAACCTTAGAACCCAAAGAATTCTTGGGTCCTTGGTACTGGTTAGTTTGCTTCCTAACAAAGCTACCTGTAGGTTTTCCAACAGGCAGTTTGCTACTCACTTTGGCACTAGCATTGTGCCAACAGTCCATTGCAAAGTGGTCTACCTTGCCACAGCACCAACACTCAAACTTATTGTACCCTTGCTTAGGTACTATCTTTGTTGTTTTATCTACAGCTGACTTGTTGAGAGTTGGGGCTTTGCCCTTGGACTTGGACTTGGACTGAACAGTCCTTGCAGGTTTAGTAAATCTCAGTCCAGCTTTACCTTTGTGATGAACAAATTCATCAATTAAAGGTAGAATTGACTTAGGTTTAGAAAACCTAGCAACTAAGTCTTTCTTCTTCTGAAGATTAATCTCCAGACTCTTGATTTGATCATTCTTAAATGATATAGTCCCCATCTAAATCACAGTTATGTGTTTTAGTCTGGCTATCTCATTAAGCTTTTGATCAAACAACTTCTCAAAATCAGTTGCAGCAGCTTTGAGATTAGCAATTTCCTTTGCCTGACTTTTTGCTAGGGACTTGCTCTTCTTATAATCTTGCAACAGAACTTTATATTCATCTATCAACTGATGAATATCCTCTTCAGACTCAGATGCACTCTCATCACTTGATGATGATGAATCTGATTCTGTATTGGCACAAGAAATTGAACTAAAAGAACAATGTTGTACCTTACTAGGTCCTGGCTGCTCCAGGATTTTATCACTTTCTGTCAATGCCATTAGCCCTTGGCACTGACTGTCTTCTTGTTCATATATAGAGTTCATGATCTGAATGAACTCTTCTTCTTCTTCCTCAGCAAACAGTCCTATATATGACTCAGCATCTGACTCAGTTTCTGATGAAGAAATCTCTGACAGGCTCTTGTCCTTTTTGGCAACAAAAGACTTTTCCTTCTTGCCCTTGTATTGAGTCCTTTTCTTGTGTTCACTTCTTGTTAATTTCTCCTCTTCTTTCCTCACCATTAACTGCATTTCATAGGACAGCAGTTTGCCAAACAGTGTTGGTGGAGGGATTTCTGCCAACTTTGTCATTTCCCTAATGGCACAGATCTTGGTGTCCCAATCTTTTGTTAGGGACCTTAGAAACTTATCATTGAGTTCATAATTACTGAACTCTCTGCCATAGGATATGAGCTCATTCACAATCCTATAGAACTTCTTATAGCACTCAGTTATGCTATCAGCCTTACCTTGTCTAAAACTTTCATATTCTTGGTTTAGCAAGGATTTTCTGTCTTGCCTCACTTCTTCAGAACCCTCCATGTATACAATAAGAGTATCCCACATTTCTTTAGCTGTCTTACAGTGTATCAAATTCTGAAAAGTTACATCATCTATAGCACTCACAATAATGTTTTGAGCCCTCTTATCCATAGTGGCTAGAACAATTTCATCCTTTGTCATTTCAGAGAAATCCTTAGGTATTCTCTGATTTGTATCTAAGACTGACACCTTCATGGGCACATATGGCCCTTCCTTCACTGTGATATAAATCTTAGGGTCTGAGGCTTCCATAAACAGTCTCACCCTTTCCTTCCAGATACCAAAGATCTCTTTCCTACATATGGGTAACTTCATGGATCCCAATTCCTTGTGATTCTCAGTGGAACCCATGGTTCTTGCTTTTCTTGATTCTGTAATTTGACTTAGACTGAATCTGCCAACAGGATCTACTCAGACATTTATGTCCTTTTTGAGTAACCTGGCTCTGATACCACTTGAAAGATATTGTACCTAAACACCTAGAGGGCGGGTGAATAGGTGACTTGAATCTTTTTAACTTTTTAAGGCAGAATACAGAATCTAACACAGAATTCTAGCTACTTTATCACAGCACACATTCAGCAATCACAGAATTCCACAGCACACAGTAGACACACAGTTTTATAGTGGTTCCCCAAGGTTTGGGTACATCCACTTTCCCCCTTCGCCTATCTAGCAGTGTACTAGATTCGGCCCAACTTCTCCACTATCTCAGATCCTCAGATCTTACACTCAGAACCCACAACACAGGTTCCTACACCTCAGGCCCAAGGCCCTACAACTCAGCTTCTTCACAAAGCCTACACTCAGCCACCAAGGCCTACACTCAGCCACCAAGGCCTACACTCAGCCACCAAGGCCTACACTCAGCCACAACAGGCCTACACTCAGAGATTTCAATCTCCTACACTCAGGCACTCAAGCCCTACACTCAGCCTTTATAATTACAGGCTTACAACACTCAGATCCCTAAGGATCCTACAAGATAAAATGAATACAACAATTGTAACTCAACAACTCAGAGACAAGAGAGAAGAGTTGTGAGATTCTTGATGAGTTCTTGGAAGAACTCAGTTGAAATCAATCTGACTTGGCTTTCTTCAAAGCTTCTTGAATGTAGAACTCAATAAGATTGACCTCTTCTGCAGTTGATCCTTGATCTCTGCTACTTAAGATTCAGAATAAATCTGAACCCTTCTTCTCAGCCTGGTTCCAATGGCTGACTTCTTGGATGGAGCTCTCTCTCTCCAACTTCTTAGATCTTCACTTGATAGCCAGATCTTCTTTAGACAATCACTTGATCAATGATCTGAACCCTTTCAACAACTGTTTCTGTAGACTGTATAAGCCTATTTATAGGCCTTCTTCATGGTAACCGGCTGGTCCGGTCCATAATAGATTTCTGACAACTCTGACATGTGCAGTAGACCGGCTGGAATGACAGCTGTTAAGTCATCCAGTCAGTTCTTGAAAATTCTGTAACTGTCTGAAAGTGTCGAGACTGTCTGTCTTTAAGTGTCGACACTTATAGACTAAGTGTCGACACAAGTTCTTGTGTTGTAGATTTTATATCTCGACACTGCTTCTTCTTCATGTGTCGACACTGATAATGTGTGTCGACACAAGTCCTTATACTTCAGTATTTTGCTGAATTCTTCTAAGTGTCGACACAACACCTTTGTGTCGACACATCTTCAGTGTTGATACTTGCTGAGTGTCGACACAGCTCCTTGTGTCGACACATTCTTCTTCTGTTGAGACTCTGGCTGAGTGTCGACACATCTCCTTAGTGTCGACACTTGTACTTAGAAATTTCTGAACTTTGCTAAGTGTCGAGTCTTCAGCTGAGTGTCGACACATTGCTCTGGGTGTCGACACTTTCTTCAAGTGTTGAGTCTTCAGCTGAGTGTCGACACATTCTTCCTTGTGTCGACACTTTCTTCAAGTGTTGACTCTTCTGCAGTGTGTCGACACATTGTTCTGGGTGTCGACACTTGTACTTAGTCTCTGCTGACTTTTGCTGAGTGTCGACACAGCCTCCAAGTGTCGACACTTTCTGATGTAGACACAGTTTCTCTGGGTGTCGACACAACTGCTATGTGTCGACACTGCTTCACAATGCTCTTCTTCATTGAGTGTCGACACAGCTCCTTGTGTCGACACTTTCTGTCTGGTGTCGACTCAGCATCCCTGGTGTCGACACAATGACTCCAAGTGTCGACACTGCTTGCCTGGGTGTCGACACAAGTCTTCTTAAGTGTCGACACTTTCCCTCTGGGTGTCGACACATGGACTTAGAAACTTTTTCTTCTTTCCTGCAAATACTTAACCTGCACAAGGTAACTCAAAACACATCAAATACATTTTGATGTATATCATTGAGTTGGGTGAGGCTTCTTCAAATCAGGTACATTTGAACCAATGTACCCAACACACTGGTTTGCTTCTTGTTGCTCCATGATACCAGTCTTCTCCCGAGAAATTGACAAGTTCCAGATGTGTTTTTCCTGTCTTCTCTACAACCTACAAAATCTACATCTGAATACACAATTAATTCAAAATCATTATTCCTAGGGTATCATAGACCAACATCAGGTGTGCCCTTAAGATATCTCAGAATTCTTTTTGCAGTAGAATAATGAGACTTTTTAGGGCTAGTCTGGTACCTAGCATACAAACACATATATTATACATAATGTCTGGCCTACTACCAGTCCGGTAGATGAGGGAGTCAATTATGCCTCTATATAAGGTTTCATCAACAGGTTTCTCAGTCTCATCCTTGTCTATTGACACACTTGACCACATAGGAGTTTTCATTATGGAGGCACTCACCATTCCAAACTTCTTAATTATCTCCTTGGTGAACTTAAACTGAGAGATGAATAGACCATCTTCTAATTGTTTAACTAGGAGGCCCAAGAAGTAGTTGAGTTCACCCATACTACTCATCTCAAACTGCCCTTGCATAAGTTTAGTAAACTTGTTACAGAGGCCATCATCGATAGACCCAAAAATTATGTCATCTACATAGATTTAGACTAAAATGATCTTACCCTTGACTTTTCAAAGGAATAATATCTTGTCTATCTTTCCCCTTGAGAATTTGTTCTCAATGAGAAAGCTAGACATGATTTCATACCATGCCCTAGGGGCTTGTTTCAACCCACACAAAGCTTTTCTTAGCTTGAACACATAATCAAGAAAGTTAGAGTTAACAAAACCTAAAGGTTGCTTAACATAGACCTCTTCTTTTAGGTCTCCATTTAGGAAAGCTGACTTAATATCCATTTGGTAGACCTTAAATCTTTTATGTACAGCATATGCAAGGAATAGTCTTATTGCCTCTAGTCTAGCAACTAGTGCAAAGATTTGATCAAAGCCAATACCTTCCTCTTATTTGTATCCCTTGGCAACCAGTCTAGCTTTGTTTTTGATGATAACACCATTCTTATCAAGCTTATTTCTATAAATCCATTTGGTTCCAATGATATTATATCCATGTGGTCTGGGAACCAGCTTCCAGACCTTACATCTCTTGAACTGGTTAAGTTCTTCTTGCATAGCCACAATCCAAAAAAGATCTTTGTTGGCATCTTCAAACTTCTTTGGTTCAACTTGAGACAAAAAAGCTTGAATACATAGCAATGTTGAGGTTTCTGCTCCTTATTGTAGCACCTTGGCTTGTATCTCCTATGATTTGATGTAACGCTCCCGATTTTGCGATATTTGGTTTAATTCGTTATCTGGCGTGTTTATGACGTCAGGGCATTACGTTGAAGCATTTTCGGCATTTGTCATTGTTAGAGCGTGGTTTTAGCTCTTAGGTTTTTTGTGTGTGTGGCTGGGTTTAGCCTGTTTGCAAGATTTTTTAGCGAGCCGGGTCTGTTTTGGTGACTCGGTGGAGCATCTTTGGGAATGCTTCTGTTTTGGCTTCGGGAGGTGTTTACCCGAGTTTGGTTCATTGAATCTTAATTTTGACTACGTCGTTAGGTTCGTAGCATCAGTATTTAGGTACGGTGCGATTTTCATAAAATTTAGAGTAAGTTTGGTTTTCGGGTCGTTTTGACATTTTATTTAATTAATTATGTTATCTTATAATAAAATAATCAGATAAAAGTAGTATAAATAGAACCCATCACTTCAAACCCTATTTATTTGTCTCCCTCGTGAAACCATCGGCTTGTTGCGGAAGAACGAGAGCGACGGACATTCTAAAGCTTTCGGCCGCCGATTTCTGGAGTTTTGGTGCTCGATTTCTTCTTTGGAGAGTGGATCCGGGTAGATCTCGCCTAAATCTATGTTTATACGGTAAGATTTTCCAGTTTCTTGGATTTTTAGAGGTTTAGGTAGACAGTTTTGACCCTCTTTCGTCCTCAAAAGTTTCAAGAAGTGTGGCTCAGGAAGTTTCAGAAGCATTTACGTGGCTGGATTGGCGATTTGAGGCAAGTGGTGACTTCTTCCCCTTGCCAAGCTTGTATTTTCCTGTATATATTCCTTGTTGTTCTTCTTTTGTAGTAGTTTTTGGGAATAGGGTTAGATCCGACCTTTTGCCGATCAGCTTTATGGTGTCATTTTTCCGGCCAAGTTCAAACAAGTATATGACTCATTGTTCTAGTTTCATTGTGTTGTTGTCGGTTTGGAGAGGTCACAGTTCGTCGAATAGAAGCTAAATCGTCGAACTCAGTTCGTCGAACTGAGCCAATTCGTCAAACAGAGCAATTTTGCTGAGTGTAAGCCTAGGCGTAGAGTATAGCCCTTAGGCATAGAGTGTATCCATAACACTGAATCTAGTTTCAAGCCTATGTACAAAAGCATTGAGTGTGTTGAGTGCACTCAACGCGGCGTTGAGTGTGATGAATACACTCAACGCCTTGTTGTGAGGTCTGTGACGCTAAGTTTAAAAGCGTTGATGCATTGAGTGCACTCAACGCGACATTGAGTGTGCTGCTTACACTCAATGCCATCAGAATTTGATGCTAAGTCAGAAAGCGTTGAGTGCATTGAGTGGACTCAACACATCGTTGAGTGCGATGAATACACTCAACTCCTTGCTGTGAGGTCTGTGATGCTAAATGTAAAAGCGTTGAGTGCGTTGAGTGCACTCAATGCGGTGTTGAGTGTGCTGCTTACACTCAATGCCATCAGAATTTGATGCTAAGTCTGAAGGCGTTGAGTGTGTTTCCTACACTCAACATGACATTGAGTGTGCTGTATACACTCCACGCCATCAGGAAATCTTGGAGTCTAAGTGTAAAAGCGTTGACAGCGTTGAGTGAGCTTAACTCACTCAACATTGTCACTCGTTATTCGGCAATATTTGGGTCTCGTTTTTGGGCTGTTGGGTTGTGTTGGATCAGATTGCCACCACTGCAGTCCCGTTTTTGAGTTTTTTGGGTCTGTTAGTTAGGGTATCACCGGTTTGGTCCTGACTCAGATCCGGTTGCGTTACAGTGTTAATGATTCACGTGTTTTATTGAACCTTTGCCTCGTTTTTGTTTCCTATGGATTAATCCTATGCTGTTTCTGCCTTTCCTCGCAGATTGTTTTAGGAGTATAACTCCGTTCGCACTTGGTGCAAATTTCTTTATCTTTTAACTTTATAAGTTAACTTTTCATTCTAAATCTCTAGTTAGTTTGATGTGTTTTCTTTTGACAGCTGTTCAGGTTTGGGAATAGTAATCTTGCTACTCCTTGTTTACTGACAGTTTTGTTTGCCACTTGTATTTTTCTTGCCGAGGTGTTTTTTCTTTGAATGTCTCAGGTTCTGAGCAGTAGCCGGTTGAGAGGCTTGGTTTGGTGTTTTCTTGTGGACTGCAGTGGTGCAGAGGTTTTCTTTTGAATTGCTGAATACTCTGCTAAGCTGCTAGTTTTGCCTTTCGTGGTTGTTTTTACTTGCTTTCTAGGAATGTTTTATGCAAGGTTGCATGTTAGGTATTTTCACTTATAAAAGCATTACTACTTGTACTTCTTACGTTTCATATTTCTAAAATTAAAATACTATTTTCTACCTAACGTAAAGACTATTTCCATATTTATAATAAATCCAGAGTCTTGCATGTCGTGAGTTGTCCTTTGGGGATATTTATACTCATGTAGGATGTTAATCAACATAACCAAAAGTATTTTTCCGCAGTGTATAACTATACTTTTACTTGTGAACTAGTTGATCCACTATACCGAGGGATACGGCCATCCAATTTAAACTGGTTTTTACTAAATAACTTATGGATTTCATATAGACTATAGAGTTTGAGGTTTGCCTGAGCGCCTGCAGTTATTCCCTGCACGGCATGACATCACGTCACGTATTTTCTCTTACTCTGATATAACTTAAATGTTGAGAAAATGTGGGTTGTGACAGTTGGTATCAGAGGGAGATTGCTTTGATAATTGGTCGAGCAACCTTCTCTTGTAAGTGTTAGTTGTCTTGTGTCATTTCATACACACATCGACGTGTCATCAGTACGTTTTGCTGAAGCATGAACACAACACTCATATTATGATAAGAAGTATATGAGACATATTATGCAGTATGTGATGCATAATATTTGTTTCTATATGGATCCACCATAGGTGACAACATGTGATGGTTATGTAGTATGGGATGCATAGCCATCATCACATGGGTGCCCATTAGCACGTTTTACTTTTTTGTTATATGCGATATTATGTAGTATGGGATGTATAATATTTCATGTGTACGTCGCTCATAACATGCATTAAGGCCTTTTTAGAATGTATAGCACATCATGCATAACATAACATAACATTTGCACACGTGCCAAGCTAAAGATTTATATGATGACATATGTACACACACTGTTTTGAGTCAAAAAAATACAAATTCATGCATTCATGGACTTTGCACAAGAATTAATAGGATGATGGTATATCATCCTAGGTTTAAGCATTTCATAATTTATAAAATTCCCAGAGCAAGTTAGCAGCAAGAGCAAGTATTTATGTATGTTTTATCTGTACTAGGTTGTTTGGTACTAACAGTTAAGTTAGGTTTTGACTAGGTACTTGTTGTAATTATTAGAATGTCGAGACACCCTTCGACGAGGTCGACTCCACGGTCAGAGCGTGAATCGTCTGGTGCTCAGAATGAGGCCGTGATAAAAGGATTGTGACAGAGCAATGAAGCGTTGTTTAGGAAATGTTGGAGATGCAGTTGCAGATCCAAACCTTGTTGACTGTCATTGCAGGACAACCTCTTAGAGTTCAAGACCCGGTCGTGGGTCAAGGTGTTCCAGTTCCTCCTGCTCCTCCGGTGCCCCCAGCTGTGCTGACACTAGAGATGAACTTCATTTCGCACTTCTAGCGATTAGGACCCCCTACCTATGATGGTAGGGCAGACTTTATGGCTTTGGATGACTGGATTATAGCCATTAAGGAGATGTTCTCTTACTCTGGAGTTTCAGTGGACCAGAGAGTAATGGTCGCTACCTACCAGCTCAAAGGTTTGGTAAAGAGTTGGTGGCTAAGGGAGAAGGAAAACTGAAAGGATGGATGTTCTTGGGAAGTCTTCAAGGAGCTTTTGCTGAAGAAGTTTCTGCCGTCGGCCGAGCGAGACTGTTTGTTAAATGATTTCCTGTACTTAAAGCAGAGGCAGCTCATGGTGAGTGAGTATGAGGTAGAGTTTAACAAGCTGAGCCGGTTCGCCCCGAATTTAGTAGTTTCGGAAGTCAGCAGAGTTAAGAGCTTTCTGGTTGGTCTGAAGAGTGACATCCAACAGTTGACAAGTGCTTATAGATCAAAGAGTTATGCTGAAGCATTCGAAGCAGCTCTTAAGATTGATGCAATTGACAATGCAAAGAACCGAGGACAACAAATGAGAAAGGATAAGAGGAAGACTGGTGATAGTAAGAGTTCCTAGGAATCCGGTGCTGCTTCGAGGAAGTGGAGCAAAGAAATATGTAGTTTCTATGGCCGGCCAGGCCACCCGTTTGAGAAATGTTTCAAGAGGATAAGATCTCAGAAGCAGGAGCAGGTCCATGCGATCCAGGGTGCTCCTAAAGGAGATTTGGTTTGTACCTCATGAAAATGGAAGGGGCATGATGCTTCCCACTGTTGGGACAAGGTTAAAGTCTGCTTTCAATGTGGATAAAAAGATCACGTCAAGTCAAAGTGCCCGCAGTCTCAGCCTGTGCTGCAGCCCGTTCTGCTTCAGGCCTTGCCACCGCCGCAGCCTGTAGACAAAGGGAAGGGAAAGCTAAACGTGTTGTCTCTGTAGGAGGCCCAGACTTCTACCCAAGTGATTTCAGGTTAGTTTCGAACCTGGTTTTGTTTCTGTTTTTGCTTGTAGCTGTAGTTTCGATGTAGTTAGATTATTTATGTAAGCGTTTTTATAGGAAAATTTAAAGTAAAGAACCATTGGGCACGTGTTCTCTTTGATTCCGGTGCTACCCACTCATGTGTGGCTAGGGACTTTGTTGAGCATCATCGTTTGACTCTCGATCAAGTCGGAGATGCGTTTCAAGTCAAGTTTCCTGCTGGTGATTCGATGGTGTCGGATCAAGGTATCCAGAGTTGTCCGATTTTGTTAGACGATTTTCTAGCAGTTCTGATTTGAAGGTGAGAGACTTAGAGGATTTTTATGTGATCTTGTGCATGAACTGGTTGTCCAAATATGATGCGGTTATCCTGTGCAAGGTTAAGTGCTTGGACTTCAAGATGGATAATGGTCAACTTGGGAGTGTTTATGTTTTTCCACACCAAGTTTCTCCGTTTAAATCTGCAGTACGTGCATGGAAGTTGGTAAATTCCGGATGTTTTGCTTGTTTGGTTTCAGTTTTGGAAATTGTTGTTAGCTTGCCGCGTGTAGAGGAGATTCCGGTGATGCGTGAGTTTTCGGATGTTTTTCCAGCTAATCTTCCTGGTCTTCCGCCTGAGAGGGATGTGGAGTTTGTCATAGATCTAGAGCTAGGTACCTGTCCTATTGCTAAGGCGCCATACCGGATGGCCCCGCATGAGTTGGAGGAATTGCGTACTCAGTTGGATGAGTTGCTCCTGAATGGTTATATTAGGTCGAGTTCTTCACCTTGGGATGCTCCCGTCTTGTTTGTAAAGAAAAAAGATGGATCAATGAGGCTGTGTATTGACTATAGAGAGCTGAATAAAGTCACCATTAAGAATATATATCCCCTGCCTAGGATTAATGACCTGTTTGATCAGTTGCGTGGTAGCTCTGTGTTTTCAAAGATCGGTCTTCGTTCAGGCTACCACCAGTTGAGGATTCGTGAGGCAGATATTCCACAGACTGCTTTCCATTCACGGCATGGTCATTTTGAGTTTTTGGTAATGTCCTTCGGTTTGACCAATGCTCCCTCTGCCTTTATGGATATGATGAACCACATGTTCAATGATTTTCTGGACCGTTTCGTGGTCGTGTTTATAGTTGATGTTTTGGTGTATTCCCGCAGTGCTGTTGAGCATGCCCAGCACTTGCGTTTAGTTTTATCTACTTTGAGGGAGCATAAGTTGTATGCCAAGCTAAGTAAGCATGAGTTTTGGTTGCCTCAGGTTTCTTTCTTGGGTCATGTGGTAAATAAAGATGGAATTTTAGTTGACCCTGAGAAGGTAACTGCTGTTATGGATTGGAATAGGCCCACCACCCCCAAGGAGATAAGGAGCTTCCTAGGGTTGGCTGACTATTATAGAAGGTTTATGGAGGGTTTCTCTACGTTATCTGCGCCTTTGAATAAACTGACGCAGAAAAACGCAGCTTTCATTTGGAGTGATAAGTGCGAGAAGGCTTTCCAAGAATTAAAGAAGAGATTGTGCACTGCTCTAGTTTTGTCTCTACCTACTGAGGGGTTGGAATATGCAGTGTATGTAGACGCATCACATGTTGGTCTGGGTTGTGTGTTAATGCAAGAAGGCAAGGTAATTGTGTATGGGTCGAGACAGTTAAAGGTTCATGAAAAGAACTACCCTATGTATGATCTGGAGTTCGTAGCAGTGATTTATGCCCTAAAGTTATGGAGGCACTTGCTATATGGCGCAATATGTAAGATTTATACCGATCATAAAAGTTTAAAGTACGTTTTCACTCAAAGGGAGTTGAATCTGTGCTAGCGAAGATGGTTAGAGTATGTGTTGCTGATTATGATGTTGAGATCCAGTACTATCCGGGCAAAGCTAATGTGGTAACTGACGCTCTTTGTAGAAAGACGGGGAAAGTTTTTAATCTTTCTGTGGAGTCACTGGTAGAAGAATTTCTCTTGATGGGTATTTCTGTTGGGAGTTGTAACTCGTCAAGTAGTTTGGAGGTAGCTGAGCATTCATGGATTTCACTCACAAGATTGCATCAGATGGAAGATCCTGAGTTGTTGCACCTTTACAAGAGGACTGGGAAAGGAGAGTTTCCAGATTTTCCGATCGATGACGCGGGTACCTTGAAGTACCGTGGTAGATTTTGCATCCCCAATGTTGAAGATATTCGAGTTAAGTTGTGCAGTGAGGCTCATTGTTTCAGTGCTGCCTACCACCCAGGTTCAACTAAGATGTACCAAGATTTGAAGCAGATCGCCTGGTGGTTCGGAATGAAATGTGATATAGAGAAGTTCGTTTCAGAATGTTTTACGTGCAAGCGAGTAAAGGCCGATCATGGCATACCTGGTGGCAAGCTAATGCCCTTGGAAATTCCGAGTTGGAAGTGGGAGAGTATCTCAATGGATTTCATTACTGGTTTACCGAGATCTCCCGAGGACATGATTCAGTCTGGGTTATTGTTGATAGACTAATGAAGTGTGCTCACTTCATGCCTTTTAATATTTAATACCCCATGAAGAAGATAGCTGAGCTATATTTAGATGAAGTCATTAGATTACATGGAGTTCCAATTAGTATTGTATCAGATCGAGACTGCAGGTTTACGTATCGCTTTTGAAAGAGTATACAGGAGGGTTTGTGTACCGATCTGCAGTATTCCACAACCTATCATCCATAGACAAACGGCCAAACATAAAGAGAGAACCAGATCGTGGAAGATATGATCAGTTGTTACATTTTGGACCACGGAGGAGCGTGGGATGAGCGACTCAGATTGATGGAGTTTGCATACAATAATAGTTATCAAGAAAGTTCGCAGATGACCCCATTTGAGACCTTGTATGGGAGGCGATGCAGAACTCCTTTGTTTTGGGCCGAGGTCGGTGAGAAACCATTGCTGGGTCTTGAAGTATTAGAAGAAATTGATGTTTCCGTGAAGATTGTTAGGGAAAAGCTTCGGATAGCGCAGGAACGATATGAGAAGAATGCCAATCGGCATAGGTCTGATTTAGAGTTTGTTGTAGGGGACTTGGTGTTTCTCAAAGTTTCTCCGATGTCTGGAGTTGAAAGGTTTGGTAAGAATCGTAAGTTGGACCCGAGGTATGTGTGACCTTTTAAGGTTATTGAGCGTATTGGTGTATCAGCTTATAGACTGGATTTGCCCGCAAATTTTCCTCGTGTGCACGACGTGTTTCATGTGAGTTAGTTGCGAAAATGTGTGCTCAGCGACC
This sequence comes from Platanthera guangdongensis, assembly GCA_039583875.1. Taxonomy (NCBI): domain Eukaryota; kingdom Viridiplantae; phylum Streptophyta; class Magnoliopsida; order Asparagales; family Orchidaceae; genus Platanthera; species Platanthera guangdongensis. Next base: position 131,781,529 of record CM077164.1, read on the forward strand.
GTCAGATTCTTGATGTTGTGCCCCAGTTGGAGCACAATATTTCCTATGTTGAGATGCCTGTCCGCATTCTGGATACTCAAGATCAAGTGTTACGGAGGAAAACCATACCAATGGTTAACGTTTTGTGGCAAAACCAGGGCGTAGAAAGCGCCACTTGTGAGTTGGAGTCAGCAATGAGGGAGGCTCATCCTCATCTGTTCTCCTAGTTTCTTACGGTATGTATTTCCCCTTCTATGATCTTTGATTATATTCTTTTTATGGAATCTTTTGGTGCTTAAAGTTTCGGGACAAAACTTCTTTTTTGGGGGAGTGACTGTAACGCCCCCGATTTTGCGATATTTGGTTTAATTCATTATCTGGCATATTTATGATGTCAGGGCGTTACATTGACGTGTTTTCGGCATTTGCCGTTGTTAGTGCGTGTTTTTAGCTCTTAGGTTTTCTGTGTGTGTGGCTGGGTTTAGCCTGTTTGCAAGATTTCCGAGCGAGGCGGGTCTGTTTTGGTGACTTGGTGGAGCGTCTTTGGGAATGCTTGTGTTTTGGCTTCGCGAGGTGTTTACCCGAGTTTGGTTCATCGAATCTTAATTTCGAATATGTCGTTGTGCTCGTAGCATCGGTATTTTTCTACGGTGTGATTTTCATAAAATTTCGGGTAAGTTTGGTTTTCGGGTCATTTTGATGTTTTATTTAATTAATTATGTTATCCTATAATAAAATAATCGGATAAAATCAGTATTAATAGAACCCATCGCTTCAAACCCTATTTATTTATCTCCCTCGAGAAACCGTCGGCTTGTTGCGGAAGAACGAGAGCGACGGACTTTCCAAGCTTTCGGCCGTCGATTTCTACAGTTTTGGTGCTCGATTTCTTCTTTGGAGAGTGGATCCGGGTAGATCTCACCTAGATCTACGTCTCTATGGTAAGCATTTCTAGTTTCTTGGATTTTTAGAGGTCTAGGTAGGCGGTTTTGACCCTCTTTCGTCCTCAAAAGTTTCAGGAAGTGTTGCTCCGGAAGTTTTAGGAGCATTTACGTGGCTGGATTGGCGATTTGAGGCAAGTGGTGACTTCTTCCCCTTGACAAGCTTGTCTTTTCCTGTATATATTCATTGTTGTTCTTCCTTTGTAGTAGTTTTTGAGAATAGGATTAGATCCGGCCTTTTGCCGATCAGCTTTATGGTGTCATTTTTCAAGCCAAGTTCAAACAAGTATATGACTCATTGTTCTAGTTTCATTGTGTAGTTGACGGTTTGGAGAGGTCAGAGTTCGTCGAATAGAAGCTAGGTCGTCGAACTCGGTTCGTCGAACTGAGCCAATTCGTCGAACAGAGCAGTTTCGCTGTGTGCAACCCTAGGCGTTGAGTATAGCCGTTAGGCGTAGAGTGTAGCCATTGCACTGAATCCAGTTTCAAGCCTAAGTGCAAAAGTGTTGAGTGCGTTGAGTGCACTCAACGCAGCGTTGAGTGTGATGAATACACTCAACTCCTTGCTGTGAGGTCTGTGACACTAGGTGTAAAAGCGTTGAGTGCGTTGAGTGCACTCAACGCGGCGTTGAGTGTGTTGCTTACACTCAACGCCATCAGAATTTGACGCTAAGTCTGAAAGCGTTGAGTGCGTTGAGTGCACTCAACGCAGCGTTGAGTGTGATGAATACACTCAATGCCTTGCTGTGAGGTCAGTGACGCTAAGTGTAAAAGCATTGAGTGCATTGAGTGCAATCAACGCGAAGTTCAGTGTGCTGCTTACACTCAACGCCATCAGAATTTGATGTTACGTCAGAAGGCGTTGAGTGTGCTGCCTCCACTCAACGCGGCATTGAGTGTGCTGTATACACTCGACACCATCAGGAAATCTTAGAGTCTAAGTGTAAAAGCATTGACAAACTCACTCAACGTCGTCACTCTTTATTTGGCAAGTTAAGTAACAAGCGTCGACAACATTGAGTTTGCTGAACTCACTCAACGCCGTCGCTTTGTCTCTACAAATCTAAGTGTTACAACGTCAAAAATGTTGAGTGAGCTGAACTCACTCAATGTCGTCATCTGTTTTTGGCAGCTAAGTGTTTAAGCGTTGAGTGAGCTGAACTCACTTAACGCCATCGCCTTATTCTTGTTGCTGTCTTTAAGCGTTGAGTGTGCTGAGTTGTGGCGTCAAGTGCGTTGACTGCACTCGACGCGGTGTCAAGTGTACTCGACGCTTTTGCCTTAGCTTTGTGTCCTTTCACCGATTTGGCGTGTATCACTAAGGCTTAGTCTTGCCAAGCTAGACTCGTCGGTTTTCTGCTGAATTTGTTGAGTTTGAGTTTATGGGTATTTGTATATATGGGGTTGGTTTGGTTAGCTTAGTTTCATGAATCATTAAACCCGTGCATGTTTGGGTCTTGTCTTTGGGTTGTTAGGTTGTGTTGGATCGGCTAACCACCACCGCAGTCCCGTTTTTGAGATGTTTGGGTCTGTTAGTTCGGGTTTGACCGGTTTTGTCCCGACTCAGATCCGGTTGCGTTACAGTGTTAATGATTCACGTGTTTATTGAGCATTTGCCCCATTTTTGTTTCCTATGGATTAATCTTATGTTGTTTCTGCCTTTCCTCGCAGATTGTTTTCGGAGTATAACTCTGTTCTCACTTGGTGCAAATTTCTTTGCCTTTTAACTTTATAAGTTAACTCTTCGTTCTAAATCTCTAGTTAGTTTGTTGTGTTTTCTTTTGACAGCTATTCTGGTTTTGGAATAGTAATCTTGCTTCTCCTTATTTACTAACAGTTTTTTTTGCCACTTGTATTTTTCTTGCTGAGATGTTCTTTCTTTGAATGCCTCAGGTTCTGAGCAGTAGCCGGTTGAGCGGCTAGGTTTGGTGTTTGCTTGTGGACTGCAGTGTTGCAGAGGTTTCCACTACCTTGAGAGGTAGTTCCTTGTTGTTTTCTTTTTAGTACAGACACTCATACTGAACAGTGAGTTCATGTTAATTGGTTGATGCCCACTAGTGGTTTTCTTTTGAATTGCTGAATACTCTGCTAAGCTGCTAGTTTTGCCTTTCGTGGTTGTTTTTACTTGCTCTCTGGGAATGTTTTATGTTAGGTTGCATGTTAGGTATTTTCACTTATAAAAGCATAACTACTTGTACTTCATACATCTCATATTTCTAAAATTAAAATACTATTTTCTAGCTAACGTAAAGACTATTTCCGTACTTATAATAAATCTAGAGTCTTGCATGTCATGAGTTGTCCTTTGGGAATGTTTATACTCATGTAGGATGTTAATCAACATAACCAAAAGTATTTTTCCGCAGCGTATAACTATACTTTTACTCGTGAACTAGTTGATCCACTGTGCCGAGGGATGCGACCATCCAATTTAAACTGGTTTTTTCTTAATAACTTATGGATTTCATATAAACTGTAGAGTTTGGGGTTTTGCCTGAGCACCTGCAGTTATCCCCTACACGACGTGGCATCACGACATGTATTTTCTCTTACTCTGATATAACTTAAATGTTTAGAAAATCCGAGTTGTGACATTTGATCTCTAGGATGAGAGAACCTGGCAGCTGTTTGAATTCAGTCTTTAGCAACTTAAACTTCTATTGCTTTATCCTTCTGGTCTTCATCTATGTTTAGTGCATTTATACCTTCTTTAAGAATGACCATGCCATTATCTTCTTCTTGGATAGTGGGAGGAGTGTCATTGATGTTCAACTTGTCCAGCTTCAATTCTATACCTGCAGATCTAGAGGCGCTAGACAGCTCGTTGTTAATCATAGAAGACTCATCGAACACTACATTGACAGAATCTTCTACAACTTTGTTCTTCAAGTTGTATACTTTATAAGCTTTGTTGTGGTTATTGTACACAGCAAAAATTCCCTCATGCGATTTGACAGCAAACTTAGTCAAGTAGGACTTCCCATTATTGAGCACAAAACACTCGCTTCCAAAGATCCTAAGATAGACAAGAATTGGTTTTTGTATTTCATAATCTCCTAGGGAGTTTTCTTGTGATACTTGTTGATACGTGCTCTATTTACGACATGACAAGTAGTGTTCACTGCCTCAGGCCAAAAGTACTCTGGGAGAGAAGTGTCATTGTGTAATGTCCTTCCAGCCTCTATGAGAGTCTTATTATTACTCTCAGCAATCTCATTTTGCTGGGGTGTTTTTGGGGAAGAAAACTCCTGATGAATCCTTTGCTATTCACATAACTTTATCATTCGTTCAAACAGAAATTCAACACTATGGTCACTTTTGATTTTGACCGCAGAACTGTCCTTTTCATTATGAACTTGTCTAACAAAGGACGCAAAGATGTCAAGGGTTTCAGACTTTTTCTTTAGAAAGAAAACCCAAGCAAATATGAAATAGTCATCAACTATCACAAGTGTATTGACTTTCCTACCTAGACTATGAACTTACATAGGATAAAACAAGTCCATATGTAAGAGGTATAAGCACCTCTCAGAATCCTTGGCCCCAATGCTCTTAATGGAGGACATTGTCTGTTTTCCCTTTTGGCAAGCAGAGCAAATGCTATCTTTGGTGTATCTCAGATTGGGTCCATTTCTGACTAGACCTTCATTTAAGAGCTTGCCGATTGCCTTCTAATTCATGTGAGCAAGCCTCTTGTGCCATTACACACAATAAGAGACTTTCTCATTTGCAATAAGACACACTGATGAGTCTGTACTTAAACATAGGAAATTTAAACAATAAATATTTCCACTCCTAGTGTCTTTCAAAATGACCTCTTGGTCACTTGACCTTTTGATCAGACACTCATCCTTGTGGAAGATAAAGACATAGCCAGTATCACATAGTTGACTTATGCTAATCAGATTGTGTTGCAATTTTTCCACATAAGCTACCTTTGTAATGGAAACTATATCATTGGTAATCATACCATAGCCCTTGGTAACTTCTCTGTATGAACCTCCAAAGATGACTTTAGATCCATTCCTCCCTGGAGTATAATCCTTATGATGGCTCCTTGTTCCAATCATATGTTTGGAACAACAACTGTCTAATTACCATATTGGAATTTGATGGGTACTTGGACTATCCTGCAAACACAGATTAGTTCACCTTAGGAACCCAAAAAGGTTTGGGTCCTTAGTTCATGTTAGCTTGAGAATGACTATGTCTACCTACAGTATCCCTGATAGAAACACTCAACATTGCCCTTGACACACTTGGGTTGTGCCAATAGTCTATGGCAAAGTGACCCACTTTGCCACAATACCAACACTCATAAATATTATATCTCCTCTTCTGATCAGCCTTTGGAGTAAGCAAGCTATCAGTTTTTGTTTGTTTAAAGGGGAGAGCAGCATCCTTCTTCTTGTTTCTTTCAGCAAAAATTTGACTGAAGGTGAGTCTTCCATTAAATGTACTTGGTTTATTCTGAGTAACACCAACAGATGCTTTCTTTGCAGTTGACAAGGTGTTGATGGCATCAGAAACAACCAAGTGAGGCTTACTGACTAACGTACTCTTAGTCAAGCTTTTTGCTAAAGAAACTTGAGAATAGGCCACAACCTTATCCTTGAGAATTGGGGCTAGTGCACCAAACATAAATGGTCCATAATGGCCCATTTGGATTTCCTCATGGGGAGCCTTTAGTGCACTCAATCCCATTCCCTTTCTCCTTCCATTGTAAGATACACTTATATTCTTACAAGAAGAGTTTCCATTCTTCTAGTGACTATATATACTGTTATGGCCATACATATTAGAAGGGAGGGTTACCTTCTAAAAGGTGGTCTGAGGCACAACAGGAGCCTTGCCTTTCCCTTTGGAATGGACAGCTCTAGTATTCCACTTGAACCCCAAACCTCTCTTATCCTTTTGAGAGGTGAAGGAGTCAATCAGTGACAAAACTGTTTTGGGGTTAGAAAATTTAGCCACAAGCTTCCTCTCCATGAGAAGCTTCTCTTCAAGATCCTTGATGGTCTTGTTCTTCTTGCTAATGATGTCAATTTGGATAACTGAGATTTTCTTCAGCCTACTGACTTTCCTCCTCATTTGGGCTTGCAAAGGTGCTGACTCAAACTATAGGGAAGCTACTTGCTAAAGAGTTGCAATCTGCTCAGCTTGTCTCTTGACAAGTCTTTTACTCTTCTTTAGAGCCTCCAGAATAACACCATACTTATCAATCAATTGATTGACAACATCATCAGATTTTGATCCATCATCTTCACTAGATTAAGTGGATGCTTCAAAGTCTGAGCACGTCTCATAGACAGAGGGAGAGTTAGGAAGAGAGTGTATCTCATCTGGAATACAATTATCATGATTGTCTTCAATTAGGGACTTGAGGCTGAACTCATCATCCTCTTCAAAGTCACTGTCAACAGAGGATAGTGGAGCTCTTATGCCAGTTGAGGCAGTTGGATGATCAGCCTCTACTTCAATAGAAATGATACTAATATAGGCATCTTCCTCTGATTCTGAAGACTCGGAATCACTGTCTGACAGACTGATTTTCTTCTTGGCTAAGAAGCACTTTTCAGTCTTCTTATGCTTGTAATGCTTCTTGTCTTCAAACTTATTTTTCTCCTTCCTCTTGATTGGACAGTCAGCAATGACATGTCCACTCCTTTTGAATTAGTAGCAAATAATATTAGTCTTAATATGTTTGTTCTTCTTAGAGTCATACCTTTCACCAAAGGGGTATTTTCTGAACTTATCCATGCTGGAATAAGGTTTTTTTAAAGTGGAACTTGAAGAGCCCTTGTTCTTCCACTGTATTATCCTGCTTAGCATTTTCTTGAACTGTTTGGAGAATAGTGTCAGTTCTTCATCAGATAATTCCATATCTGGCGAGTTGGAGTGGCAGGAGCCAGACCAGACAAACCAAGCCCCTGGCGGGTTGGCAGGGGGGAGAGTGCCCCGAGATTTCCCCAGATCGCCCGGTCTAGGGGCAGATCAGATGCGGGGAGAGAGGGGCAAGAGGGATCGTGTGCCCCCTGGCCCTGAGTAGCTAACAGGCGAATGGGATGGTCAGGACCGCACTCACCTTGGGCCATGTGGAGGCGATGAGTGACAGTCTCATCGAGTACTTGCCACCCCAGGTGAGTGGTAATTCTGGGACCACTCGCCCAGTGATACTTTTTACCATTCCACCCCCACTGGTCTACCAGTATCCCCTCCAAACAGCAGAGTTGTGATTTTAGCAGACCGATTTGGGCTGCATATATCCGTTCAGTACAATGGTGTTGAGCTGTTGGCTGACCATTTTCAGAAATCTATAAATAGATCCAAGATGGTACCTCAAAAGACAAGCTCTCCACTTTTATCATTCCCTGATCCCCTTGTGCTTTCTAAGTTACCCTTAGCTCAGCACATGCTAAGGATGAGAAGCATTCTAAGATATTCCGGGTGTGTGGTGCGACCTCCGTGTTGGAGCCTTGTGTCAGTCTCCAGTCTAGAGCCCTTGGTCAAGCAAGCTTACCAGGATAAGTAAGTGTACGATCACCCCTTTTTCCGGATTTGATTTCCATAGAAGCATGTTTCAAGTTTCAACATTTTGGTGCGTTGAGCGTGGAAAGTGGCCAGCACAGAAAATCCTCAAGTTCAATGACTGGAGGTGAAGGACAAGGATCTGACCAGCCCGACTCGCCACCTCCCCACCTCCTTTCCACCCCTGGAATGTTTGAGGACTTTAAGCAGGAAGTCTTGAACCTCGTCATGTTGGCACTCGGGGCTCGCGGCGAGTGCTCGACACTTGACATCCCAGTGTTCACTGCCCCAGCTCTGGGCGAGAATGCCCCCATCAGGCGACCTAGGAAGGAAGTTGTGGCAGAAGAAGCCGAGTAAGATCTCTTAGGGCGAGCCCTGTTCCCTGGCTCGGCGAGTGCGGGTAGGACCGGGGAGGCGGAGGCGTGAGATCGTCTGGCTCACCTGGCAGGGGAAGGAAATCCTTTCAGCGAGTTGGTCACTTTCGCTCCAGTCCTAGAGGGGTTCCGCGAGCCCGAGATGTCCTACAACACTAGAAGGGATGATCCGGTCCAGCACATCCAGTGGTTTGAGGATGTGGTCTCGATCAGGCAGATGTCAGATGACTTTAAGTTCCGGCTCTTCTTCAGAACTCTCAAGGAGAAGGTGAGGGATTGGTCTCATCAGCTCCCTGCCATCTCTATCTACTACTTTTTAGATCTACGACGGGGGTTTCTGCTGAGATTTACCACTTCGAAGAAGAGGAAGAAGGTGTCAGAGTCCCTATTCCTAATCAAGCAGGGGGTGGATAAGACGCTAGGAAGCTCTATGGACAGGTTCTAGGAGAAGATTGTCCAAGTCCAGGAGATGCCCGGACATACTCTCATGGTGGCCTTCACCATAGGACTGCAACAGGGTTTCTTCCGGATGGAGTTGAAGTGGGTACCTCCACTGTCTTTTGAGGAGTTGACGGAGAGGGAAGCGAGGGAAGTCGAGGGAGAAGCGTCGAACCCAGTGTTTGCCAAGAAGCTATCCAAGTGCGATACGGAGGAGGAGAGAGTGTCGGGAGGTGGCAAGAATCAGGAGGTAAGGATGGCAGAGCCCAGGCAGTGGGAGCCGCAGCAGCAACAACAGCCGAGATGGGGCCGCCAGGAGCCTAATAATTGGCTAGGCTGGGCGCAGCAAGAATGTCGCGATCAGGGTCAGAAGAGAGGTTTCCACGGAGGAGACAACCATCAAGGAGGGCAAGGTCAGTTCAACCCTCCGGGATGGAGGCAAGGCTAGAGACATCCTTTCCCCGAACAGCACCAGGCTATGGCAATAGCCCTGGGGAGGAGGAGAGGCCCCTAGAGGAGGAGGCGGGAAGGCATGGCAGAGCTGCCATATTATGATTTCCATCAAGTGGTGGGCCATATGACGGCCACCTGCCCGAAGTTCTTGGAACTATGGGTAGCCGGGGAGCAGGCCCTGCAACTGTTACATCATCGCCAGGAGGTACAGATAGAGGAAGTCGTGCATGGGGCAGAGGAGGATAGATGTGAAGACCGGGCCGATGTAGGAGGCCGAGGAGGGATCATGGTGATCCATGGGGGGGGGGGGGGGGTTGGAGTCGAGGCCTCCCATAAGGCGAGTCTCCACACCATGTATCGTTGGGGCGTCCCCTCCACATTCCTAATGCCACCCAGATGAGAAGACTACCTTCTCTCGGAAGGACATGTTGGATCATGAGGATCCGTTCTGTGATGTGCTGGTAGTTCAGGACGCCATCAAAACTTTTACGCCTCATGGATCCTCATTGACAATGGGAGCTCTGTCAACATCATTTTCAAGAAGACGTTCGATGCAATGAAGGTGGATGCCAGGAGGGTGTTGGCCTCGGACAGGCCTTTGTTCAAATTATCTGGAGAAAGGAAAGAGGTGGAAGGAGGAGTAGGGCTCCATGTTACCCTGGGTGGCCAGTCTCGGAACTGCAGGTATGTCATCATGGATGCTCCTAACAGCTACAATGCAATATTCGAATGGCCCCTCATCAGCTCCTTCTGCTACATGCCCTCTTCTTTCCACCAGTATCTCAAATTCAATGCTGAGGGCATCCAGATCTGGGTCCAGGGAAACTCCAAGGTGGCGAGGGAGTGCTACGTAACTGTGGTAAACACCATGTCCTAGTAAGGAGGAGCTGAGGAGATTTCTGGGCAGGAGTTCATGGGAGAAGTTGAGGATATGATGGTGAAAGAGGAAGAGTTTGGTGCCCATGTAGAGGTGGTAGAGGAAGTTCAGGAGGAGCAGGCCGAGATTATGGCCGTAAAAGAAGCAGAGGAGGAAATTCTTATGCCAGGTGAGGGGGTCGTGGGCGAGTGGGAAGAATGGTCCCGGCTGGAGACAATGAATGAGTTAGTGGAGATGGAGGTTCTCACTCATGGGGGAAGGGTGGAGAAAGTACGGGTCAGCGGGTGGCTAAGCCCAAAAGATCAGAAGAGGATGCTGGAGTGCATCCAGAAGAATGTGGACATCTTCATGTAAAACACGACCGACATGCCAGGAATTGATGCAGATGTGTCTTGCTACCGCCTCAACCTTGATGCTGATGCCCGTCCCATCCGGCAGAAGAAGATGTCCACTGTCGACAAGCTGACCGAGCCCATCCGAGAAGAGGTGGAAAAGCTCCTGAAGGCAGGCAGGGTTTGTATCGGAGATCCAGTATGTTGGTCGGGTCTCCAATTTGGTGATGATCAAAAAAGGGGACGGTCGCTGGAGGATGTTAATTAAATTTTATCTTTTAAATAAAGCATGTCCCAAATATTGTTACCCCCTGACTCGAATTGACGCGCTGGTTGACGCAACTATTCATTTTTCTCTAATGAGCTTTCTAGATACATTATCAGGTTATCACCAAATCAGGATGCACCCGCCGTTCGATGGATCCAGTTCGACGTTCTGGCCTTTGACGTAGATTTCGTCGAGCTAAGTTCGACGAATGTGTTTGATGTTCTGGCATATGGCGCAGATTTCGTCGAGCTGAGTTTGACGAATGTGTTCGATGTTCTGTCCTTTGACATATATTTCATCGAGCTAAGTTCGATGAATTGTTTGTCGAGCTGAGTTCGACGAATGCCCATGCTGAGTTAAATGTTGACTTGCTGGATCTATCTCCTGGGATATAAATAGGATGTTTTAGGTTTTTCCTTGGACGGTTCTTTTCTTTCTGCTCACGAGCCAATACTGTGTGATAAGAAGAAAACCTAGAAACCCGAAAAAAGTGTTCCACCAATCCTGTCGCCGATCCCGATCCCGATCCCGGTGAATGTAACAGCCGCCTCTCCTACAACAAATCTAGCAGTTTGTGGAGACGCTGAGTGTCCTCTCCCGACTTAGCGCTTGTGTGACAAGTTGCTGTGGGTTCTCCCGATCGTGTGGATTATTGTAGAGGCATGGATATACTTTCTGCACTCAAGACTCCAGCCGCTATGTGGCCAGCATGATTTTTCTGGAGCATCTAGGTTGAGTTCTGACTCAATCCCTCAAAAGTAATTTTTATTACAGCATGCTTTACTTCTTGATTCATGAATATTGCTAGATCCGAACTCGTTTGGGTTTTTCTTGTTCTTTTTTCCACTGCGTGCGCAAGTGTTGTGCCATCCCTAAAAACCCAACAGTGGTATCAGAGGGAGGTTACCAGCAATATTCATTGTTTCAGAAGTTGCTGAATCCATGGCGTGTAGATTTAGTGATTTTGAAGTGTTCCAAATGCCCAAATCTAGTCTTGGATCTTTCCAAGAATGCATGTGATTTCTTTGAGTTTACTCCTTAACAGTAACCGTCACTGTGTTGGTTTGTGAAACTAAGTATATGTTAGATTTTGAATCTCACATATAGTGACAAGCTTGTCTACTATGTAAGTGGAGTTGGTATTACTTATGTCTCGTGCATGTAGGTCTGAATATTTGGACATGTTCTAGATGTTCAGACTTAGCCCAGTTCATCAAGTGGTTATGATTCTTGTGCACATCTGGGATGCATTTGGATTATGCTTGTTGTATTTTATTATGCTTAATGTGCATGCTGGTTAAGTGTGAACCATGATTAAAGAGTTAATCAACTATTTAAAATCCCTTAAGAAATATTAAGTATTCGGATGCCTTCCGATGGATGACACTCTTCCTTCCTCGATCGATGAAGTGTGGGCTTGCCAAAGTAAGGTGCATTAATCTATCTTGGTGAGGGTGCGAGCGGATAATTGTGATATCCCACTGTCGACATTGGGTCTAGCTTAACTGGGTGACCTCAAAGGTTGAGTGCCCAGAGGCATGGGGTTGGCATGCACCATATGATGGATGCGAATAAAGAGTTATTCACCAACCATACAAGAATTACATTGTGATGCAACTAGCAAGCATTGCCTACCTAAATAGCTGCATTGTGAGAGAAAAGCCAAAGTTGACTCATAGTGTTTGTGAAATATGGATCTTCTCCACTAAGAGGGTTACTCGCCAAACTCTTCGAATTGATATCGAGGGTTATCAGTTTGATAAAAATAATGGGAGCTTTTGATTAAAGTCCAAATTGAAAGATAAATTGTATTTTGAAATGTGGTACTAATTTGCTTTGCCTGTATTCTTGTAAAATTTCCATGGCAAGTGGTTCACAATCCACCATGTCCCTCAAAGCGATCCTTGAGAAGGAGAAGCTGAGTGGTACAAATTATTTGGATTGGTACAGAAACCTGAGAATTGTACTCAGGCAAGAGCGCAAGCTCTATATTTTGGAAGAGGTATCCCCGATGAGCCTGCTGGGAATGCACCCCGTGCTGATAAAGATGCTTATAAGAAGTATCTTGACGACTCCTTAGACGTCAAATGTCTCATGTTAGCGACCATGAACTCTGAGCTTCAGAAGCAATATGAGAACATAGGTTGTTATGACATTGATGAGCATCTCAAGAAAATGTTTCAAGGGCAAGCTCGTCAAGAGAGATTCGATGTCACCAAGGCGTTGTTCCAGTGTAAGATGGGAGCTCAGGACCTAGTAGGGACTCACGTACTCAAGATGATTGGGTATATCGAGAACCATGAAAGACTAGGTTTCCCTCTGGGCCAAGAGTTGGATACAGACCTGATCCTGCAATCGTTGTCGGCCAGTTATGAGCTGTTCATCTTGAACTATAACATGAATGAAATAGACAAGACACTGCCCGAGATCCTAGGCATGTTGTGAACTATCGAGATTAATATGAAGAAGGCTAAAACTGCTAGCCCCATATTGATGGTGCAGAAAGGCAAGGGCAAGGCCAAGGGCTTCAAGAAGATGAAGGTGGGACCTAAGTCTAGATTGGAGCCTAAGTCTTCTACACTGAAAAAGAAAGGCTCATGGAAAGAAGGGAAGTCCCACCATTGTGGCAAGGGTGGTCATTGGAGGAGGAATTGTCCTTCATACATTGAGGGTCTGTAGAAGATAAGAGGAGATATGACCTCCACTTTAGGGATATATGTTATAGAGATAAACTTTTTTGCTCCTTCATCCTATGCATTGGATACAGGATGTTGTTCTCACATTTGTATAAATATGCAGGAACTGGGAATGATAAGAATGTTGAGTAAAGGAGAGGTGGACCTGTGCGTTGGCAATGGAGCAAGAGTTGCTGCTATTGTCGTGGGGGTTTCTTGTCTTGCTTTGCCCAGTGGGCTTGTAATAGAACTAGATAATTGATATTTTGTTCCTTCCATAACTAGAAACATTATATCCATTTCATGTTTGGACATGGTGGGTTTTTCTTTTATTATTAAGAACAACTATTGTTCAATATTTAAGAATGATGTTGTTATGGTGTAGCACAGATGTTTAATGGTCTGTATGTTTTGAAATTAGACCATCTGATCTATAATATTGAAAATACTAAAAGACTAAGAACAAATGACTCGAACCACACTCTATCAGATGATCTTTGGCATTGTCGTTTGGGCTATATAAATGAGAAACGTATATCCAAGCTCCATAGAGATGGATTGTTGGACTCATTTGATTATGAATCATTTGAGAGATGTGAATCTTATTTGTTAGGCAAGATGACTAAAGTTCCTTTCACTGGCTTCAATGAGAGAGCTGATGATCTCTTGGGTATAGTACATAATGATGTATGTGGGCCCATGAGTTCTATGGCTAGAGGTGGGTTCTTATACTTTGTTACATTTACTGATGATTTTAGTAGATATGGATATGTGTATCTTATGAAGTGCAAATCTGAAACCTTTGAAACGTTCAAAGTGTTTAAAAGAGAAGTAGAAAAACAGCTGGGTAAGAAGGTTAAAGCACTTCGATCTGATCGAGGTGGCGAATACCTAAGTCGTGAGTTCCATGATCATCTGATAAAGTGTGGTATTGTATCACAGCTCACTCCACCTAGAACACCACAACATAATGGTGTGTCTGACAGGAGGAATCATACTTTGTTAAACATGGTATGGTCGATGATGAGTCATGCAGATCTGCCTATTTCCTTTTGGGGCTTTGCTCTAGAAAATGCTGCTTTAACATTAACTCATGCTCCAACGAAAGCGGTTCTAAAGACACCATATGAGATATGGACTAGGAAGCCTCCCAGTATGTCATTCATTAAGGTTTGGGGCTACGAGACATAAGTGAGACGTCAAATGCCTGATAAGCTGGAACCCAAATCAGATAAGTGTTATCTTGTGGGGTATCCTAGGGAAACCTGTCACAACCCGCATTTCCTCAATGAGCATATCGTATCAGAGCAAGAGGAACTACGGGTTATGATGCCACGTCGTGCAGGGGATAACTGCACACGCTCAGGCAACTCTTAACGCTGACTTTACAAGTTGAAATTCAATAGTTACATGCGGGAAAACTTTTGGATTAAATGGCTGTATCCCTCGGCCTTAGATAGTAAAATTGTCTTTGTACGCGGCGGAAATACTTTGTTTATTTATGATGAGCTCCTATATGCAGTCTAGAGTGATACTACTATAAGAAATCCTTTTTGTTTACGTCATTTGGAAAGGACGTCTTAGTTAATCAAAACATGTGTGCATGATATACAATAGTAGGTTTTGTTAACGTCAAAATATCTAAAGCAACCTACAAAAAAACCATCCCAAAAGCAAGTACATATCATTCCATCAAAGTGAGGTACATTAGCAGTCTAGTTCATATTTACACAAAAGAAAACCACCAATGGGCGCCAACAAGCTGACACGAACCCATTGGGGCACATGTATGTCTGTACAACAAAAAGAAGAACTACCTCGCTATGAATGCTCGGCTAGTTCCCAGGAAATGCCACCAACCAACCTAGCCGCTCAACCGGCTACAACCTGCACCTGAGGCATTCAAGAAAGAATACCTCAGCAATCAACCAAGCTATACAAAAAGAGAGCATAAATGTCATATATGATAACGAAGGGGCTTACCGACCCCACAGAGATGTTTCATCAAGTAACATGAGTGAACAAAACAAGTGGAAAACGCACCACAATCCATGCCAAACGCACCAAGTGCGTACAAGTTCATCATGTCCTGCTTAAACCGCAGGAGCAAAAGGCAAAACACACGTTCATTCCATCATTCATAGGTCAAGAAATTACGATACTAGTGAAGCATAAGCAGCGGTTAAGTTTAATTTCGCAAGGGTCTTACCGGTGGCGGCCCTAAAGTGGAACGCACCAAACAAAACCAGCCCAAATCGGGGCCCAAGTGGTCTCTCTAACCACAAAACCAAAACCCGGTGGCCACAGGCTGAAACCACACCACCCCTTGCAAAATTCTCACACAAACGCTCCTGCCATGGTTCACATATTCGCCTCGCAAAACGCCCCATAACCCAAGGTAACACGTTCCTTTCATCGTCCTCACACATAACGGCCAATTGCCAACGTATAGTATGATGAACTTCATCACATAACAAGAATCACACTCTTTGTATCACACGCTTTGTATCACACGCTTTGTATCAAAATAAGACTTGATTAACATGAGTACATAAACCACATATTTGGAACACAATCATGTTTTTAATCATGAAAAATTAGCTACATGAAATAATCTAGCATAGGGAATTAGCATAGGGAATTAGCATAGGGAATTAGCATAGGGAATTAGCATAAGGATTTAGCATAAGGAATTAGCTACTTTGAATTTAGCATAGGGACCTTTGATAAAACAAACAAGAGGATTTCTAATTACACCAAGTAAGCATAATTTGAACCAAGAAGAATAACCTAGGCAATCGAATCATAGGGAAAGTCAAAAACATAAGAAGGCTAATGAGGAAGAATTCAAAACAAGAAGAACAAACTCATGAAACATAAGAAGGCTATTTTGTTTGCACAATTAAAAGCAAGAAGGAAGATTAGCAAGGGTGAAGAACACCGCTTGCCTGAACCGAGACGATGCCGCGACGGTTGCTCTCCTCTTCCTTGCCTTGCTTGCTCCCTTGCTCTCTTGCTTTCTCTTTAGGAATGAAGAAGAAGAAGATGAAGATGAAGAGAAGATGAAAATGAAATCTCTGTTTCGGACTTATGTCATCCAGAACAGAGCTGAGCCGTTCGATGCAGGATCAAGGAAATGAACGGCACAAAAAAACTGGAAAAAGTCGACTTTCGGGCCGGTCACGCCCTGTGTCACGCCCGTGACACAGGGCGTGTACCTAAAGCGGCGCCGAAAGTCGGCAAATCAACGTTTATCCACACGGTACACGGCCGGGTACACGCCCGTGACGGGTCGGTCACGCCCGTGACCTAGGGCGTGTAGCCCGTGTCTCGACCCCTCGTCGACAGAAAGTGTCAACACTCGACCCAGCCTGACATGCCCTGTGACACGCCCGTGTCACAGGCCGTGTCCCCTCTCTCGACGACTCGACACTCGATACTCGACACTCGATACTCGACGATCGACACTCGCCACTCGACGAAGTGGGACACGGCCCGTGACACGCCCGTGTCACGGGGCGTGTACCCCATTCGTCGAGCTCAACTCGACGCAAGAAAAATCGTCGAGTCAAGGAGGTCACGCCCAGGTCACGGCCTGGGTCACGCCCGTGTCATGGGGCGTGTCTCGCACAAAAACGACCATTTTTCCCTTTTGTGAAAAATGTTTCTGAGACGTCCTAGACCATTTTTGCCTCAAGCACTTTTTACCTTTTTTTGTTTTCTGAACCAGCAACTTATTTTGAGCTACATTACCCGGGCGCGAAAAAGTGCAAGCATTCCCTAAGAGGCCTCACCGAGTCCCTCATATGGACTCCAGTTTGCTGGGGAATTGTGCAACTCGACAAACAAAACAGCCACTCGCAAGCCCGCGGGAAAAACCATGCTCAAACTACAGTCAAAACCAACGTAACGCCCATCATGCGTACGTAATCAAAAATTCGGGGCGTTACAATCACTCCCCCTAACAAAAAGTTTCGCCTCGAAACTTTGTCAAACCAATTAAAAAACATGAATGCAATCAAACACCAAGTCACATACCAGCTTAGCTACGGGAACAACTGAGGATGAGCCGCCCTCATTGTTGATTCGAGTTCCCACGTCGCGCTTTCCACATCCTGATTTTTCCATAACACCTTTACCATAGGAATCTTCTTTTTCCGCAACACGCGATCTTGGGAGTCCAATATCCGGATGGGCATCTCCTCATAAGAAAGGTTGGGCGCTAATTGCGGCACAACGTCCAACACTTGCTTGTCATTCCGCAGACACTTGCGAAGTTGGCTAATATGAAACACATTGTGAACACCAGGAAAGTTCACGGGTAATTCCAGTTTGTAGGTAGATGCTCCAACTCGCGCAAGAATCGTGAAGGGACCCACAAATCTTGGGTCTAATTTGTCCTCTTTCCCAAACCTTTTAATTCCAACCATTGGGGAGACTTTCAAGAAAACAGAATCCCCCACCGCAAATTCTAATTCTGACCTTCGTCGGTTGGCATACTTTTCATATCGCTCTTGGGAGATTCGGAGCTTCTCCCGAATAAGTCGTACTGCAATTTCCATATCCTCGAGCGCCTCTGGACCCAACAACGGCCGCTCGCCAACTTTAGTCCAAAAGAGTGGGGTCCGACATCGTCGCCCATATAACGCTTCGAACGGAGCCATTTGCAAGCTTTCTTGATAGCTATTATTATACGCGAATTCCATAAGCCGCCAACGTTCATCCCATGCTCCGCCATACTCAAGAATGTAACATCGAATCATATCTTCTACAATTTGATTTACTCTTTCGGTTTGGCCATTCGTCTGAGGATGATAAGCCGTAGAGTATCACAAATCTGTTCCCAAACCCTCTTGTAAACTGCGCCAAAAACGAGAGGTAAAGCGGGAATCTCGGTCTGAAATAATATTCATAGGTACACCATGCAGTCGGATGATCTCGTTCAAATAGAGCTTCGCTATTGTCTTCATCAGGTAGTTGACCTTAAAGGGTATGAAATGAGCACACTTGGTCAACCTATCCACGATCACCCACACGGAGTCATGTCCTCGTGGAGATCTTGGTAAACCGGTAATAAAATCCATTGAGATACTTTCCCACTTCCAGGTTGGAATCTCCAATGGTGTCAACTTGCCACCAGGCTTCCCATGATCAGCTTTCACCCGCTTGCACGTATGACATTCTGAGACAAATTGCGCTATATCTCTTTTCATTCCATACCACCAGACAATTTGTTTCAAATCACGGTACATTTTGGTTGAGCCTGGATGGTAGGCCATACTTGCGCTGTGTGCTTCCTTACACACCATCTCGCGAATATCCCCAACCGCGGGAATACAAAATCGTCCACGGTACTTTAGCGTGCCTGCACCATCAATCGCAAAATCTGGTATTTCATCCTTTTCAGTCCGAAGAAATAAATGTAAAAGATCAGGATCATCTTTTTGATGTTGTCTTGCAAGCACTAGCCATGACGGTTCTTCTATTGCCGAATGACTTTGCGGATCATATTTGCCCACCGCAATATCCATCAACAGAAATTCCTCTACAAGACGTTCGACGGAAAGATGAAATAATTTCCCCGTCTTCCGACTCAAAGCATCGGCTACAACATTCGCTTTCCCCGGATGATACTGAATGTCCACATCATAATCAGCTACATACTCAAGCCATCGCCGTTGGCGCAAATTAAGTTCTTTCTGCGTGAAGACATACTTCAAGCTTTTATGATCTGTAAAGATTTTACACTGTGCACCATATAGCAAGTGTCTCCACAACGTCAATGCAAATATCACCGCTGCAAACTCCACATCATGCGTTGGGTAATTCTTTTCATGAAGTTTCAACTGCCGAGACCCATACACAATCACCTTTTTGTCTTGCATTAACACACATCCAAGTCCAACGTGCGACGCATCCACGAACACTTCATAATCTTCTCCTTCTGTTGGCAAACTTAACACAGGAGCGGTACATAATCTGTTCTTGAGTTCTAGGAATGAGACCTCACACTTGTCATTCCACTCAAACGCCACATTATTCTGGGTTAATCGAGTCAAAGGTGCGGCCAACGTCGCAAAACCTTCGACAAATCTGCGATAATAGCCGGCCAAGCCCAAGAAGCTTCGAATCTCCTTGGGTGTTTCCGGTCTTCTCCATTCCATGACCGCAGAAATCTTTTCGGGATCCACTGAAATACCATGGTGATTAATGACATGACCCAGAAAAGCAACTTGCGGCAACCAAAACTCGCATTTTCTTAACTTGGCGAATAACCGTTGATCTCGCAAAGTGGCCAATACTAATCGCAGATGTTGTTCATGCTCCTCAGCACTGCGGGAGTAGACAAGAACGTCATCAATAAAAACCACCACAAATTTATCCAAGTAGTCCTTGAACACCCTGTTCATCATATCCATGAAGGCTGATGGCGCGTTGGTCAAACCAAACGACATCACCAGAAATTCAAAATGACCATGTCGTGATCGGAATGCAGTCCGTGGAATATCCGACTCCCGGACCTTAAGCTGATGATAGCCCGAGCGGAGATCAATCTTCGAAAATACAGAACTGCCACGCAGTTGATCAAACAAATCATCAATTCTTGGCAGTGGGTACTTATTTTTAATTGTCACCTTGTTCAACTCCCGGTAATCGATGCAAAGGCACATCGACCCATCTTTCTTCTTCACAAATAACACCGGTGCACCCCAAGGTGATGAACTCGGCCGGATAAACCCTTTTGCCAAGAAGTCATCCAACTGTGTACGCAACTCTGCTAGCTCACGCGGGGCCATCCTGAACGGCGCTTTCGCAATCGGTCGCGTACCCGGCTCCAAATCAATAACAAACTCGACATCACGATTAGGGGGTAGACCAGGAAGGTCAGTAGGAAAAACATCTGGAAATTCACGCACAACAGGAATCTCCGCTAAACGCGGCAAAACAGCACTAGTCCCCACAACGGAGACAAAACAAGCAAAACAGTCGGAAACAAACAACGTCCGAACACATACTGCCGAAATCCCTGGAGAATCCTGATAAGAATCACCATACACACTTCCTGGTTGACCATCATCCTTGATGAAACCCAAGCGCTTTCCTCTGCACTGGATGACGGCATCATAACGGGCTAACCAGTCCATGCCCAGAATGACGTCAAAATCGTCCAAATCGATCACCTTGCAATCAACTCTTGCTATGAAATCCCCCAACAAAATGGGACAATCAAGAAGACCCCAGTCAGCCACCACAGAAGCGCCGGAAGGAAATTTCACCAAACACGCATTCCCCACTCGCTCTGGTGTCAAATGATATCGATCCAGAAAGTTTCGCGCCACAAACGAATGGGTCGCGCCAGAATCAAAAAGAACACGCGCCCAACGGTTCTTTACCTTAAAGTTTCCTATAAGGTATATATGCTATGCTAAGAACTACACATAAGAGGCATACACAAAACGAAGAACCAGAGGACTGAATCGAACCTGAGATAACCTGCGGTGATGTCTGCGCTTCCTCTGCAGAGACCACATTCAACTTCCCTTTGCCTTTGTCCAAGCGCGGAGGCGGAGGCAAAGCCTGGAGTGGTGCGGGTTGCAACACAGCTTGAACCTGTGGGCACCTTGCTCGAAGATGTCCTGGTCTGCCACACTGGAAGCATACCTTGTCTTTGGCCCAGCAGCGGCTCACATCATGACCTCTTCTCCCACAAAATGTACACTCCAAGTCTCTGGTTGACGCACCCTGAATGGCGTGCACCTGCTCCTTCTTTTGCATTCCCAACCGCTTGAAACATTTTTCAAACGGGTGACCGGCTCGGCCACAGAAGCTACATAGTTCCTTCTTCTTCTTTACGTCTGACTCGTGGGACATTTTCTCTCCCACCAGCTGTCTCTTGCCCTGCCTCATCTGTTGCCCTCTTTGTTTGGCATTTTCGATCGCTTCCACCTTCAATGCTGCCTCAACCACAGTAGTGTAACTTGTCGCTCCATAAGCACTTGCGAACTGCTGCACGTCGCTGCGGAGTCCGCCCAAAAATCTCTTGACGCGGTCAGCTTCCGTCGTCACCAAGCTCGGAGCAAAACGACTCAACTTGCTAAACTCAATTTCATACTCACTCACTGTGAGTTTCCTCTGCTTTAAGTACAAGAAGTCATTCATCAGGCGGTCCCTTTCCACTGCCGGTAGGAACTTGCGACGTACCATTTCTTTAAACACTTCCCACGAACAGCCCGCCCCTAGTCCTTCCTTTTCTCGTAACCACCAACCTTTCGCCAACCCTTTCAGTTAATAGGCAGCAAGCATAACCTTCTGGTCCTCGGTCACACCAGCATACACAAACATTTCTTCCAACGTAATCACCCAATCATCCAAGATCACGAAGTCTGCCTTTCCATCATATGTCGGTGGTCCAAGTCGCTGAAACTGCGAGATGAAAGTCATCGCCGGAGGAACTACAACTGAGGGTGTCACTGCCACTGAAGGAGTCGAACTAGTGGGGCCTCTAACCGTATCTTGTCCTCTTGGTACCAGCCCAGACATCGCGGATGACATAGCTTGGAGCTGGGACTGGACCTCCTGTACCTGCCTCGTCAAAGCCTCATTACTTTGGCGAAGACTATCCATCAGCGCATTATTCTGCACACCCGAAGACTCGCCCTCGGATTGGGGAGTTTGCCTTGTCACTAGACGCTTCGACATCCTATTAACACGTTCACTCTTATCAAGCTCAAACCCAACAAAACACACAATGGCTAAGGACAGACCATACATAAAGAAATCTGAACATCAACTGCTAACTTGCTTTGGGAGTTTAAGAATGATGGTATGCCTAGCCTAAAGATGACTCACCGTCATCCCACTAACTTGTGCCTACCAATGAATGCATGACTTTATTTGACCCAAAACCATGTGTGTACAGGTGTCATCATGTACGTCTTAGCTTGGCACGTTGTGCTCATGCAATGTTATGTTATGCGTGCAGTGCTATGCAATCTAGAAAAGGCCTTAATGCATGCCATGAGCGGTCGTACGCATTCCAATGCTATGCATCCCATACTACATAGCATTGCATGCAACGAATAAAAGAAAACGTGCTAGTCGCATCCATGTGGTGAGGTTATGCATCCCATACTACATAGCCCTCACATGTTGCCCCTATGGTGGATCCATATACAGCCACATATTATGCATCCCATACTACATAATATGCCCCGTATACTTCTGTTCATGCCATGAGTGTAGTGTACGTGCTTCGGCCAAGACATACTGATGGCACCTCGGTGTGTGTATGAGATAATGCTTACAAACACAAAAGACAAGGAAAAGTTTGCCCGACCAAATGTCAAGCAAACCTGGCTCTGATACCAACTGTCACAACCCGCATTTCCTCAATGAGCATATCGTATCAGAGCAAGAGGAACTACGGGTTATGATGCCACGTCGTGCAGGGGATAACTGCACACGCTCAGGCAACTCTTAACGCTGACTTTACAAGTTGAAATTCAATAGTTACATGCGGGAAAACTTTTGGATTAAATGGCCGTATCCCTCGGCCTTAGATAGTAAAATTGTCTTTGTACGCGGCGGAAATACTTTGTTTATTTATGATGAGCTCCTATATGCAGTCTAGAGTGATACTACTATAAGAAATCCTTTTTGTTTACGTCATTTGGAAAGTACGTCTTAGTTAATCAAAACATGTGTGCATGATATACAATAGTAGGTTTTGTTAACGTCAAAATATCTAAAGCAACCTACAAAAAAACCATCCCAAAAGCAAGTACATATCATTCCATCAAAGTGAGGTACATTAGCAGTCTAGTTCATATTTACACAAAAGAAAACCACCAATGGGCGCCAACAAGCTGACACGAACCCATTGGGGCACATGTATGTCTGTACAACAAAAAGAAGAACTACCTCGCTATGAATGCTCGGCTAGTTCCCAGGAAACGCCACCAACCAACCTAGCCGCTCAACCGGCTACAACCTGCACCTGAGGCATTCAAGAAAGAATACCTCAGCAATCAACCAAGCTATACAAAAAGAGAGCATAAATGTCATATATGATAACGAAGGGGCTTACCGACCCCACAGAGATGTTTCATCAAGTAACATGAGTGAACAAAACAAGTGGAAAACGCACCACAATCCATGCCAAACGCACCAAGTGCGTACAAGTTCATCATGTCCTGCTTAAACCGCAGGAGCAAAAGGCAAAACACACGTTCATTCCATCATTCATAGGTCAAGAAATTACGATACTAGTGAAGCATAAGCAGCGGTTAAGTTTAATTTCGCAAGGGTCTTACCGGTGGCGGCCCTAAAGTGGAACGCACCAAACAAAACCAGCCCAAATCGGGGCCCAAGTGGTCTCTCTAACCACAAAACCAAAACCCGGTGGCCACAGGCTGAAACCACACCACCCCTTGCAAAATTCTCACACAAACGCTCCTGCCATGGTTCACATATTCGCCTCGCAAAACGCCCCATAACCCAAGGTAACACGTTCCTTTCATCGTCCTCACACATAACGGCCAATTGCCAATGTATAGTATGATGAACTTCATCACATAACAAGAATCACACTCTTTGTATCACACGCTTTGTATCACACGCTTTGTATCAAAATAAGACTTGATTAACATGAGTACATAAACCACATATTTGGAACACAATCATGTTTTTAATCATGAAAAATTAGCTACATGAAATAATCTAGCATAGGGAATTAGCATAGGGAATTAGCATAGGGAATTAGCATAAGGATTTAGCATAAGGAATTAGCTACTTTGAATTTAGCATAGGGACCTTTGATAAAACAAACAAGAGGATTGCTAATTACACCAAGTAAGCATAATTTGAACCAAGAAGAATAACCTAGGCAATCGAATCATAGGGAAAGTCAAAAACATAAGAAGGCTAATGAGGAAGAATTCAAAACAAGAATAACAAACTCATGAAACATAAGAAGGCTATTTTGTTTGCACAATTAAAAGCAAGAAGGAAGATTGGCAAGGGTGAAGAACACCGCTTGCCTGAACCGAGACGATGCCGCGACGGTTGCTCTCCTCTTCCTTGCCTTGCTTGCTCCCTTGCTCTCTTGCTTTCTCTTTGGGAATGAAGAAGAAGAAGATGAAGATGAAGAGAAGATGAAAATGAAATCTCTGTTTCGGACTTATGTCATCCAGAACAGAGCTGAGCCGTTCGATGCAGGATCAAGGAAATGAACGGCACAAAAAAACTGGAAAAAGTCGACTTTCGGGCCGGTCACGCCCTGTGTCACGCCCGTGACACAGGGTGTGTACCTAAAGCGGCGCCGAAAGTCGGCAAATCAACGTTTATCCACACGGTACACGGCCGGGTACACGCCCGTGACGGGTCGGTCACGCCCGTGACCTAGGGCGTGTAGCCCGTGTCTCGACCCCTCGTCGACAGAAAGTGTCAACACTCGACCCAGCCTGACACGCCCTATGACACGCCCGTGTCACAGGCCGTGTCCCCTCTCTCGACGACTCGACACTCGATACTCGACGCTCGATACTCGAGGATCGACACTCGCCACTCGACGAAGTGGGACACGGCCCGTGACACGCCCGTGTCACGGGGCGTGTACCCCATTCGTCGAGCTCAACTCGACGCAAGAAAAATCGTCGAGTCAAGGAGGTCACGCCCAGGTCACGGTCTGGGTCACGCCCGTGTCAGGGGGCGTGTCTCGCACAAAAACGACCATTTTTCCCTTTTGTGAAAAATGTTTCTGAGACGTCCTAGACCATTTTTGCCTCAAGCACTTTTTACCTTTTTTTGTTTTCTGAACCAGCAACTTATTTTGAGCTACATTACCCGGGCGCGAAAAAGTGCAAGCATTCCCTAAGAGGCCTCACCGAGTCCCTCATATGGACTCTGGTTTGCTGGGGAATCGTGCAACTCGGCAAACAAAACAGCCACTCGCAAGCCCGCGGGAAAAACCATGCTCAAACTACAGTCAAAACCAACGTAACGCCCATCATGCGTACGTAATCAAAAATCCGGGGCGTTACAAAACCAAAGGGTACTATTTCTACCTACCGTCCGAGGGAAAAGTATTTGTCGCAAGGACTGGTGTCTTTCTTGAGAAAGAGTTCTTAAGCAGAAAGACAACCAGGGTAGAACTTGAAGAAGTTCAGGAACCACAAACAGTGAATGAACTAGAATTGGAACCTCAGTCAGGACTACAAGTAGTTGTAGCTGGAGAACCTGCTTAGGAAACACAAGATCCACGTAGATCTGGTAGACCAAGATTTGAGCCTGAGAGATATGAATTTCTCATGTCTCAAATAGGTAATGTGTCATTTATGGATCATAGTGATGAGCCTACAACCTACCATGAGGTTATGTGTGGACCGGACTCTGAGAAGTGGCTTGAGGACATGAAATCTGAAATGGTTTCCATGTATGAAAACCAAGTATGGACTTTGGTGGAACCACCTGAAGGGGTAAGACCCATAGGGTGCAAGTGGGTCTTCAATAAGAAGACTAACATGGATGGGAATGTACAGACATTCAAAGGCCGACTGGTGGTAAAGGGTTTTAAGCAAATTCATGGTGTTGACTATGATGAGACTTTTTCCCCTGTTGCCATGTTTAAGTCCATCAGAATTCTGCTTGCTATTGCTGCGTATTATGACTACGAGATCTGGCAAATGGAAGTCAAAACGGCTTTCCTTAATGGGAACCTCCTCGAGGAAGTGTACATGACATAATCTAAGGGTTATGTATCTCCAGGTGAAGCCACTAAAATATACAAGCTGCAGAGATCCATTTATGGATTGAAACAGGCTTCTCGAAGTTGGAATCTTCATTTTGATGAAACGATCAAAAAGTTTGATTTTATCAAGAATGAGGACGAACCTTGTGTTTATAAATGGATTAGTGAGAGCATTGTAGTATTCCTAATATTGAATGTACATGACATACTGTTGATCGGGAATGACAAACCGACCATACAAGTTGTTAAGAACAACCTAGGGGACTGCTTTTAGATGAAGGGCTTAGGGGAAACGACTTATATACTCGGTATTAAGATCTATAGAGATAGAACGAAGAAGTTGCATGGTTTGACACAAAGTACGTACATTGACAAGGTGTCGAAATAGTTCAGCATGCTTGAGTCCAAGAAAGGATTCTTGCCCATGTCTCATGGTGTGAGTCTCTCTAAGGACCAGTGTCCTAAGTCTTGTGAAGATAAGGACCGCATGAAGTTGGTTCCATATGCTTCGATAATTAGATCAATAATGTATGCAATGTTATGTACTAGACCTTATGTATCTTATGCTCTGAGCATGACTAACAAGTATCAGTCTGATCCCGGTGAAGGTCACTGGATAGCCATCAAACATATCCTCAAGTACTTGTGAAGAACTAAGGATATGTTCTTGGTATTCGGCGGAGAGGAAGAGCTCATTGTAAGTGATTACACGGATGCTAGCTTCCAAACCGATAGGGATGATTCAAAGTCTCAGTCAGGGTTTTTAGTTTGCCTGAATGGAGGTGCTATTATTTGGAAGAGTTCCAAGCATGATACAGTTGCCGATTCTACTACTGAGGCCGAGTATATTACCGCTGCAAATACAGCGAAGGAGGTTGTATGGATTAGGAAATTCATCGGCGAGTTAGATGTAGTTCCTAGCATTGTTTGTCCTGTAGATCTCTACTGTGACAACAACAGTGCAATTGCACTTGCTTCGGAACCTAGATCTCATTAGCGCTCCGAACACATACTCTGGCAGTTCCATCTAATTCGAGAGATTGTCGATCGAGGAGATGTGAGCATATGCAGAGTACCTACTGAGGAAAACATTATAGATCCACTGACAAAGCCTCTTGCACAGAGAAAGCATGATGGTCATGTTAGATCTATAGGTATACGATACCTAAATAATCAACTCTAGTTTGAGTCTTGTGGATTGTATGTTTGTTGGCTGTATAATATTTCATTTTATGAATAAAAGTACTATATGCATTTCATTTTATATATTTTGGCAAGTTCTTTTATTATGAAGTTATTTTTATTGTGATAGAATAGTTCAATTTAATAAATGCCCTTAGAGTGTTTGCTTCCATGGGTCAAGTAGTGACTTGATGTGAGAACCTATGATTTTAGAAGCTTCATTCTTAAAGGTCTCTGGTCGTTGTATCATCTTAGAAGCTAAGGGCGATGATGATACCTTTAATACTAGCATGCGCGTTGACTGATGACCCATCCTCACTGGTCATGATATTGTGATATCAAGTCATCACATGGGTACTTGTTATGAACAAGTTGTAGTGGACAGACCCACCATGAGAATACTTTGTGGATTGTTATATGAACGTGTCACAAGTATGACTCAAGTGACAATGGTGTTTGTGGTCCTTTGATCTGAAGTCATAGCTTTCATTGAGTGAGAAAGAGCGTGCTTTGATTCCATCAAAAGTCCAGTCTTGAGAAAGTTGGATGATAAAGGTGTTATTGGGTATGTTACGAATCATTTGAGTGTTTGCGTGTGAGTAGAGATATGACTTGTCCTCCTATATGACAGGAGTTGCATCCATGGGGCCCCTTGATGGAATGAGACTGAGAAGTGCGTGTCCATGCTTGGTTGAGTCAATATATGATATTGGACTCACAAATTTTCTACAAGTCCATTCTAGATCAAGAAATTTGGATTGAACATTTATGAGGGTGATACGGTGTATACCTCTAGTTCTATCCGAATGTAAGGGACGAAGGGACATGACAACACTGTAATATTGGTCACAATGGCTTTTGAGTTTTATAAACTCTTACTGTTTGGGGAGCAATGATGTATTGCTAGATGACGCTCATTGTTTGTGAAGCTTTTGTTTGATACTTTCTACATCAAGTGGGAGACTGTTGGTGCAACCATAGTGATCTGGAAGTGATCAAGCATGTAGCCTCACTGCCAACTCAGTATGAGCCTATCAAGGTCGCACATAAGATTATGGAGAAATTGGGAGATTGGATCTGTACTATTTATCTCATATGATGAGTTGAAGGATATTAAAAAGGGGCTGAAAATATTCTAAGGCATTTGACATTGAGTGTGTTTAGCTCACTCAACGCCATAGGGTTATTGGCGTTGAGTGTGTTTAGCTCACGCATCGCCATGGGCTGAAGGCATTGAGTGTGCTTAGTTCACTCAACGCCATGGAGGTTGGAAGATTCTAAGGCATTAGGCATTGAGTGTGTTTAGCTCACTCAACGCCATCGGGATGAAAGCGTTGAGAGCGTTGAGTCCAATCAATGCTTTTGCAGGTTAAGTGTTAACTATGCAAATGTTGGCGTTGAGTGGGTAGACTGTCGCACTTAAGCGTTGAGTGCGTCGAGTCCACTCAACGCCTTCGTCGAGTAAAGGGTTTACCTGGTGAATCGGGCTCTTAGGCGTTGAGAGTATTGTATTCACTCAAAGCCGTTCGACGAATCCAGTTCGACGTTCTGGCCTTTGGCGCAGATTTCGTCGAGCTGAGTTCGACAAATGGGTTCGACGTTCTATCCTTTAGCGCAGATTTCGTCGAGTTGAGTTTGATGAATGCGTTCGATGTTCTAGCCTTTGGCGCAGATTTCGTCGAGCTGAGTTCGACGAATTGTTCGTCGAGCTGAGTTCGAGACCCTGTGGTGATGAGGAGTGGTAATAAGACTCTCTTATCAAAGACCCCGTGGCAACAACCTACCGCTACTGATAAACAGCCACGAAGATTTGGTTGAGGTGCAATGGGCCTACAGACCTTGATGTTTAGGCTTACTACCAGTGGTGTCGTGGGGCGAGACAAGCCATTGGCCCAGACAAGGGTACGGTGTGCCTCTGAGCTCTAAAACCGAGCTGTTGGTAGGCCGGTGACGTCGTGGGGCGGCCCAGTGGGCCTAAACCCGGGTCGTTACAACGAATGTCCGTGCTTAGTCAAATGTGGACTTGCTGGATCTATCTTCTGGGATATAAATAGGATGTTTTAGGGTTTTCCTTGAATGGTTCTTTTCTTTCGGCTCACGAGCCGATACTGTACGATAAGAAGAAAATATAGAAACCCAATATAAGTGTTTCGTCAATCCTGTTGCCGATTCTGATCCCGATCCCAGTGAGTGTCACTGTCGTATCTACTATAACAGATCTTGTAGTTTATGGAGACGCTGAGTGTCCTCTCCCGACCTAGCGCTTGTGTGACAAGTTACCGTGGGTTCTCCCGATCGTGTAGATTACTGTAGAGGCGCGGATATACTTTCTGCACTCAAGACTCTAGCTGCTTTGTGGCCGACCTAATTTTTCTGCAGCATCTAGGTTGAGTTCTGATGCAATCACTCAAAGGTAATTTTTATTACCGCATGCTTTACTTCTTGATTCATGAATATTGCTAGATCCAAACTCATTTGGGTTTTTCTTGTTCTTTTTCCGCTGCGTGCACAAGTGTTGTGCAATCCCCAAAAGCCCAACAGTTGCTCCATGTAAACCACCTCTTGCAAATCTTCATAGAGGAAAGCATTCTTCACATCTAACTGAAGACATCTCCCAGTCTCGATTAACAACTACTGAGAAGAGAACATGTATAGTGCTGATGGGAGCAACAGGTGAAAAAGTATCAAAGAATTCCACCCCATATGTCTGAGTAAACCCTTTGGTAACAATCCTTTCTTTATAATGATCAACAGAGCCATCTGGAAGATACTTAACCACAAAGACCCACCGACAACAATAATATCAATGCCAAGATATGGGGGAACAAGACTTCAAGTGCCTCTCTTAGTTAATGTGTTCATTTCTTCATCCATAGCATCCTTCCACTGAGGACTAGCTAGAGCCTCTTGATACGTCATTGGGATGACAGTAGAATAGGGAGCAAGAGCAAAATGCTTTTCGTGCAGGGAAAGCTGAGCATAAGAGACAACAACATCAATAGGATGCTGAGTACATTATCGAACACCCTTCCACAGGGCAATGGGAAGATCAAGATCATTGTTGACCAGAGGAGATAAAGCACTGTGTGAAGAAAGAGGAGACCCTGGAATAAGCACAGAAGGCTCCAAGAGCAACACATCAAGCTCCAGAGAAAGAGACGTGGCAACAGGAGCAGAGGTGGAAAGAACTGGCTCTAGCAGAGGTGCCGAGATTAGAGGCAGAGAAGAAGAAGTGTCAGATGGCAAAAGATAGGAAGTAGGAGAGAGATATGGTGTATTTTCAAAAAATGTAACATCACCGGAAACATATTGTTTACCCAGAAGAGGATCAATACAACAATAGCCCTTCTGAGTAGGACAGTAACCAATGAATATGCATTTAACAGATCTAGGAGAAACTTTGACACGTCCAGGAGAAGGTATGTGAACAAACGCCGTACATCCAAAAAATTTAAGTGGTAAAGGAAATGGTTCGTCCTTGGGATACAAAATAGAAAAAGGAGTCTTTCCCTGAAGAATAGACGAGGGAATACGGTTGATGAGATAGCAAGAGAGGAGAACAGCATGACCCCAATAAGATGAAGGGACATGCATTTGTAATGAAAGGCTGCAAGCAGTATCTGATAGATGGCGATTCTTTCGTTCAGTAACTTCATTCTGTTGAGAGGCATAAGGACAAGTTGTTTGATGAATCAAGACATGGCTCACACAAAAATCAGAGAATGAACAGCTTATATATTCCTTGGCATTATCAGTATGAATAACTTGAATGGTCACACGAAACTGTGCGGAGATCGCATTATAAAATGTAGTAAACACAGAGAATAGCTCAGAACGATCCTTCAAAAGATACAGCCAAGTGCACCCGGAGAAATCATCAATAAATGTAACAAAGTATAAGCTGCCTCTACCAATAGTGGTAATAGGAGAAGGAACCCAGATGTCAGAGTGAACTAGTTCAAAAGGACGTGAATAACTACATCTCGTTTGAGCTGGAAAGAGGAGCAATGATGTTTGTCCAACTCACATGCCTCATAATTTAAAGAAAAAAAAATCCTCTGAAGGAAGTTCTGGAAAAAGTTGATGAATGAGGCAAGAAGGAGGATGACCAAGACTACAATGCCATTGTCGAAGAGATGAAGAAGCAGAAAAAGCAACATCTTGATCAAGAAAAAGAGACCACCACTTGCAGTTCCAGTAGCAATCGTAGCTTTGGAGACAAAATCAGAGAAAGAACAAGTGGTGCCAGTAAAAGTAACTGTGCAATTTATCTGAGTGTAGAGAGCATGAATAAAGAGCAAATTGCACATGAAAGTGGGGACATAGAGAGTATCTTCGAGAACCAAAGACGAGGAGATATGCACAACCCCACTACCATGAACAGGAGTAGAAGTCCCATTTGCAATAACAACAGGAGATAACCTATTCTGAGAAGTCAAAGAGGAGAACAAATGAGAGTTGCTGGTCATGTGACAAGTGGTACCAGAGTCAATAAGCCACTTGTCAGAGGAGGCCACAAGAGCATGAGCTGTAGAGGAGAGAAGAGAAACCATCTTCAAGGGGAAAGAAACTGGAAAGAAAAAAAAATCTAACTGCACTGTTAGAAGCAAACCAGACAAGAACAAGATGGCAAACTGGTCATAAATAGAAACCAACCACAACAAAGAGACCGACATAAAAAGGAACCGCACGAGTTGAGGAGAAACCGAAAAACAACAACGCAGCGAAGAAACCGTGCGGACCAAAAAAACTTGCAAACAAATCGCGGGAACAAACCGACCAAGAATAGGTCCCAAAAAAAGCAGAGACTGCACGGTCACGGTGTCAACACACCAGTGGAAAGGAACAAGTCGCGACCAAAATACGGGACTTGCAGCAAAGAAGAAACAAGCCGTGAGAACACAACCCACAGGGAGAAAGAAGAGAAGAAAGAGAAAACAGCTAAGAAGTCGTGCGAACAGAACAATCCGCAACATAGGGCGACTAACAAAGGTGGCAAGAGCAAAAGAAGCCGCACCGCAAACCGCGCGAACACCACAAGTCGCAGAGACAAGCAACTAGTAAAGAAGCCGCACCAAGAAGAAGGAAGAGAAGAGCAAGAGTTCGCCCGGTCAAGGTGACCACACACCAGCGGCAAGGAAGAAGCCGCGACCAAAAGACAAAACTCGCAGCAGAGAAGAGAAACCATGCAAACACATCAAGTCGCAAAGAAGCGCGGTTAGCAACGAAAACTGGGCAAATAGAAAAGCCCGGAAGGAAGCAAGTCGTAAGTACAGCGAGAAGCAAGGGAGGGAATGGAAGGGAAAGAAACCGGACGAATTTTCGTCTTTCCACCCAAGAGCTGCTCCTTGACCCATCCTTGCTCAATGTGACCAAGTGATTCTCGTCGAATTATACTTAGACGAATTTTCGTCTTTCCACCCAAGAGCTGCTCCTTGACCCATCCTTGCTCCTTGTCTGCTCTTGCATAAACACGGCCCTGTACTTGAAGTAAGTGCACTCCAATAGAGAGAGTACACGTAGGCCAACACACTGATCTGCCCAACGAGGGATTACGTCGTGCAGACCCGTGTATATTGACCTACTGCACCCTGACATTGGTGTGCACTTAGCGTGGAATAACTGCAAGCACAACTTGAGAGGTTTCATCAAATACATTGTGAATTCATCTTAGCTTGATAGGTGGCTTCCTCAAATCCAGGTAACTGTGGATACAATACCCAACAGTAATGCACCCAACAAATTACAAAAAGAGAAGCTCCCTCGCGGCGAGTATACCAAAATGGGGGTCATTATAAAGAAAGAAAAAGTGTTTACAACCAGGCCCCTTAGTCGCCTCTCCCCGAAGGTTCGTCTCTGAATCCCTCTACCTCGTCGAACATCGAGTCGAAGTCGTACTCCTCCTCATCAGGATTGGGGATGGGGAGGAACAACTTCGGGACCAAGTCTTTTGTTGTCACCTCTTTGCAGTCCGCCGTCAGCACCTTTAGGTCTCGCATGACCTGCAGAATGTGATTAACGGCTTTGATGGAGTTGACCCTCAACATCTTGTTGACCATAGCCTTGTTGAAAGTCTTTGTCTTCTTGGCCTGGGTTCTCGGCTCGCCGCGAGTTGTGGGAAGAAGGGAATCCATCAGGCGACTGACCTCACCATGGAGCAGCTTATTCTGTTCCTCCAGCTGCTTTTTCCTTTCCTCGAGGTCAGTCGCACGAGTGAGCAAGCGGTCGACAGTACAAGCATCATGCGTGGCAAAAAGTTAAGCAAAGAAACTACACGAGCAAAAGAAAAGGGGAAAATTAACTAACACTTACTACCCCACCGACACTCTTCGCAAGGAGAGTTTCGAAGAGTTCCAGCTTCTTGTTCAAGTCAGCCACATTATCTGTGGTGAGAGCCCGGGCTTCCTTGGCATCT
This sequence comes from Platanthera guangdongensis, assembly GCA_039583875.1. NCBI lineage: Eukaryota > Viridiplantae > Streptophyta > Magnoliopsida > Asparagales > Orchidaceae > Platanthera > Platanthera guangdongensis. The sequence continues at coordinate 131,814,739 of CM077164.1, forward strand.
GTCCACTTACGGTTGAGGGTGAAGCTACGGCAAACAGACATGTGCACGAGCTCCATGGACCGCATCTGGGCTCTCATGCATTCATGGGCGAGCTGATGCAGGGTCATGTTGTCGTAGTTGCCGGCATCCTCACGACCATAGAGACCGAAGCCAAGGGCAAAGGCGTGCCCTCTGGGAGGCTCGTGCTTGGACCAGGACGGGAGGAGAGAAGTGATGGACACCCTATCAGCCTTCTCATCCCACTGAAGCATCGACTCGCTGAGTTGGTCCTTCACCTTCCTGCCGAGACCATAGTTCCGATGGTCACTCGGCATGCCCGGCTCGAGGGCCCCGGATACTTTGACTTCCATGGGCGCAGGAAGGTTGCCATCTACTCCCTCCTTCTCAGGTGAGTCGAGCAAGATCTGCTTGCCCTTGGAGACCACCGTCTTTTTCGTCTCTTTGGCGACGGTGGGTGGCTAGGCAAGCTGGAGCTGGCGAGCTCAGGTTGCTTCTGGCTAATGGGTCTGGCAGAATCCTGCTCCATCTGGAAAGCCGCTACAGCTTCCCTCTCTCGCGCGAGTGGGTCAGGGTGTAGCCCCGAATCAGCGTAAGGCAGGTGCTCTAGGATCAGCCTATAACATCTTGAAACTCAAAAGAGGGACGAGCAGCATTTAGAGCCAAGTTTGGTGCCTGATAAGGGTCACACAGCCTGGGACACGGGCGTGTCCAGGGCTGTGTCGTGCTCGGGTTCGACGATCTTGCCGAGTGGTCGACGAAATGCACTCGACGAGGCGTCGGGACAGTGAACACGACCTAAGACATGGGCGTGTCCAGGGCCGTGTCCTGCTTGGGTTGTTAGCCGGGATGTGTCGGGGGAGGAACACGGTCTAGTTCATAGGCGTGTTCTAGTTAACACGGGTGTGTCGAGAACCCGTGTCCTCTTCGGGATGTTTTTGGTCCTGTGTCGATTGAGGAACACGCCCTGCAACATGGGCATGCACTTATTGACACGGGCGTGTCAAGGTTAATACATGCGTGTCTAAGCCCGTGTCCTGGTCAGGATGCGACGATTTCAGCATCGATTGAGGCACACGGCCTTGGATACGGGCGTGTCACAAGCCGTGTTCGGCCCAGAAAATTGATTTTAAGTGCGAATCGTGGTCATCCATTTCCTTCTTTTGGGATCCAAGGGCCCAGGGCCGATCTTGCTGTGTTAAGTCCGGGAATAGGGTTTAAAACCCTCATTCCACTTGGAGCTTTCTCTTTCTAAATCTTTAGAGAGAGGGGAGAGCAAGGAAGAAGGAGTAGGAGAGTTCCGACGGCCGGTGGAGCTTTGGTGCCCCAAATCGCAAGCCGAGTCCAGATGTACGGAGGCGAGGATGTTGCTGTGCTTTTCATCCATTTAGATCTTCATGGAGCCAAAGAGAAACCGAAGGGTAACGATTCTCTTCTTGGACATGTGAAGTCCTCTTTCCTTTTTGCATAGGAAGCCCGCTCTCGCGAGTATGCGGCAAGTGTGAGGTATTCCTTCGGGTAGACATGAATAGTCCCCGTTATTTTGCATGTAGAGTCCCGAATCGAAGAACAGACATATGCATGGTGTGTGAAGCTTACCTGGACAAGTTGGTCTGTATTGGTGATGTTTCATTATGCATGAATGACCGGAGAAGACTCCGCGCCGATGGTTGTTTTCGGGTTTTCTACGTGGTAGATTGCAGCAGGGAACCTTGGGGACTAAATCTAAGATGCACTTGAAAAAAGGGGCAAAAGCATGATTCTGTCATCTTAGTGTCCTAGGAGCTAACTTGCACATAACTGGGTTATGTAAAGTGTGTGATCGATTTGGGACTCAGGGATTCTTGACCCGCGCATATGGCTTAAATTGACATTGCAGTGTGAGCAACGGGTTAGGCAGAACTGAACACGCTCTATGTCGTTCGGTTAAAGCGACCTAAAGTACGTGGTACTTGCCGTTGGCATAGATGGATGGTCTTAGGCGTAGGCCGGAAAGACTATAATGCTCACGAGATTTTTCGTTCAAGGGGAGGTGGTGAGACCGTAGATTTTGACCGGGTTCACCGAGAATGTGCCCTGAGAGCACGGGGTGTATGGCCGTGCGTGCCTACGCTTGTAATGAAGTGTAATTTCACTACTATTTTGCTATATTAATAAAGTGCAGGGAAGGAGCATCACCGCCTAGATTTTAGGGGCGGGGTCGTTATAATTTGGTCAGTTTTAGCTGACTGTTACTTTTGTTTGCTACCGCTGCGGTGGATTGTTGCTTGCAGGTGCTGCGGAGCCTATTGGCAAATAGCGAGCTGAAGCCCTAGTTGCTGAGCTGGCCCTCGAAGGCCAATGCGAATATTTACATTTATTCTCATATGTGACCGGTCTGCGTGCCGATGTTTGGAAGACACTATTTGTTTAAAGTATACTCTTGTAAAGCCATAAGGCCAAGTACTTTGTGTATTTGTACGCTCATTCCTTTTGGGTTATTTTAGTGGACATTCATGCTGTGGCTGGGTTCTTTCTTTGCAACATTTAAAATACTTCCGCTAGAATGCGCTCTGTGTAGGACGTTTGTTATTGGAAGAATGGTTTCGTTTCGTAATCCTTTGGTCTGTCTGTGGTATATGGCCTCGGACCCCGGCCGGACCTACTATTATATGCTATATGACGGATAGGGGGTGTTATAATTTGGTATCAGACTACCGGTTTCGGTCATGCTTAAATGAATTCTTGGACGAATTCTTTTAAGGGGTGGTGAGCACATGTGTGTGCGTCATTGTTATAACATAAAAAGAACCCATGAATGTCCACTTAGGAATGAAAATACACATGTTTGGGGAACTTGCGTGTTCCTATAATTGCTTTTTGCAATATTGTTCGGTCACTTAATGGTGTTTTGTACGACTATAGGTGACCAGGAGTGGTGCAGGGCCGTCAGAATGCTCTGTTTCTGAGGCAAGTAGTGCACCGAATGATGTGCCTGCAACTCCTCCCTCGACAGAAACCATAAGATTGGTGGATGAAGCGGTGTTCGCTATGATAAATGTTAGCCTGTAAGGCAAATGCAGCAGCCTGCCCCTATAGTGGAGTAGGTACCACTTCAAGTGGCAGAACCGAGAAGGGTGGAGCAAGTGGTGGTGGAGCCATTGGTACCTAGGAGAGCAACTGAAAAGCAGCTCAAGCATATTATGGGCTTCAATCCTACGGTGTTCTCGGGGACGGGAACCCCATCCCAAGCTGAGGATTGGCTCTCCCAAGTAAAGAGAGTCTTGACAGCTATGGAAATGGAGGAGTGGCAGAAAACCACCATAGCTACTTTCCTATTGGACGGAGATGCAAGGCTGTGGTGGGAAGGTTTAGAGCTACATCACCTGAGGGGAAGGCAACTCATGGACGTCTCGATGGAAGAATTTTTGAGACTATTCTTGGCAAGGTACCTTCCCTCGGCTCATAGGATCGCGATGGAGAATGAATTCCAGAAGTTGACGCAAGGTGAGAGTAGCGTGGACGAGTATCTCCATGAATTTACACGGTTGGGTCGGTACGCTAGCTCCACATTTGCTGATGAGGAGCGTAAGACAAACCGTTTCTATGAGGGTCTGAGGGATGACCTAAGGCTACTGCTCTCGGGGCCTATGACACAGGGCTTCTTGACCCTGGTTAATACGGCCCGATCTTTGGAGAAGGATCTGAGGAATGTGCACGCGAATAAAGACTCTAGTGCTAAGAAGTCAGAGTTCAAGGTGTCTACTACCTCAAAGTCTGGGTTTCGTAAGTTCTATACGAAGGCTAGGACTTCGGGTCCAGACCCTTCTTCTGGTGCTTTGGGGGCAACTACAGGCCAAACCCCAGGCACATGCTATAACTGTGGAAAGCCGGGACACTTTGCCCGAGACTGCTGGAGCGGACATCCAAAGTCAGAGAGGAAGCCGAGAGCAACCTATGAGGAGAAGGGCAAGGCGGTGGAGTCAACCGCATCCCACTATGCTCCAGCTCAACCTAGAGTCTATACCCCTGGCCAGCAGGATGCCATAAAGCAAGCTGATGTGGTGACATGTACGGTTTAAATTTATAGCAAGTTAGCTTTAAATACTTGTTACCTTGCGTATATTAGCTTATTACTGTTTGTATTAGGCTTTGTTTTAATCTTCGATAATCCGACGAGAGCACTCTTTGATACGGGAGCTTCACACTCCTTTTTGTCTGAAGGATTTATATCTCGCATCGGAGTACCTACTTCGATGGCAAAGGACAAATTGGATGTGTTGTTGCCTAATGGGTGTTCAATGCGCTCAGATAGAATCTGTGGCGTAAAGATACGAATTGGGAGTCAAGAGTTCGACTTGCAAGCATCGTTACTGCTGCTAGTGGAGTTCGACATGAGTTTTGGTATGGACTGGTTCTCGGAGCAGCAGACATACATTGATTGCAATCACAAGGAGGTCAAATTGGGAACTGGTCGTGAGATGACATTTATAGGCTTGAAATGGTCGAGCAAGACTTTGATGTCTGCTCTTCAGGTGGTTAAGGCGGTTCATGCTGGTGCAGAGCTGTTCTTCATGCTAGTGGAGGCTTCGAAGCCCAAGCCTACTTTGGACAGCATCCCAGTGGTATCTGAGTACCCTGATGTGTTCCCTGGCATTCACCCTGGAGCCCCACCTCAGAGGGAGATTGACTTATCTATTGAGCTAGTGTCAGGTGCCAAACCTATGTCACGCTCCCTGTATCGGTTAGCGCCTAAGGAGATGGCGGAGCTGAAGGTTCAACTTCAAGAGCTATTGGAACAGGGGTATGTGCGTCCAAGTTCGTCTCCTTGGAGCGCACCAGTCCTTTTTGTTAAGAAGAAGGACAGAAGTTTGCGACTCTGTAACGATTATCAAGAGCTGAATAAGTTAACGGAGAAAAACAAGTACCCGATCCCAAGGATTGATGACCTGTTCGATCAGTTAGTCGGGTCATCGGTGTACTCGAAATTGGATCTTAAATCCTGATATTATTAGCTGAGGATAAGAGAAAGTGATATCCCCAAGACAGCTTTCAGCATGAGATACGTGCATTATGAGTTTACCGTCATGTCATTTGGGCTGACTAATGCGCCATCCGTGTTCATGGATCTGATGAACAGAACTTTCAGAGAGTACCTGGACCACTTTGTGATCGTCTATATAGACAATATATTGGTGTACTCGCAGTGTGAGGAGGATCACTTTAAACATCTGCATTTGGTACTGGAGACGCTGAGGAGGAACCAATTGTACGCCAAGTTCTCCAAATGCGAGTTTTGGTTATCCTCAGTAGTATTCCTTGGTCACATAGTTAGTGGAGAGGGAATTGCGGTGGATCCGGCGAAGATAGTTGCTATGCGGGAGTGGCCTGTGCTGTCTACGGTAGCAGATGTCCGGAGTTTTCTGGGGCTTGCCGGCTATTACAGGCGCTTCGTGGAGAACTTCTCGCGGATAGCATTACCCCTCACGACTCTGACGAGGAAAGAGAAGAATTTTGTTTGGACACCTGAGTGCGCACAAGCTTTCGAAGAGTTGAAAAGTTGGTTGACCACGGCGCCTGTTCTAAGTTCGCCGAGTGGGACCGAAGGCTTTGATATCTACAGTTATGCTTCGGGCAGTGGATTGGGTTGTATTCTACTACAACATGGAAGTGTAATAGCTTATGGGTCGTGTCAGCTGAAGGTACATGAGAGGAATTATCCGGTCCATGACTTGGAGTTAGCGACATTGAAATTTTCCATGAAGCTGTGGAGGCATTACCTGTACGGTGTGAAGGTCGATATCTATACCGACCACAAGAGCCTGAAGTACTTGTTGGATCAAAAAGATCTAAACATGCAGTAGCAGAGATGGATGAAGTTCCTGGGGGACTACACATTCAAGATTCATTATGTGTCTAGGAAAGGCAATGCGGTTGCGGATGCGTTGAGTCGCAGGGCCCCTGTGCAAGCCAACTGGTTGTCGGTTCATGATGAGCGTTTGATTCGGGAGTTGGAGGCATTAGATATCTCTTGTGTTGACAAGCAGAATAGTGCCGAAGCGCAATTGAACTGGACAGAAGTTTAGTATGACCTGGCTGATCGAATTCGACAGGCTCTGGATTTGGATAGCAGCGTGAAGCAAATCATGGATGAGGCTTTGGATGGGGCAAATTCCCAATTTGATGTTGTGGATGGATTGTTATGGAAGGACAGTCGTCTGTACGTCCCAAATGTGGGTAAACAGCGGGTGGAATTGATGTACTAGGCTCATCATACCAAGTACTTGATTCACCCAGGGAGCACGAAGATGTATCGTGATATGAAGAAGTTGTTCTTGTGGCCAGGACTTAAGAAGGATGTGACACTTTATGTGGCTAAGTGTCAAACGTGCTCCTTAGTGAAGGCAAAGTTTCAGAAGCCTGTATGTTTCTTGAAGTCCTTGCCTATCTCAAAGTGGAAGTTCGATGATATTACAATGGACTTTGTACATGGGTTGTCAAGGTCGTAGAAGGGAAACGACGTCATCTGGGTGATCGTAGATCGATTGACGAAAGTGTCGCACTTCATTCCAAATAGGAAGGATGATTCGGTGGAGAAATTAGCAAAACTTTGTGGAAAACATTGTTTAACTTCATGGTGTGCCCCGTAGCATCGTGAGTGACCGAGATGGGTGGTTTACGTCCAATGACTGGAGGTTAGTGTAACAAATATTGGGAATCAAGCTGAGTTTCAGCACGACCTTTCATCTACAGACGGATGGTCAGACCGAGAGAGTCAACAGGACGATGGAAGACATGCTTCGCATGTGCGTCTTGGATTTTAGGAAGCAGTGGGAAGATCACCTGTACTTGGTGGAATTTGCTTATAATAATAGCTACCAAGCGAGCATTCAAATGACGCCCTTCGAGGCCCTTAATGATAGCATGTGTCGCACGTCATTGTCATAGTTGGAAACGGGTGAGTCGAAGCTGTACAAGCGGCAAGAAGTGGAAGATGCAACTTCGTTGGTACGAACTATTCGAGAACGATTGTTGATCGTTCAGGATCAGCAAGATAAGTACTACAATGCTAAGAATAGGAACGTTGAGTTCGCTGTTGGCGACTGAGTATATTTGAAGATTAAGTCGTTCAAGGGGATCTCACGGGTACGGCGCTTGAAGAAGCTAAGCCCGAGGTACCTTGGACCGTTTGAGGTTCTGGAGCGAATTGGCGAAACAACTTATCAATTAAAGCTATTAGTAGAACTGAGTGGTCTACACGACATATTTCACATATCGGTGTTGCGGAAGGCGGTGCAAGAGCCTTCGCAAGTGATTGCAGTCGATCAAGTACCAGTTGATAATGGGTTGACGACGAAGGTCAAGCCCGTTCATATTGAATACTCGGAAGTCAAGCGACTGCGTAACAAGGACACCAGGACGGTCAAGGTCCATTGGGACAACTGCGGTCGGGAGTTGCTCTTATGGGAGCGAGAGCAGAGCATGCTTGAGGAGTACCCAGAGTTATTCCACTCAGGTACCGTTTAAGTTTTGTGTATCTTTTCCTTTCTGTAATTTTGGGACAAAATTCTTTTTAGAGGGAGAGAATTGTAACGCCCCGAAACTCAAAAGAGGGATAGATAGTGTTTAGAGCCAAGTTTGGTTCCTAGTAAGGGTCACACGGCATGGGACACGGGCGTGTCCAGGGCCGTGTCATACTCGGGTTCGACGATCTTGACGAGTGGTCGCCGAAATGCACTCGACGAGGCGTCGAGACAGTGAACACGGCCTAAGACATGGGCGTGTCCAGGGCCATGTCCTGCTCGGGTTGTTAGCCGGGCTGTGTCGAGGGAGGAACACGGTCTGGTTCACAGGTGCGTTCTAGTTGACACAGGCATGTCAAATTTGACACGAGTGTGTTGAGAACGCGTGTCCTCTTCAGGATGTTTTTGGTCCTGTGTCGATTGAGGACACGCCCCGCAACACGGGCGTATACGTATTAACACGGGCATGTCAAGGTTAACACGGGCGTGTCTAAGCCCGTGTCCTGGTCAGGATGCGACGGTTTCAGCATTGATTGAGGCACACGGCCGTGGACACGGGCGTGTCACAAGCCGTGCTAGGCCCAGGAAATTGATTTTAAGTGCGAATCGTGGCCGTCCGTTTCCTTCTTTTGGGATCCAAGGGCCCAGGGCCGATCTTGTTGGGTTATGTCCGGGAATAGGGTTTGAAACCCTCATTACACTTGGAGCTTTCTCTTTCTAAAGCTTTAGAGAGAGGGGACAGGAAGGAATAAGGGGGAGGAGAGTTCTGGCCGCCGTTGGAGCTTCGGAGCCCCAAATCACAAATCGAGTCCAGATATACGGAGGCGCGGCCATTGCGGTGCTTTTCATCCGTCTAGATCTTCATGGAGCCAAAGAGAAACCCAAGGGTAACGATTCTCTTCTTGGACATGTGAAGTCCTCTTTCCGTTTTGCATAGGAAGTCCGCTCTCGCGAATACGCGGTGAGTGTGAGGTATTCCTTCGGGTAGACATGAATAGTACCCGTTGTTTTGCATGTAGAGTCCGGAATCGAAGAACGAACATAGGCATGGTGTGTGAAGCCTACCCGAACAAGTTGGTCTGGATCGGTGATGTTTCATTATGCATGAATGGCCGGAGAAGACTCCGCGCCGATTGTTGTTTTCGGGTTTTCTACGCTGTAGATTGCAGCAGGGAACCTTGGGGACTAACTACAAGGTGCACCCAAAAAACTAGGCAGAAGCGTGATTCTGCCATCTTGGTGGCCTGGGAGCCAACTTGCACATAACTGGGTTATGTAAAGTGTCTGATCGATTTGGGACTCGGGGATGCTTGAACCGCGTATATGGATTAAATTGACGTTGTGGTGTGAGCAACAGGTTAGGCAGAACCGTACCCGCTCTATGTCGTTCGGTTAAAGCGAATTAAAGTACGTGGTACTTGTCGTTGTCATAGATGGAGGGTCTTAGGATTAGGCCGGAAAGACTATAATGCTCACGAGATTTGCCGTCCAAGGGGCGGTGGTGAGACCGCGGATTTTGACTGGGTTCACCAAGAATGTGCCCTGAGAGCACGGGGTGTGTGGCCGTGCATTCCTACGCCTGGGATGAAGTGTAATTTCACTACTATTTGGCTATGCTAATAAAGTGCAGGGAAGGAGCATCGCCGCCTCGATTTTAGGGGCGGGGTCATTATAATTTGGTCAGCTTTAGCTGACCGCTGCTTTTGTTTGCCACCGCTACAGTGGATTGTTGCTTACAGGTGCTGCGAAGCCTATTGGAAAATAGCGGGCTGAAGCCCTGGTTGCTGAGCTGGCCCTCGAAGGCCAATGCGAATGTTTACTTTTATTCTCATGTGTGACCGGTCTGTGTGCCGATGTTTGGAAGACACTATTTGTTTAAAGTAAACTCTTGTTAGGCCATAAGGCCAAGTACTTTGTGTATTTGTACGCTCATTCCTTTTGGGTTATTTTAGTGGACATTCATGCTGTGGCTGGGTTCTTTCTTTGCAATATTTAAAATGCTTCCGCTAGAATGTGCTATGTGTAGGACGTTTGTTATTGGAAGAATGGTTTCATTTTGTAATCCTTCAGTCTGTCTGTGGTATATGAAGTCGGGCCCCGGCCGGACCTACTGCTGCATGCTATGTGATGGATAAGGGGTGTTACACAGCCGCTCTCCTGCGGAAAATAAACGTAACCTTGTTAGAAAAAAGATGGCCCCTTTGTGCGAGTTCTTGGAAAGGGAGAGGGAGAATTATACCTTCGTCGGGAAGAATTAGCGGGAGTGAGTCGAGGACTCTTTGCAGAAAGGCGACCTCGAAGTCTTTGTGGAGGAAGAATTGATGGAGGTTGGAGTCGTCGCCCGTCAAGGTTGGCGGAAGGTATGTCTCCTCACCCCGTTGGATGGGAGTGTAGGGGATGTTGCTGAGATCTCCCTTGATGAAGACGAACTTGGTGAACTAGTTATGGTTCTTATTGGCCGTCTCGTGCACCTTAAACTGTGAGTCGGCGAAGAATGCGACCCCATCATTGGTGGCACGATGGATGAATAGCTTTCGAAAAATGGCGAGATTGAACTCAATATGTTCCCTCCGTAGGAATCTCGCGAAAGCCACGAGCATAGCGATTGTATTGGGGTTCATCTGCTCGGGGATAGCCCCGAAGTACTTGAACACCTGGTGAACCTCCTACCAGAGGGGCAGGCACAGCCACACCTCGAAATGCGATATGGGGAAGGCGAGTTCGTTAGCGAAGAATGTGTTAATCGCCTCGCCCCTACTAGGCCGGCGCACAGTAAACCCTAGAAGGACATGATCTTCCACGAAGGTGAGATATTCCTGCTCCGTGGGATTCCCATCAAAGAACGGGTACTCGACGAACTGTTTTGCATATTTCAACCTCCCATCGGCATTAGCTCGCATCTTTCCCATTCTGTTAGGTCTTCGTGCGAGTGCATGTTCCAAGGAGTGTTCAAGTGGGGTATACGTCCGCAATAAAGGCGATGGGTTGGGGGTAGGTAATGGGTCCCTTTTTATCGAAAAAAGATTAACGCCTGCCGAGCTGCATACTAAGCCCAGCTCACCGACCCCCAACTCGCCAATTCCCATAACCTGTTATATCACTAAGCGAGTTGAATCTAAAGAGAAATAGTATACGCGCGAGATTAACAAGCGTTTAAATATTAATGTCAAAATTATTAAGCACAGTAGTGCGATAGTTCATAGGAAGACATATCACAGAAGTTATCTCAAGATGCGAGAGCTAAGGGGTCCAAGGGGCGAGTGCCGATAGGCTCAACTCGGGAGCCATCTCCATCTACCCCGGCCTTGCGCCCACGTCCCCGGTGGTCGGAGGGGATTGTTGAACTCGAGGACCAATTCGAGGTCCTGGTGTATGAAGCGTGGGATCTCCTGTATCCGATCCATGAGTGGTCCAGGGGAAGTCATCCCGCTAGCCGAGTCGCGCCTTACCTCGTCATCCAGCAACACGTAGTCCTGCTCGAGTGCGCGCAACCGCTGCTCGTCGACAACCCTCTTCACTCGAATCTCTCATTGTGCGAGCCCATACTTCTTGAGGATCCCGACAGTTCGCTCATCAGCTCGGCAGGCTCGATTGAGGCATCCAGGAAGTCTTCCAGCACATTAGGAGAGGGAGGTGGCGAGTGGAGGCTCGGGTCAGAGGATTCTTTGGCTTCGGATTGACCAGGAAAGCCTGTGATGATAACCAATCCAAATGAGAGACTTGGGGTTCTAAATATGGCGGGTGCTTCAACTAACTATGCAAGGAAAACATATTCTGGAGGTGTGGCCGACGGGATGAGCTCGGTTGTTCCCGAGTGGGCCGAGTAAGAGGAGAAGTGATCACCTTCTCGTGACCTGGCAGATAGGATCTTGGGTAAGTGATCAGATCTAAACTGGGAACTGGGATGTCCATACCGCCTCCCTCCATGAGTGCAGGATCGAGGGTAGGCTAGCGAGATTGTTTGCGACTCGGTGTTTTTAGCGATAGCGAGCCCAGCCTGGTGGTCCCAAAGGTAGGGGCATGGCCTCTCGCATGTCCGTTAGTGGTGGTTTGGTGGCGCGAGTCCTTCAGTGGAGAATTGACTCGCACCAAAGCGATACTTGCATCCTCGTGATGGCGAGTGTCAAGATCGGCGGGGATTTTGTCAACCTCCTTCCCTAGTTGGGCGGCCAGTTTAGAAGAGAAAGAGGCGAGTCCACAGTCCGGCATAGGGGCTCGATTGCCAAGGACGACCTCACCGGCTTTTGGGACGGATTTGACCATTTTTTCAGGCATGCGCTTAGGTGACTCCCGCGATGAATGGTTAGAGAGATAGGGCCTCAGCTCGGTAGTGCGGGAGGATTTGAACTCCCTAGCGTGGTGGAGCCTCTCTTGGAATTCCTTTGAAAGGGGCATGATGGCAAAAATCAGAAAAGTAGGCGGATTGGCAGTGCTCTCCCAGGAAGGCGGACATATATATAGCAGCTGGTGGATCCCACCAAAAGATTCCTCTTGTTCCTACCACACTCGCTGATCTCCTGGGGTTGGATGATTGTTTAAGAGCTTAGAGCAACCTCGTAAAGAGTAGGGATTGTGTACAACCCTATATCCAGTGAGTGGGAGCGCTAAGAGTCGGACTAGGCAAACCAAGCCCCGGGAGGATCGGTAGGGAGGCGGGTGCCCCGAGAGTTCCCCAGCTCGCCTGGGCTAGGGGCAGATCAGATGCAAGGCGAGAGGGTAAAGAGGGCTCGTGCGCGCCCCCTGGCCCCCGATAGATAACATGCGAGTGGGATGGTCAGTACCGCACTCGCCTTGGGTCCTATGGAGGCGGCAAGTGCTAGTCTTGTCGGTTACTCGCCACCCCAGGTGAGTGGTAATTTTGGGACCACTTGCCTAATAATACTTTTTACCATTCCACCCCTGTTGGTCTGCCAGTATCCCCTCCAAACAATGGAGTTAGGATGTTGACAAACTGATTTGGGTTGCATATATCTATTCAGAACAACGGATTTGAGCTACTGATAGACCATTTTAAGAAATATATAAATAGACGCAAGAGGGTACCATAGAAGGGAAGCTCTCCATTTTTCTCATTCCCTGATCCCCTTGCGCTTTCTAAGGTACCCTTAGGTCAGCACAGGCTAAGGAGGAGAAGCGCTCTAAGATCTTCCGGGTGTGTGGTGGGACCTCTGTGCTGGAGCCCTGAGTCAGTCTCCAGTCCTAAGCCCTCGGTCAAGCAAGCTTACCAGGAGAAGTAAGTATGCAGTCACCCATTTTTAAGGGTCTGATTTCCATAGAAGCCAGTTTCTGGTTTCAACATTAGGAGATGGGATCAGAACTCTCAGACTCTACAACTCTCCTTGATGGAGAAGGAGACTTTTCACTTCTACTCCTAGATGCTTCAGCTCTGAAGGCCGCAACTTTCTCCTTATTTAGAGTTCTGGCAGCATCTTCTTCTGCCCTTCTGGAGTTCAGCTGCATCTCATGAGACAACAACTTCCCTTCTAGAGTTCAGTTTTGAGGCATTGTGTTGGCCAGGTTACCAACCTCTCTAATGGCACAGATCTTGATATCTCATTTCTTGTTTAGAGATCTCAATAACTTATCATTATCTTATTGTTTGTGAACTGTCTGCCATAGGTGATTAGACTGTTCACTATCATGAAAAACTTTTCATAGTAGTCAGCTATGGAATCTTTCTTGTCTTGCCTGAAGGCCTCATACTACGGATTCAGGAGGGATTTCTTGTCATCCCTCACCTCCTCTGTCCCTTCCATATATACTATAAGAGAATCCTACAACTCTTTAGAAATTCTATAGTGGACCAAGTTCTGGAATGTGGAATAATCTATGATACTAATAATAATATTCTGAGCTCTTTTTTTATAGTTTCCAGAATGACTTCATCATTGGTCATTGTAGTGTATTTCTTGGGTGTCTAGATATTGGAATCTATAGCAGAGACTTTCATAAGAATGAAGGGTCGCTCTTGAACTATTATGAATATCTGGTGGTCTGAGGCTTCCATGAATAGCCTTACCTTTTCCTTCCAGATCCCAAAGTTCTCTTTCCTATATATAGGAAGTTTCATAGAACTCAACTCCTTATGGTTCTCACCAGAAACCATGGAGATAAACTTCAGCTACTCTGGGAGATTTGTTCAGACTATTAAGTCCTTTTTGAATAACCTCCACCTGAGACCACTTGAAAGTCTCTATTCAAGAGTAGCTACACAGCCAGAGGAGGGAGGGGTGAATAGGTTTTCAAGTCTTTTTGAACACTTTTAACTTAGGTTGAGTTGTGAGTTAGATTTTATTATTTGCTTTCAAGAGACGCAATAAAACACCAGAATTTATAGTGGTTCCCCTATTTAGGGTACATCCACTTTTCCCCTTCACCTATCTAGCAGTGAGAAAGATTCGGCTAACTCCTCCTTTATCTTGGATCTTTGAGCTACACCTCAGATCCCATAGGATCATATACCTCAAAGTGAAACTCACTCCCACAAATCAGAGTATAACAACTCCTACCTTAGGCTAAACCTCCCTATATTCAGAGATATCAGATCTCCTACCTCAGATCTACACAGAGATCTTACCTCAGGAACAATCCCTACCTCAAATCCTAAATAGGATCCTACAACTTAGAGGTACAACTCCTACATGTACAACCTCGGGCTCGAAGGAGCGGTTTGGGCTCAAAGAGAGGGGAAGGTAAGGCAAGATGGTCTCTTTGACAGAAGCCTACTCACTGGCGAGTGGGTCCCAGGAAAATGGCCACTCGCTGGGTTAAGGCGGCTCGCTAGGCGAGAGGGCCCCAGTGGGTCGGGCGAGAATGGCCCAGTGGCTCAGGCGAGATCCTTCCCAGGCGAGACGGACCCAGCGTGAGGGCCCAGCGGCTCAGACGAGAGCCTCGCTAGGCGAGACGAGCCCTATAAGTGTGAATTCTTGCCCGCGAGACGGTGCTCTCGTCAAATGCCGGTTCAGTTGGAACGCGGTTCACCTTTTTAGCCCTAGGTGATTTTACGCTTTTTCCCTCAGTGGTCTGCATATAACCCTTCAGAACAACGAAGTTTGGCTATTGGCAGACCCAACCAAGGGTGTTTTGGTAATTTCAGGTCGGTTCAGTTTGGTTATTGGCAGTTCAAACTCAAAAAACTATAAATAGGCCCATAGGAGTTCTTCAGAAGCACTTTTTTCCTGGGACTTTGGAAGAGTTTTCTGTGCTTTCTGAGGAGCTCCAAGCCCAGCTTTTGGCTTTGGAGGGTAAACTCTTAGAGATCTTTCGGGTAAGAAGTGGGAACTCCCTGCTGAGGCTTTAGGTCGGTTTCTGGTCCATCACAACTAGTCCGAGGACAGATCTTGGGACAAGTAGGTGTTGGCTACGCCGCTAATTTCGAACTTTCGTTGAAGTCAAATTTTGGCTTCAACAGTTCTGGTGCGGTGAGCGTGGAAGGTAGCCGATACAAGAAAGTTTTGAGTTTGGTCCTATGGGAGGAGGTGAAGGTAAAGGATCTGGTTCAGGAGGTTCCCCCTTCCGGGAAGGGGAGGCGACAAGGAAGATGTTGGAGGACTTCAGGCGAGAGGTCTTGCAGACCATCGATTTGGCCTTATCGGCAAGGAGCGAGTGGGAAACGCCTCAGGTCCCGGTGGAGGCGGTCCCGCTCTTGGGCGAGAACGCTCCTGGGCAGCGCCCCAGGAAGGATGTCCCGGCGGAGGTTGGCGAGAGGGACGTGGCCGGCGAGAACTCTTCCCAGGCCAGCGTCCCGGGAAGGAGATTCCGGCAGAAGTTGGCGAGAGGGAGGCGGCTGTGCGAGAGTTCTTCCCTGGGCATGGTCTCGCGGATCGGGCCAGCCAACCGAGGCCACGAGACGTGTCCTCTCGGCAGGCAAGTGGCGAGAGCCCTTTCAATGAGCTCATCATCTCGGCCCCGGTGCCTGAAGGGTTCTGAGAGCCCGACATGTCCTACTACTCGGGAAAAGATGACCCTATGCAGCACGTGCAGTGGTTTAAAGATGTTGTTTTGATAAGACAAATGACGAATGCCTTCAAGTGACGGCCGTTTGCCATCACGTTGAAGGAGAAGGCACGGGACTGGTTCCACCAGTTGCCGGCAAGTTCGATCTACAGTTTTGAGGATCTGCGTCGAGGGTTCCTGTTGAGGTTCTCAACATCCAAGAAGCGTAAGAAGGAGGCGGAGTGCCTGTTTGCGGTAAGGTAGAAGCAAGACGAGACATTGGGCCATTATGTTGACCGGTTTCAGGAAGAGATCCTCCTGGTACAGGAGGTCCCAGGGTACGCACTGATGCTCGCTTTCACCCTGGGGCTGAGGCAGGGATTCTTTAGCATGGAGCTGAAAAGAGTGTCCCCCTCTCTTTTGAGGAGCTGGTGGAGAGGGAGGCGAAGGAAATTAACTTCGATAGGGTCAATCCGGGTTTTGCCAGGAAGCTGGCCAGGTTGGCGAAAGATGACGTGAAGGAGCCGGGAGTAGGAAGGCAGAGGGAGCAGAGAGAAGAGAGAAGGAGGGAGGATCCCCGAGTACAGGGGCAGCAGGGACTGTATCAAGGACGGGGGGCTCGGGAGCCAAACAACCAGTTAGGTTGGAGGCCTCAGGAGGGTCTCCCCTAGGAGCAAGGAGGCGGCTTTCAGGGAAGAGACAACTTTTGCGAGCGGAGGAGTTTTGATCAGCCGACGAGGAGGAAGGAGCTGAGGGGTCACTTCCCGCACCAGTAGGAGGCAATAGAGGTCGGCCGAGGTAGAGGAGGAAGGAGAGGAGCTCGGGGAGGAACCAGAAGAAGAGGAGGTGGAGAAGGAATATGGGGCCGGGTGGCGTTGCTTTTCTGTGACGTACACCAGGAGGAGGGCCACGCGACGGTCACCTACCCAGAGTTCTTGGAGATGAGATAAGCCAGTGGGCTCGGGAGGCAGGATCCGCCGATAAGGATCTTGGAGGTGCAGCATGGGGAGACAGAAGATAGGTGTGAGGACTGGGCAGACGTAGTGACCCGGGGAGGGAGCGGGGTGATCCACGGAGTAGTTGGGATTGAGGCAACTCGTAAGGGGAGCCTCCAGACCATGTTCCGAAGGGGGGTAGCCTCGACCTCCCAGGCTCCCCCTCCGGAAGAAAAAATTACCTTTTCTTCAGCAGATATGCCAGATTATGATGAACCGTTCTGTGACACCTTGGTGATCCAGACGGCAGTAGAGAACTTCACGGTCTCTAGGTTCCTGGTGTACAACGGAAGCTCCGTGAATGTGATCTTCAAGAAGGCCTTCGATGAGATGAAGGTCGAGGGAAAGAAGGTGTTAGCTTTAGACAGACCCTTATTTGGATTTTCATGAGAAAGAAAAGAGGTATAAGGAGGGGTAGGGCTGCATGTGAAGTTGGGGGCATGTCACGGAACTGCAGGTTCGTGATCGTGGATGCCCCGAGCAGCTATAACGCCATCTTTGGGCGCCCCCTCATCAGCGCCTTTCGCTATGTACCCTCCTCGTTTCATCAATGCCTTAAGTTCTATAATGCCCTGAAACTCAAAAGAGCGACGGGAGGCGTTGTAACACCCACTATCCGTCGCATAACATATAGCAGTAGGTCCGGCCGGGGCCCGACGCCATATACCACAGACAGACAGGGTGGTTACTCAATGGAAACCATTCAACCAATCATAACATCATACACAGAGAATTATAGTGGAAGCAGTTTTATAAGTTGCTATTAAAAGAACCCAGCACCAAACATGAATGTCCACTAAACGCCGAATAGGAATGTAGTACATACACAAGTACTGGCCTTGAGGCCTTACAAATAGTTTACTCTTAATACATGTTTTCCATACCACGGCACGCAGGCCGGTCATACATGAACAAAAGCAAGTAAACACTTCAATTAGGCCTTCAAGGGCCGGCTTCGCAATTTGGGCTTTAGCCCGCTATTGACCGCTTGGTCCAGCAGCACCTGCAAGCAACAAACCACCGCACGGTGGCACACAAAAGCAACAGTCAGCAATGTTGACCAAATTATAACGATCCCGCCTCCAATTTGGGGCGGCGATGCTCCTTCCCTGCACTTATTAGCAAAACCAAGCAGTATATAAATATACATTGCATCGCAGGCGTTGGCTCGCACGACCACACACCTCATGCACTCAGGGCACATTCTCGGTGAACCGGCCAATGTCATGTCAGTTTAAGCCATATACATTCCAGACTCACCACAGCCACTTCGACGGCCAAACATATGAGCATTTTTTCTTCTTGGCATGGGTCACGTCAATTTAAGCCATAGACCGCCGAAGACCCTCATCTATGCCAACGGAAAGTTCCACGTACACTTAGGTCTCTTTAAACGAACGACATAGAACAGGTACGGTTCCATCTAACCCGTGCTCACATCGCAACGACAATTTAAGCCATATGTGCGGGTCAAACTTCTCCCGAGTCCCGTTTCCATCACACTTCACATAACCCGGCTATGTTCAAGTTGACTCCAAGGCCACCAAGTTGGCAAGATCACGCATCCGCCCAGTTTTCTGGGTGCACCTTAGGGTTAATCCCCAAGGCTCCCTGTTGCAATCTACCACGTAGAAAACCCAAAAAAACAAACAAACGCACGGAGTCTTCTCCGGCATTTATACAATGCAACATCACCGATCCAGACCAACATGTCTGGATAGTCTTCACACATCATGCATATGTCCGTTCTCGTTTACGGACTCTACACAATGGGGACTATTCATGTCTACCCAAAGGAACGCCTCAAACTCACCGCAAACTCGTGAGAGCGGGCTTCCTATGCAAAAGAAGGAGAGCTTCACATGCTCAAGAAGAGAATCGTTACCCTAGCGTTCTTCCTTGGCGCCATGGAAATGTAAGCGGATGAAAAGCACCGCACTCTCTTTGCCTCCGTAGATCCGAAGTCGGTTCGCGATTTGGAGCTCCGAAGCTCCTCCAAAGATCGGATCTAAGCTTCTTCTTCCTCCTTTGCTCTCCTATCTCTCTATACTTTAGAAAGAGAACCTCTCAAGTGAAATGAGGGTTTCAAGGGTCCAATCACGTGTATATCCAAGCACTAACAGCCCCCAGCCGTCGGATCCCGAATTAAAGAAACGAACGGCCACGATCCAGATCTAAAATGCAAAATCTGGGCTGAACACGGCCTGTGACACGCCTGTGTCCAGGGCCGTGTCCCTCATTCGCCGTCAAAATCGACGCGTCTGGAAAAACACACGGGCATCCGACACACCCGTGTTCGAGCTGACACGCCCGTGTTCCAACGGATAAGGCCGTGCGGCTAGCCATGTGCCCCCATCGACACAGCCACGAAAACAACCCGAGATTCACACGGGTCTTGGACACGCCTGGGTCCTATTTGACACGCCCGTGTCAAACCCGAACACGCCTGGGCTCCAGGCCGTGTTCACTGCCTCGACACTTCGTCGAGCAAGTTCGTCGACCACACGACACGGCCTTGGACACGCCCGTGTCCTAGGCCGTGTTCCCTCTCTCGACACATCGTCGAGCGAAAATGTCGACTCCCTAGGCCGATCGTCGACACAGGCTCGACATGCCCTGAGACACGCCCGTATCTCAGGCCTTATTCCCTGCTCGACGATCGTCGACTCCAAATTTCATCGACCTCGCGGCAAAATCGTCGAACCAGCTTGACACGCCCCGGGACACGCCCGTGTCCCAGACCGTGTGCCCCCTGCCAAATTCCAAATTTGGCCCGGAACGCCTCCCGTCGCTCTTTTGAGTTTCGGGGTGTTACAACTCTCTCCCTCTTAAAAGAATTTCGTCCACGAAATTACATAAAGGAAAGACAAGTACCAAAATTAAATTGTACCTGAGCGGAACAACTCTGGATACTCGTCGAGCATAGTCTGCTCACGTTCCCAAGAGAGCTCCTCTCGACCGCAATTGTCCCATCCGACCTTGACCATTCTGATCTCTTTATTGCGTAACCGCTTGACCTCCGAGTCCTCAATCCGCAAGGGCTTGACTTTTGTCGTCAACCCACTACCAATCGGCACTTGACCGACCGCGATCACTTGCGTAGGCTCTTGCACCGCCTTCCGTAGCACCGATATATGGAATACATCATGTAAACCACTAAGCTCCACTGAAAGCTTCAACCGATAGGATGCTTCACCAACCCGCTCCAGAACCTCAAACGACCCAAGGTACCTCGGGCTTAGCTTTTTCAATCGCTGCACCCGCGAGACACCCTTGAACGGCTTGATCTTTAAGTACACCCAGTCGCCGATAGCGAACTCCACGTTCCTGTGCTTGGCATTATAGTACTTCGCTTGCCGGTCCTGAGCGATAAGCAACCTCTCCCGAATGGTACGAACCAAATACGTAGCATCTTCCACCTCTTGGCGCTTGTACAACTTTGACTCACCCGTTTCTAACCAAGACAACGACGTGCGACACTTTCTACCATAAAGGGCCTCGAAGGGCGCCATTTGAATACTCGTCTGGTAGCTATTATTGTACGTGAATTCCACCAAATAAAGGTTGTCTTCCCATTGCTTTCCAAAGTCCAAGACACACATGCGAAGCATGTCTTCCATAGTTTTATTGACCCTCTCGGTCTGCCCATCCGTTTGCGGATGGAAGGCTATGCTGAATTTTAACTTTGTTCCCAACATTTGCTGCACTAGCCTCCAGTCATTGGGCGTGAACCGCCCATCTCGGTCACTCACAATGCTGCGGGGCACACCGTGAAGCCGTACTATATTATCCACATATAGTTTTGCCAACTTCTCCATCGGATCATCCTTCTTATGCGGAATGAAATGCGACACCTTCGTTAACCGATCTACGACCACCCAGATGGTGTCGTTTCCTTTTTGCGACCTTGGCAACCCGTGCACAAAGTCCATAGTGATGTCGTCGAATTTCCACTTCGGAATAGGCAAGGACTTCAGAAATCCTCCCGGCTTTTGGCATTCCGCCTTTACCAAGGGGCAAGTTTGGCACTTCGCCACGTAGAGTGCCACATCCTTCTTCAAATCCGACCACCAAAATAGTTTCTTGACATCGCGGTACATCTTCGTGCTCCCAGGGTGAATCGAGTACTTGGTATGATGTGCGTCGTACAACAATTCCACCCACAAATTGCCCACACTTGGGACGCACAGACGACCGTCTTTCCAAAGTAATCCGTCCTCCACAACGAATTGGGAATTTGACCCATCCAGAGCCTCTACCATGAACTGCTTCATATGGACATCCATATCCAAAGCCTGCCGAATCCGTCCAGCTAGGTCATATTGAACTTGAGTCCAATTCAATAGTGCTTCAGTACTTGCTTGCTTATCCATGCAAGAAATCTCCAACGCCTCCAACTCCCGAACCAACCGCTCATCATGCACCGATAGCCAATTGGCTTGAGCTGGGGCTCGGCGACTCAACGCATCCGCAACCGCATTGCCCTTACCAGGCACGTAGTGGATCTTAAATGTATAGTCCCCCAGGAACTCCATCCATCTACGCTGCCGCATATTCAGATCTTTCTGATCAATCAAATACTTCAGGCTCTTATGATCAGTGTAGATATCAATCTTCACACCGTACAAATAGTGTCTCCACAGCTTCAAGGCAAAAATCACGGCCGCTAACTCCAAGTCATGGACCGGATAATTCCTCTCGTGCACTTTCAGCTGTCTCGAGCCATAGGCTATCACACTTCCGTATTGCAGTAACACGCAACCCAAACCGCTGCCCGAGGCATCGCTATAAATCTCATAACCTTCGGTCCCACTCGGCGAACTCAGCACAGACGCTGTGGTCAACCGACATTTCAACTCCTCAAAAGCTCGCGCGCACTCCGGCGTCCAAACGAACTTCTGATCCTTCCTCGTCAAAGTAGTGAGAGGTAACGCTATCCGCAAGAAGTTCTCTACGAAGCGCCTATAATAGCCTGCAAGCCCTAGAAAGCTCCGTACTTCCGCTACCGTAGAAAGCTCAGGCCACTCCCGTATCGCAACAATCTTCGCCGGATCCACCGCAATACCTTCCCAACTCACTATATGACCGAGGAATGCCACTGAGGACAACCAAAACTCGCACTTCGAGAACTTGGCGTACAATTGATTCCTCCTTAGTGTCTCCAAAACCAAATGAAGATGCTTGAAGTGATCTTCCTCACTCTGCGAGTACACCAAAATATCATCGATGAAGACGATCACAAAATGGTCCAAGTACTCCCTGAAGGTCCTGTTCATCAAATCCATGAACACTGACGGCGCATTAGTCATCCCAAACGGCATGACCGTAAACTCGTAATGCCCGTATCTCGTACTAAACGCTGTCTTCGGGATATCACTCTCCCTTATTCGCAGCTGATAGTACCCGAACTTGAGATCCAACTTCGAGTACACCATCGACCCGACCAACTGATCAAAAAGATCATCGATCCGGGGGATCGGGTACTTGTTCTTCTCCGTCAACTTGTTGAGCTCCCGATAATCAATACATAGCCTCAAGCTTCTGTCCTTCTTCTTAACAAAGAGGACCGGCGCGCTCCAAGGTGAAGAACTTGGACGCACAAACCCTTGCTCCAACAAATCTTGAAGTTGCACCTTCAGCTCCGCCATTTCCTTAGGCGCTAGCCGATACGGAGATCGTGACACAGGCTTTGCACCTGGCACTAGCTCAATTGTGAAATCTATCTCCTGCTGCGGCGGGGCCCCAGGAAGATCTGCGGGGAACACATCAGGGTACTCAGCTACCACTAATATACTATCCAACGTAGGCTTTGGCTTTGCAACCTCCACTAATGTAAAGAATAGCTCTACACCAGCACGAACCGCCTTCACCACCTGAAGAGTAGACATCAATGTCTTGCTCGACCCTTTTAAGCCCGTAAAAGTCGTCCCACGACTTGCTCCCAGCTTGACTTCCTTGCGACCGCAATCAATATAGGCTTGCTGCTCCGAGAGCCAGTCCATGCCAAATATAACGTCGAACTCCACCAACGGAAGTAACGACGCTTGCAGATCGAAATCTTGATTCCCAATGCGAATCTTAACGCCACAAATTCTATCCGCGCGCATCGAACACCCATTAGGCAACAACACATCCAACTTGTCCTTCGCCATTGAAGAAGGTACTCCGATGCGTGATATAAATCCTTCGGACAAGAAGGAGTGTGAAGCTCCTGTATCGAAGAGTGCTCTTGCCGGATTTTCACAAATCAAAACAAATCCTAAACAAGCAGTGGTAAGGTAACATGTGCATAACAAGTATTTAAAGAAATTAACTTGCTATAAATTAACCCGTACCTGTCACCACATCCGCCTGTTTGATGGCCTCCTGTTGGCCAAGATTATACACCCTTGGTTGGGCCGGAGCATAATGGGACGCGGTTGACTCCACCGCCTTGCCCTTCTCTTCATAAGTTGCTCCCGGCTTCCTTTCGGACTTGGGACGTCCGCTCCAACAATCGCGGGCAAAGTGCCCCGACTTTCCACAAGTAAAACATGCACCCGCGGTTCGACCCATAGTCTCCCCAGAAGCACCAGAATGGGGGGCTAGACCCAAAGTCCTAGCCGTTTTGTAGAACCTTCGATAGCTGGACTTAAAAGTAGTTGGCACCTTGAACTCAGATTTCTTATCACCCAAGCCTTTCTTTGCTTGTACATTCTTCATGTCCTTCTCCAAGGACCGGGCCGTGTTGACCAGGGTCAAGAAGCCTTGCGTCATAGGCCCCGAGAGTAGTAACCTCAAATCATCTCTCAACCCTTCGTAGAATCGATTCGTCTTGCGCTCCTCATCCGCGATGGTGGAGCTAGCATACCGACTCAATCGAGTAAACTCGTGGAGATATTCATCCATGCTACTCTCTCCTTGAAGCAGCTTCAGGAACTCATTTTCCATCGAAATCCTCTGAGTAGAAGGGAGGTACCTTGCCAAGAACAGTCCCGAGAACTCTTCCATCGGGACGTCTGTAAGTTGTCTACCTCTCAAATGATGCAGCTCCAATCCTTCCCACCACAATCTCGCTTCACCGTCCAGAAGGAACGTAGCAATAGTGGTCATTTGCCACTCCTCCGTCTCTGTTGCTGTCATGACTCTCTTCACCCTGGAGAGCCAGTCTTCAGCTTGAGATGGGGTTCCCAACCCCGAGAATACCGGAGGATTAAAGCTCATGATATGTTTGAGCTGTCTCTCGGTTGCCCTCCTTGGCACCAATGGTTCCTCTACTACCTGCTCCACTCTTCTCTGCTCAGCCGCTTGCAGCGGTACCTTCTCCATGGCAGGAGCGGGCTGCTGTATTTGCCTTGCAGGCTGCGCATTAATCATGGCAAACATTACTTCGGCCACCAATCGTATGGTCTCAGCCAATGGAGGTGTTGCAGGAGCTTCATTAGGTGCACTGCTAGCCTTAGAAACTCGACGTTCTGACGGCCCAACACCACTTCTGGTCACCTATTGTGGTACAAAACACCGTTAAGCGACCAAATAAAATTGCAAACAACTATTATAGGAACACACAGGTTCCCCAAACACGTGTATTTTCATTCCTAAGTGGACATTTATGGGTTCTTTTACTGTTATAACGATGACGCACACACATGTGCTCACCACCCCTTAAAAAGAATTCGTCCACGAATTCAGCTTAAGCCCGACCAAAACCAGTAGTCTGATACCAAATAATAACACAGGTCGGAGGATCGAAACCTCCCTCTGATACCAAAATGTAACACCCCCTATCCGTCGCATAGCATATAACAGTAGGTCCGGCCGGGGCCCGATGACATATACCACAGACAGACCGGGTGGTTACTCAATGGAAACCATTCAACCAATCATAATGTCCTACACAGAGCATTCTAGCGGAAGCAGTTTTGTAAGTTGCTATTAAAAGAACCCAGCACCAAGCATGAATGTCCACTAAACACCCAATAGGAATGTAGTACATACACAAGTACTGGCGTTAAGGCCTTACAAATGGTTTACTCTTAATACATGTTTTCCATACCACGGCACGCAGGCCGGTCATACATGAACAAAAGCAAGTAAACACTTCAATTAGGCATTCAAGGGCCGGCTTCGCAATTTGGGCTTTAGCCCGCTATTGACCGCTTGGTCCAGCAGCACCTGCAAGCAACAAACCACCGCACGGTGGCACACAAAAGCAACGGTCAGCAATGCTGACCAAATTATAATGATCCCGCCCCCAATTCGGGGCGGCGATGCTCCTTCCCTGCACTTATTAGCAAAACCAAGCAGTATATAAATATACATTGCATCACAGGCATTGGCTCGCACGACCACACACCTCATGCACTCAGGTCACATTCTCGGTGAACCGGCCAATGTCACGTCAGTTTAAGCCATAGACATTCCGGACTCACCACCGCCACTTCGACGGCCAAACATATGAGCATTTTTATTCTTGGCATGGGTCACGTCAATTTAAGCCATAGACCGCCAAAGACCCTCATCTATGCCAACGACAAGTGTCATGTACCCTTAGGTCTCTTTAACCGAACGACATAGAACGGGTACGGTTCCATCTAACCCGTGCTCACATCGCAACGATAATTTAAGCCATATGCGCGGGTCAAATTTCTCCGAGTCCCGTTTCCATCACACTTCACATAACCCGGTTATGTTCAAGTTGGCTCCCAGGCCACCAAGTTGGCAAGATCACGCATCCGCCCAGTTTTCCGGGTGCACCTTAGGGTTAATCCCCAAGGCTCCCTGTTGCAATCTACCACGTAGAAAACCCGAAAAACAAACAATCACACAGAGTCTTCTCCGGTATTTATGCAATGCAACATCACCGATCCAGACCAACATGTCCGGATAGGCTTCACACATCATGCCTATGTCTGTTCTCGTTTA
Organism: Platanthera guangdongensis; assembly: GCA_039583875.1. Classification (NCBI taxonomy): domain Eukaryota; kingdom Viridiplantae; phylum Streptophyta; class Magnoliopsida; order Asparagales; family Orchidaceae; genus Platanthera; species Platanthera guangdongensis. Next base: position 131,840,072 of record CM077164.1, read on the forward strand.
CGGACTCTACACAATGGGGACTATTCATGTCTACCCGAAGGAACGCCTCAAACTCACTGCAAACTCGCGAGAGCGGGCTTCCTATGCAAACGAAGGAGAGCTTCACATGCTCAAGAAGAGAATCGTTACCCTAGCGTTCTTCCTTGGCACCATGGAAATGTAAGCGGATGAAAAGCACCACACTCTCTTTGCCTCCGTAGATCCGAAGTCGGTTCGCGATTTGGAGCTCTGAAGCTCCTCCAAAGACCGGATCTAAGCTTCTTCTTCCTCCTTTTCTCTCCTCTCTCTCTATACTTTAGAAAGAGAACCTCTCAAGTGAAATGAGGGTTTCAAGGGTCCAATCCCGTGTATATCCAAGCACTAACAGCCCCCAGCCGTCGGATCCCGAATTAAAGAAATGAACGGCCACGATCCAGATCTAAAATGCAGAATCTGGGCCGAACACGGCCTGTGACACGCCCGTGTCCAGGGCCGTGTCCCTCATTCTCCGTCAAAATCGACGCGTCTGGAAAAACACACGGGCATCCGACACGCCCGTGTTCGAGCTGACACGCCCGTGTTCCAACGGACACGGCCGTGCGGCTAGCCGTGTGCCCCCATCGACACAGCCACAAAAACAACCCGAGACTCACACGGGTCTTGGACACGCCCGTGTCCTATTTGACACCCCCGTGTCCTTTTTGACACGCCCGTGTCAAACCCGAACACGCCTGGGCTCCAGGCTTTGTTCACTGCCTCGACACTTCGTCGAGCGAAGTTCGTCGACCATACGACACGGCCTTGGACATGCCCGTGTCCTAGGCTGTGTTCCCTCTCTCGATATATCGTCGAGGGAAAATGTCGACTCCCCGGGCCGATCGTCGACACGGGCTCGACACCCCCTGAGACATGGCCGTGTCTCAGGCTGTGTTCCCTGATCGACGATCGTCGACTCCAAATTTCGTCGACCTCGCGGCCAAATCGTCGAACCAGCTTGACACCCCCGGGGACACGCCCGTGTACCAGGCCGTGTGCCCCCTGCCAAATTCCAAATTTGGCCCGAAACGCCTCCCGTCGCTCTTTTGAGTTTCGGGGCGTTACAGGCGTTTTGAGCCAAGTTTGGAATTTGGCAAGGGGCACACAGCCTGGGACACGGGCATGTCCCAGGGCTTGTTGTGCTCGAGTCGATGATCTGGTCGAGAGATCGACGAATTTTGGAGTCGAAGATCGTCGAGCAGCGAACACGGCCTGAGACACGGGCGTGTCCCAGGGCGTGTCGTGCTCGAGTCGACGATCTGGTCGAGAGGTCTATGAATTTTGGAGTCGACGATCATCGAGCAGTGAACACGACCTGAGACACGGGCGTGTCCCAAGCCGTGTCTTTCTCGGGTGGTTGGCAGAGTTGAGTTGGGTGCGAAACACGGCCTGGAGCCCAGACGTGTTCAGGTATGACATGAGCGTGTCAAATGGGACACGAGCGTATCCAAGACCCGTATGCTTCTCGGGTTGGTGTTGGTCCTGTGTCGATGGAGGAACATGCCCGGGAACACTGGCGTGTACTCGATGACATGGCGTGTCAGGTCAAACACGGGCGTGTCGGGTGCCCGTGTGCATTTCGGGACGCGTTGGGTTCGACGACGAATGGGGAACATGGCCCCGGACACGGGTGTGTCACAGGCCGTGTTCGGCCCAGATTTTTGGATTTCAATGGCGAATCGTGGTCATTCGTTTCCTTATTTTGGGATCTGATGGCTGGGGGTTGTTCCTGCTAGGATATACCCGGGAATAGGGTTTCAAATCCCTTATTTCTTTCACTTAGTCTCCTTTTAAAGTCCAGAGAGGGGAGAGCAAGGAAGAAGAAAGGAGGCTAGATCCGGTCACTGGCGGAGCTTCAGAGCTCCAAATCGCGAGCCGACTTCGGATCTACGAAGGCAAGTAGATTGCGGTGCTTTCCATCCGCATACATTTCTATGGCACCATGGAAAAATGATAGGGTAACGATTCTCACCCTACGACATGTGAAGTTCTCTTTTCCTTTGCATAGGAAGCCCGCACTCGTGAGTTTGCGGTGAGTTGAGGCGTTCCTTTGGGTAGACATGAATAGTCCCCGTTGTGTACATGTAGAGTCTGTAATCGAGAACGGATATAGGCAAGATGTGTGAAGCCTACCCGTATAAGTTGGTCTGGATCGGTGATGTTGCATTGCATGAATGGCCGGAGAAGACTCCGCTCGAATGTTTTTTTTTTCGGGTTTTCTACGTGGTAGATTGCAACAGGGAGCCTTGGGGATTAACACCAAGGTGCACCCAAAAAACTGGGCAGATGCGTGATTCTGCCTACATGGTGGCCTGGGAGCCGACCTGAACATAACTGGGTTATGTGTTGTGTGTTTGATACGGGACTCGGGGAAGCTTGACCCGCGCAGACGGCTTAAGTTGACGTTGCGGTGTGAGCAACAGGTTAGGCGGAACCGTACCCGATCTATGTGGTTCAGTTAGAGATACCTAAAGTACGTGTTACTTGCCGTTGGCATAGATGGAGGGTCTTAGGCAGTGGCCAGAAAGATCAAATGCTCACGAGATATTGTCATCCAGGGGGCGGTGGTGAGTCAGCGGACTTTGACCGTGTTCGCCGAGAATGTGCCCTGAGAGCACGGGGTGTGAGGCTGTCTATGCCCATGCCTGTGATGAAGTGTTTATTCACTATACTGTTTGGTTATGCTAACAAATTACAGGGAAAGAGCATCGCCGCCCCGATTATGGGGGCGAGATCGTTATAATTTGGTCAGCATAGCTGACCGTTGCTTTTGTTTGTCACTGTTGCGGTGGATTGTTGCTTGCAAGTGCTGCGGAGCCGAGCGGTAAATAGCGGGATAAAGCCCGAGTTGCTGAGCCGGCCCTCGAAGGCTAAATTTTGAGTGTTTACTTGTTTATTCATGTGTGACCACCCTGCGTGCCGTGGTATGGAAGACACATTTTATTTAAGTAAACAATTATAAGGCCTTAAGGCCATTGTACTTGTGTATTGTACTTCATTCCTATTGGGTTTTGTAGTGGACATTCATGCTTGTGGCTGAGTTCTTTAATTTGCAACTTTTAATAATTGCTTCCGCTATAATGTCTCTGTGTAGGACGTTGGTTATTAGTTGGATGGTATTCCATTGAGTAACCACCTGATCTGTTTGTGGTATATGACGTCGGGCCCCGACCGGACCTACTTCTATATGCTATGTGACGGATATGGGTGTTACAATTTGGTATCAGACTACTGATTTCGGTCAGGCTTAAAATGAATTCGTGGATGAATTCTTTTTTAGGGGTGGTGAGCACATGTGTGTGTGTCATCGTTATAACATCAAAAGAACCCATGAATGTCCAGTTAGGAATGAAATACACATGTTTGAGGAACCTGCGTGTTCCTATAATTGTGTTTTGCAATTTTGTTTGGTCGCTTAACGAGGTTTTGTACAACTATATGTGACCAGAAGCGGTGCAGGGTCGTCAGACCGTCCAGTTTCTGAGGCTAGTAGTGCACCAAATGATGCTCCTGCAACACCTCCCTCGGCTGAAACCATACGATTAGTGGCCGAAGCAGTGTTTGCCATGATCAATGCGCATCCTGCAAGGCAAATGCAGCAGTCCGCTCCTGCGATGGTGCAGGTTCCGCTTCAAAGGGATGAACCGAGAAGAGTGGAGCAGGTAGTGGTTGAGCCTTTGGTGCCGAGGAGAGCAACTGAAAGACAGCTTAAGCACGGTATGAGCTTTAATCCTCCGGTGTTATCGGGGTTGGGAACTCTATCTCAAGCTGAAGACTGGCTCTCCCGAGTGGAGAGAGTCCTGACAGCTAATGAAACGGAGGAGTGGCAGATGACCACTATAGCTACATTCCTGTTGGACGGGGATGCGAGGCTGTGGTGGGAAGGTTTAGAGCTGCATCTCTTAAGAGGAAGGCAACTTACGGATGTCTCGATGGAACATTTCTCGAGACTGTTCTTGATAAGGTACCTCCCTTCAGCGCAGAGGATAGCATTGGAGAATGAGTTCCTAAAACTGGTGCAAGGAGAGAGTAGCGTGGATGAGTATATCCACGAGTTTACTTGGTTGGGTCGGTATGCTAGCTCTACGTTCGCGGATGAGGAGCATAAGACCAACCGTTTCTACGAAGGTCTGAGGGATGACTTGAGGCTACTGCTCTCGGGGTTGATGACACAGGGCTTCTTGACCCTGGTCAACACGACCCGGTCTTTGGAGAAGGACTTGAAAAATGTGTAAGCAAAGAAAAGCTCTGGTGATAAGAGGACAGAGTTCAAAGTGCTGGCTAATGCAAAGTTTGGGTATCGCAAGTTCAATAAGAAGGCTAGGACTTCGGGTCCAGCCCTTCTTCTGGTGCTTCTAGGGCGACTACGGGTCGGACCCCGGGCGCATGTTTTACTTATAGGAAGCCAGGGCACTTTGCCCGTGACTGCTGGAGCGGACGTCCCAAGTCCGAAAGGAAGCTGAGAGCAACAAATGAAGAGAAGGGCAAGGCGGTGGAGTCAACCGCGTACAATTATGCTCCGGCTCAACCGAGAGTTTATAATATTGGCCAACAGGGGGCCATTAAGCAAGAAGATGTGGGGACATGTATGGTTTAAATTTATATCAAGTCAATTTTTAAATACTTGTTATGCGCATATTACCTTACCACTGCTTGTTTAGGATTTGTTTTGATTTGTGAGAATCCGGCAAGAGCACTCTTTGATACGGGAGCTTCACACTCCTTTTTGTCCATAGGTTTCATATCGCTCATCGGAGTACCTTCTTCAATGGCGAAGGACAAACTGGATGTGTTGTTGCCGAATGTGTGTTCGATGCACGCGGAGAGAATCTGTGGCATTAAGATTCGTATTGGGAGTCAGGAGTTCCATTTGCTAGCGTCGTTACTGCCGTTCGTGGAGTTCGACGTAATATTTGGAATGGACTGGCTCTTGGAGAAGCAAAATTTTATTGATTACGATCGCAAGGAAGTCAAGGTGGGAACAGGTCGTGAGATGACTTTTATGGGCTTGAAAGGGTCGAGCAAGACTTTAATATTTGCTCTTCAGGTGGTGAAGGCGGTTCGTGCTGGAGCAGAGCTGTTCTTTACGGTAGTGGAGGTTGCAAAGCCGAAGCCTACGTTGGATAGTTTTTCAGTGGTAGCTGAGTACCCTGATGTGTTCCCTGCCGATCTTTCTGGAGCCCCGCCTCAACGGGAGATTGATTTCACGATTGAGCTAGTGCCAGGTGCGAAACCTGTGTCATGCTCTCCGTATCGGCTAGTGCCTAAGGAAATGGCGGAGCTGAAGGTGCAACTTCAAGAATTGTTGGAGCAAGGTTATGTGTGTCCAAGTTCTTCTCCTTGGAGCGCGTCGATCCTCTTTGTTAAGAAGAAGGACGAAAGCTTGAGACTTTGTATTGATTATCGGGAGTTGAACAAGCTAATGGAGAAGAACAAGTACCCGATCCCAAGGATTGATGATCTATTTGATCAGTTAGTCGGGTCGACGGTGTACTCAAAGTTGGATCTCAAGTCTGGTTATTATCAGCTGAGGATAAGGGAGAGTGATATCCCCAAAACAGCTTTTAGTACTATATACGGGCATTACGAGTTTACGGTCATGCCGTTTAGGCTGACGAATGCGCCGTCGGTGTTCATGGATTTGATTAACAGGACTTTCAGGGAGTACCTAGACCACTTTGTGATCGTCTTCATCGACGACATTTTGGTGTACTCGCAAAGTGAGGAGGATCACTTTAAGCATCTGCATTTGGTGTTGGTGATGCTGAGGAGGAATCAATTATACGCCAAGTTCTCCAAATGCGAGTTTTGGTTGTCCTCAGTGGCATTCCTTGGTCATATAGTAAGTGGAGAGGGCATTGCGGTGGATCCGACGAAGATTGTTGCGATACGAGAGTGGCCTGTGTTGTCTACGGTAGCGGAAGTCCGAAGTTTTTTGGGGCTTGCCAGCTATTACATGCGCTTCATGGAGAACTTCTCGTGGATAGTGTTACCCCTCACTACTTTGACGAGGAAGGAGCATAAGTTTGTTTGGATGCCGGAGTGCACACGAGCTTTTGAGGAGTTGAAGTGTCGGTTGGCCACGACGCCTGTGCTAAGTTCGCCGAGTGGGACCGGAGGTTTTGAGATCTATAGCGATGCTTCGTGCAGTGGCTTGGGTTGTGTGCTGCTGTAGCATGGAAGTGTGATGGCGTATGGCTCGAGACAGCTGAAGGTGCACGAGAGGAATTATCCGGTCCATGACTTGGAGTTAGCGGCCGTGATTTTTGCCTTGAAGCTGTGGAGGCACTACTTGAATGGGGTAAAGGTCAATATCTATACCGACCACAAAAGCCTGAAATACTTGTTGGATCAGAAAGATCTAAACATGCGACAGAGGAGATGGATGGATTTCCTGGGGACTACACGTTCAAGATCCACTATGTTCCTGGGAAGGGCAATGTGGTTGCAGATGCGTTGAGTCGTCGGGCCCCAGCTCAAGCCAAGCATTGGAGATCTCTTGCGTAGACAAACAGTCGAGTACTGAAGCGCTATTGAACTGGACGGAAGTTCAGTATGACCTGGCTGATCGGATTCGGCAGGCTTTGGATGTGGATAACAGCATGAAGCAGCTCATGATAGAGGCTTTGGATGGGTCGAATTCCCAATATGAGGTTGTGGATGGATTGCTTTGGAAAGACGGTGGTTTGTGCGTCCCAAATGTGGGCACTTTGCGAGTGGAATTGTTGACGAGGCGCATCATACAAAGTATATGATTCACCCGGGGAGCACGAAGATGTACCGCGATGTGAAGAAATTATTCTGGTGGCCAAGACTGAAGAAGGATGTGGCACTGTATGTGGCGAAGTGTCAGACATGCGCCTTGGTGAAGGCAGAATGCCAAAAGCCGGGAGGATTCTTGAAGTTCTTGCCTATTCCAGAGTGGAAGTTTGATGACATTACTATGGACTTTGTGCACGGGTTGCCAAGGTAGCAAAAGGGGAACGACATCATTTGGGTGGTCGTAGATCGTCTAACGAAGGTGTCACACTTCATTCCGCACAGGAAGGATGATCAGGTTGAGAAATTGGCAAAGCTGTATGTGGACAATATTGTGCGGCTTCACGGTGTGCCCTGCAGCATCGTGATTGACCGAGATGGGCGGTTCATGTCCAATGATTGGAGATTGGTGCAGCAGATGTTGTGAACAAAGCTGAGTTTCAGTATGGCCTTTCATCCTCAGACGGATGCTCAGACCGAGAGAGTCAATAGGACAATGTAAGACATGCTTCGCATGTGCGTCCTGAACTTTGGGAAGCAGTGGGAGGACCACCTATACTTGGTGGAGTTCGCGTACAATAATAGCTACCAGGAGAGCATACAAATGACGCCCTTCGAGGCCCTTTATGGTAGAATATGTCGTACGCCGTTGTATTGGTTGGAAACGGGCGAGTCAAAGTTGTACAAGCGACAAGATGTGGAAGATGCTACTTCGTTGGTGCGAACCATTCGGGAAAGGTTGCTAATCTCTCAAGACCGCCAGGCTAAGTACTATAATGCCAAGCACAGGAGCGTGGAGTTCGCTGTTGGCGACTGGGTGTACTTGAAGATCAAGCCGTTCAACGGTTTCTCGCGGGTGCGGCGCTTGAAGAAGCTAACCCTGAGGTACCTTGGACCGTTTGAGGTTCTGGAGCGGATTGGCGAAGAAGCGTATCGGTTGAAGCTATCAGTGGAGCTTAGTGGCCTACACGATGTATTCCATATATTGGTGCTACGGAAGGCGGTGCAAGAGCCTTCGTATGTGATCGCGGTGGATCAAGTGCCGGTGGATAATGGGTTGACGACGAAGGTCAAGCCTATACGCATTGAGGACTCGAAAGTCAAGCGGCTACGCAACAAAGAGATCAGGATGGTCACGGTCCGTTGGGATAATTGTGGTTGGGAGGAGCTCTCGTGAGAGCGAGAGCAGACCATGCTTGAGGAGTACCCGGAGTTATTTCACTCAGATACCGTTTAAGTTTTGTGTTTATCTTTCCTTTATGTAATTTCGGGGACGAAATTCTTTTAATAGGGGGAGAGTTGTAACGCCCTGAAACTCAAAAGAGTGACGGGAGGCGTTTTGAGCTAAGTTTGGAATTTGGCAGGGGGCACACGGCTTGGGACACGGGCATGTCCCAGGGCGTGTCGTGCTCGAGTCGACGATCTGGTCGAGAGGTCGACGAATTTTGGAGTCGACGATCGTCGAGCAGCAAACACGGCCTGAGACACGGGTGTGTCCCAGGGCGTGTCGTGCTCGAGTCGACGATCTGGTCGAGAGGTCGATGAATTTTGGAGTCCACGATCATCGAGCAGCGAACACGGCCTGAGACACGGGCGTGTCCCAGGCCGTGTCCTTCTCGGGTGGTTGACCGAGTTAAGTTGGGTGCGAAACACGTACTGGAGCCCAGGCGTGTTCAGGTATGATACGGGCGTGTCAAATGGGACACGGGGTGTCTAATACCCATGTGCTTCTCGGGTTGGTGTTGGTCCTGTGTCGATGGAGGAACACGCCCGGGAACACGGGCGTGTACAAGATGGCACAGGCGTATCCGGTCAAACACGGGCGTGTCGGGTGCCCGTGTGCATTTCGGGACGCGTCTGTTTCGACGGCGAATGGGGAACACGGCCCTGGATACGGGCGTGTCACAGGCCATGTTCGGCCCAGATTTTTGGATTTCAATGGCAAATCGTGGCCGTTCATTTCCTTATTTTGGGATCCGACAGCTGGGGGTTGTTCCTGCTGGGATATACCCGGGAATAGGGTTTCAAATCCCTCATTTCTTTCACTTAGTCTCCTTCTAAAGTCTAGAGAGAGGGGAGAGAAAGGAAGAATAAAGGAGGCTAGATCCGGTCACCAGCGGAGCTTCAGAGCTCCAAATCGCGAGTCGACTTCGGATCTACGGAGGCAAGGAGATTGCGGTGCTTTCCATCTGCATACATTTCCATGCCGCCAAGTAAAAATGCTAGGGTAACGATTCTCACCCTAGGACATATGAAGTCCTCTTTTCCTTTGCATAGGAAGCCCGCTCTCGCGAGTTTGCGTGAGTTGTGGCGTTCCTTCGGGTAGAGATGAATAGTCCCCGTTGTATACATGTAGAGTCCGTAATCGAGAACAGATATAGGCATGATGTGTGAAGCCTATCTGTATAAGTTGGTCTGGATCGGTGATGTTGCATTGCATGAATGACCGGAGAAGACTCTGCGCGAATGTTTTTTTTTCGGGTTTTCTACGTGGTAGATTGCAATTGGGAGCCTTGGGGATTAACTCCAAGGTGCACCCAGAAGACTGGGCAGATGCGTGATTCTGCCAACATAGTGGCCTGGGATCCGACCTGAACATAATTGGGTTATGTGTTGTGTGTTGGATACGAGACTCAGGGAAGCTTGACCCGCGCAGACGGCTTAAGTTGACGTTGCGGTATGAGCAACGGGTTAGGCGGAACCGAACCCAATCTATGTAGTTCGGTTAGAGAGACCTAAAGTACGTGGTACTCGCCGTTGGCATAGATGGAGGGTCTTAGGCAGTGGCCAGAAAGACCAAATGCTCACGAGATATTGCCGTCCAGGGGGCGGTGGTGAGTCAGCGGACTTTGACCGTGTTCACCGAGAATGTGCCCTGAGAGCACGGGGTGTGAGGCTGTGTGTGCCCATGCCTGTGATGAAGTGTTTATTCACTATACTGCTTGGTTATTCTAACAAAGTACAGGGAAAGAGCATCACCGCCCCGATTATGGGGTGAGATCGTTATAATTTGGTCAGCATAGCTGACCGTTGCTTTTGTTTGCCACCATTGCGGTGGATTATTGCTTGTAGGTGCTACGGAGCCGAGCAGTAAATAGCGGGCTAAAGCCCTAGTTGCTGTGCCGGTCCTCGAAGGCCAAATTTTGAGTGTTTACTTGTTTATTCATGTGTGACCGGCCTGTGTGTCGTGGTATGGAAGACACATTTTATTTAAGTAAACAATTGTAAGGCCTTAAGGCCATTGTACTTGTGTATTGTACTTCATTCCTATTGGGTTTTGTAGTGGACATTCATGCTTGTGGCTGGGTTCTTTAATTTGCAACTTTTAATAATTGATTCCGCTAGAATGACTCTGTGTAGGACATTGGTTATTAGTTGGATGGTATTCCATTGAGTAACCACCCGGTCTGTCTGTGGTATATGGCGTCGGGCCCCGGCCAGACCTACTGTTATATGCTATGTGACGGATAAGGGTGTTATAAGTTCAACAACGGAGGGGTGCAGGTTAGGATCAGGGGGGACCCGAAGGTGGCGATACAATGCTACGTGACGACAGTCAACACCGTATCTTGGATAGCAGAGACAGAACAGCTGGAGAGGGAGATGGCAGAGCAGGACGAGGTTGTCGGAGAGGAGGAGGTGAGCCTGGAGGAGGCGAGGGAAGAGATTGAGGAAGTGAGCCTGGAGGAGGCGAGGGAGGAGATTGAGGTGGATCAAAGAGGAGGAGGTGTGTAAGAGGTCCAGAGGGACGAAGAGTCGAAGCTGCAAGATGGTCGGCAGGTGGAAGGAGTAGGAGAAGGAGTCAAGAGGGAGGTCCTGAGAGGCATGGAGGTTGAGCAGCAACAGCATGAGAGCCTGGGGGAGGCGATGGAAGTCGAGGAAGCAGGAGGGGAGGAAGAGTATTGGCAGGAGGAGGGAGCAAGAGTCGGCTAGGAGCAGTTGCGGCTGGAGCCGGCTGGAGAAGTGGTGGAGATGGAAGTCTTCACAAGCGCCGGCCAGGTGCAAAGGGTCCGGATCAGTGGGGGCTTGAGCCCGAGGACCAGGAGCGAGTCCGGGATTGCATCCAGAGCAATGTCGACATCTTTGCTTGGAGCGCGGCTGACATGCCGGGCATCGATGCAGATGTGGCCTGCCATCACCAGAACTTGGACCCGCGGACGCGCCCCATTCGCCAGAAGATGAGGGCCATCGCTACCAAGCTGGAGGAGCTCATCCGCGAGGAGGTCAAGAAGCTTCTGGAGGCTGGCTTCATCTCGGAGATCCAGTATCCAGGCTGGATCTCTAATGTGGTAATGGTAAAGAAAGGGGGAGGGAAGTGGCGCATATGTATTGATTTTTCCTTATTAAATAAATCATGCCTCAAGGATTGCTACCCCCTGCCTAGAATCGACGCGCTGGTTGATTTAGCCGTTGGTTTTTATATTATGAGTTTTTTGGATGCTTTTTCAGGTTACCACCAGATCTGAATGCACCCTCCTGATGTCAAGGACATCTCCTTCAACACGAGGGATGGATGTTTCAGCTATAAGATGATGCCCTTTGGGTTGAAAAACACAGGGGCTACATACTAGCGCATGATGGATCGAGTTTTCCACGGTCAAAGGGGGAGGAACCTGAAAGTCTATGTTGACGACCTAATGGTCAAAAGCAAGTGTGTGGACTCGCACCTTCGGGACCTGGAGGATACGTTTGCCACCCTGCGGAGGTTTAAGATGAGGCTGAACCCCTTGAAGTACATCTTCAGGGCGAGCCGCGGGAAGTTCCTTGGGCATCTTCTGACCCCGGCAGGGGTGGAGCCTAACCCGGATAAGGTGAAGGCCATCCGGGAGCTGGAGTCACCACGTAACGCCAAGGAGGTCCAGCGCTTGACAGGCAAGCTAGCTGGGATAAGCAGATTCCTCTCTAGGTCGGGAGAAAAGTGCTCGTCATTCTTCAAAGTGCTGAGGGGTACTCAAAGATTCCAATGGACGACCGAGTGCGAAGAAGCTTTCCAAATGCTAAAGAGGCAGCTCTCCCTGGCTCCTCTACTTCAAAGCCCAAAGGAGGGGGAGGACCTAGCCTTGTATCTCGGAGTAGGAGCAGAGGCCGTGAGCTCTGTCCTGGTCAGGGAAGAGGGGAAGAAGCAATTGCCAATCTACTATGTTAGCAGTATCTTGGAGAAGGCGGAGCTCCTCTACCCCCATCTTGGAAAAGCTGGTGTATGCTTTGATCATTTTGGCCAGGAAGCTCCGGACGTACTTCCAAGCGCATTCAATCAGGGTGGTAACAGATCATCCTCTTCCCAAGATTTTTGAGGTAGTGGAGCACTTAGGCAGGTTGGACAAGTGGTCTATCAAATTGAGCGAGTTTGATATCTCATTCGTGCCAAGGCTCTCCATTATGGCACAGACGGTGGCTGACTTCTTGGCAGACTATGTTGTTGAGGTCGGGGCTGAGGAGCCGTGGCCGCAGGAGGCGTGGAAGATGATGGTTGATGGGGCCTCGAGAAAGCACTCCCTCGGAGCAGGTGTGGTATTGATAAGCCCTTAGGGGGTCACTATAGAACAAGCAGTGGTCTTGCACTTCCCAGCGACTAACAACTAGGTGGAGTACGAGGTCGTGATAGCCGGCCTTCGTTTGGCGAAGGAACTCGAGATCCAGGATGTGGAGGCTTTTACGGACTCGCTGGTGGTGGCATCACAGATCCGAGGGGAGTTCGAAGCTCGGGATCCCACCCTTGTGAAGTACTTATCAAAGGTGAGGGGGATCATCAGAGGGTTCCGGACGTTCTCAATTCAACATGTTCCAAGGGAAGAAAATATAGCTGCCGATCGATTTGTGTTGAAGTATCAGACCGGGCGGCTTAGCGGTCTGATCCAGCGGTTTGTTGACCGAGCGGTCTGGCGGTCTCTCTGGTGCCTGGAGACCGGGCGGTCTATCGGTATACCTCTGCGGCCTGTTCTATCCTGCTGGAGTTGCCGAGCGGTTAGCCCATCTGTCTAACCGCGCGGCCTTTGCGGTCTCCATTATTCTAGCCGCCCAGTACTGTAAATGTTTAGTCCCACATTGTTTGTATTCTCTCTTTCTTATCTCCTCCATTCTATATAAGGGAGGCCATACCTTTGTATATGATATCTTTTTTGGATAATAAAATTTCAATTATTCAAAAGTTTATTCGCTTGTCTTCTACTTTTCGCTTCTTTTCTCTACTTTCTAACATGGTATCAGAGGACACGGTCATTTCCCTCTGATTCTGTGCGCTCTCTGTTGTTCGCGGCTTGTTTTCCGCACTCTGCGACTTGCTTCGCGACTTGGCTTCTCTCTGTCCGCGCGGCTTGTTTCTATCCGCACGGCTTGTTTCTGTCCGCTGTCCTGTTCGCGCGGCTTGCTTCTTCTTCTCTTCTCCTACTGCTCTTTGTCGCAGCGACCTGTTTCCTTGTCGCCGCGCTCCTTGTTCTTTCCTCCCGCTCCGACTTCCTAGTCGTTGCGGTCTGTCCCTATCCGCGTGTGTTGTCTCTCTACTCGCGGCTTTCTGCTGTGATCTGCCTGACCGTGCGGGTTATTCCTTTCTTACCCGTATCTTGGTCGCGGTCACCTGCTCTTCTCCTCTCTGCTGTTCGCTCGGCCTTTTCAGTCCGCGCGACCTCTTCCCCCTGTGCCTTTGCCTGTTTCAAGCCGCTACTGTTCGCACGGCTTCGTCTGTTTTCTAACCGCTTCAGTTCGCGCGGCTTCTTCTGCTTGCCGGGTTCTATGACTACCTCCGGTCTCACCACTACTCCTGCAGCTCCTTCTCCTCCTCCTCCTTCGGGCAACCTTGGCACTCTGTCCAAGCTTGTTGGCTCCAACTATCCCGATTGGAGTGTTTCTTTCACCTTTCTCCTTCGTTCTCAACGCAAGCGTCATCACCTCACCGATGACCCTCCTCCTCGCACCTCTCCTGAGTTTGATGACTGGGATGCGAGTGATGCTCTTGTTCGCACCTGGCTGGCCAACAGCCTTTCTGATGAGTGCCTTCCCGTCATTCGCCATGATGAGACGGTCAAGGCCGCATGGCTTCACCTCGCTGCTCTTTATTCTAAGGGGGGTCAGACGTCACGCATTTATACTCTCTATGCGGACCTCTTCGCCCGCCCTTCCATGTCCCCAGCTGCGGCTTATCAGCAGGTTCAGGCTCTTGGGGCTGAAATCCTCCAGAATCGCCCCTTCTCCGCAGACTTGGCCGACCAGCACAAACACTTCCAGGAACTCCTGGTTGTTTGTTATCTTCTTCGTCTTCCCGACTCTTATGATATGATCCGCCAGCAGATCTTGGGTGAGGCGGAATCTCCTACTTTGGATGCCACTGTGGCTCGCATTGCCGTCGTTACTTCGCTCCTCCAGCGGCCTCTGTTGGCCTCCCCCCCTTCCCAGGACTCCTTTGCTCACCAAGCTCAGCGGGGGGGCCCTAGTGGCCGTGGCTCCTCTGGCATACGGGGTTCCTCCCGGTTCTTCTGCTCTCACTGTGGTCGTACTGGCCATTCTGTTGACCGCTGCTGGCAGAAACATCCTCATCTTCGCCCTTCCGGTGATGCTCCTTCTTCGGCCTCCGCCTCTTCTAGGCCGTCTGCCTCTGTGGCCACGACGTCAGGTAGTGCCCACGTCGTTACCCAAGGTAAATGGCTGATTGACTCCGGTGCCACCAATCATATGACGGGCAACCCTCATTGCTTCTCCCGTCTTGAGACCCATGACCGCTTACCCCCGGTTCGTGTGGCGGATGGTTCCCCTTCTCCGGTTCATGGGACGGGCATGGTTCAACTCACTCCTTCGCTTTGCTTGGAGGATACCCTCTATGTCCCGAAGTTCCCGTGCAATTTGTTATCAGTTACTACTTTATGCCGGCAACTTCAGTGCTCCGTTTTATTCACTCCCACTACTTGTTCTTTTCAGGACCCGAGGACCCAGCGGACGATTGCTACTGGGACTGAGAGCGGCGGTCTCTACTTCCTCGACGATGTTTCAGCTCTTTCTGCCTACTCCTCCTCCACTGATCTCCTTCAGTGGCATCTTCGTCTTGGACATCCTCCTCCTCGGCTCATTCGTCAGCTTCTGCCCCACTTACCTCCCACCAGTTCTCCGCTCAACTGTGATGCGTGTCAGCTTGGCAAACATCATCGCTCCTCCTTCCCACCGAAGCAAGGCCATGGCTCCTCTCGCATTTTTGATCTTATTCATTCTGATGTATGGGGTCCTGCTCCTACCCTCACAGTTGGTAGGGGCAGTTCCTATTTTGTCACTTTTATCGATGATTTTACTCGATGTACCTGGGTGTATCTATTAAAGGATCGCTCTGAGCTATTTTCTGTTTGGCAATCTTTTTACTTTATGATTAAGACTCAATTTGCTATTTCTATTAAAGTCTTACGTTCTGATAATGCCAAAGAGTATCTGTCTCATGAGTTCTCTGCGTTCTTTCACCAACACGGCCTCATTCATCAAACGACTTGTGTTTACACCTCCCAACAGAATGGGGTGGCGGAGCGTAAAAACCGTCACCTGCTTGATGTTGCGCGTACTCTCATGACGCAGATGCACGTCCCTCGCTCCTACTGGGGCTACGCTGTGCTTCTCGCTTGCTATCTCATCAATCGCATTCCCTCCACGGTCCTCCACGGCCGGACTCCCTTCTCCCTTCTCTACCCCCACCAGGAACCTTTTCCTCTTCCTCTCCGTGTCTTTGGCTGTACGGCCTTTGTTCACGCTACCTCCGCTACCCGCGACAAGCTTTCCCCCCGTTCCACCAAGTGTGTCTTTTGGGGTACTCTACCACTCAAAAAGGCTATTGCTGCTTTGACCCCCTTCTCCGCAAGCAGTTTGTCTCCGCAGATGTGACCTTTTTCGAAAATGCTTCCTATTTCTCTCCTTCCTCTTCTCTTCCTTCTCTTCCTTCTGATATCTCTGTTTCTTCCACACCTCTTCACGTTTTCCCACCTTCGTCTCCTCCTCCACCCACTCCTTCCCAGTCCGTCTCCCCACCCACCCCTCCACCCTCCTCTCCGCTGCCGTCTCTCTCTAGTCCCGGGCCAGCCTTCTCCGCCACGGACGCTCCGGTTGCTGACGCTCCTGTCGCCGACGCTCCCGATGATCTGGATGTTCCCATTGCCCTTCGCAAAGGGGTGCGGGCGTGTACTCAACACCCGCTCACGGCTGTTGTTTCTTATGATCAGCTTTCTCCTTCTCGCAGGTCATTTGCCTTGGCTATCTCTGCTACTTCTACTCCCCGTACCTACCAGGAGGCTCTCGCTCTCCCTCATTGGAAGTCTGCCATGGATGAGGAGATGGCTACTCTTACTGAACGGGGTACCTGGACACTGGTTCCTCCTCCCGTGGGCACTGATGTGGTTGGCTGTCGCTGGGTCTTTGTTGTGAAGTTTCGCCCCGATGGCACTGTGGATCGCTACAAAGCCCGGCTGGTGGCCAAGGGATTTACTCAAACTTATGGCGTTGATTACTTTGATACCTTCTCTCCGGTTGCTCGCCTCAGCACCATCCGGGTTCTCTTTTCTGTGGCCGTTAACCGGGCTTGGGCTATTTCCCAGCTTGATGTGAAGAATGCCTTTCTCTATGGCGATCTTCAGGAGGACGTCTATATGGAGCAACCTCCTGGGTATGTTGCTCAGGGGAGACACGTGTCTGTCATTTGAGGAAGGCCATTTATGGCCTAAAGCAGAGCCCTCGGGCATGGTTCGAAAAATTCAGTGGTATTGTGGCAACCATCGGCTTTCAAAGGAGTTCGGCCGATCACTCCTTGTTCATTTGCAAAACGGCCTCGGGACTGGTGGTTTTAGCCGTGTATGTGGATGATATTCTCCTTACTGGTGATGACCAAGATGGGGTGGACTTGACGAAGAAGCACCTCCGTCAGCACTTGGTCACGAAGGATATGGGCTCTCCAAAATACTTTTTGGGGATAGAAATCTCTCGGAAACCTGACTCCTTGGTTCTCTCTCAACGGAAGTATGCCCTTGATCTTCTTCAAGAAGCAGGCTTGACAGGTGCCAAACCAGCTCATCTTCCCATGGCTGTTGGAGAGGACAAAACGTGGACGGATGAATCGCCTCCTCTATCTGATGTCACACGGTACAGACGTTTGGTAGGCAAACTCATCTATCTCACGGTGACTAGACCCGACATCGCCTACGCTGTAGGAAAGGTCAGTCAGTTTATGCAAGCTCCCAGGGAGTGTCATCTTCAGTCCGCCCTGAAGATTTTAGAGTATATCAAAGCAGCACCGGGCAGAGGGTTACTCTTCTAGAAGAATGGCCATCTGAGGGTTGAGGCCTACTCAGATTCCAGTTATGCAGATGACAAAGGAGATCGTAAATCCACGTCAGGTTTTTGTACCTTTGTTGGAGGTAATCTCGTAAGTTGGAAGAGCAAGAAACAGTCTGTTGTTTCCAGATCCAGTGCCGAAGCAGAATACCGGAGTATGGCGTCAACTACGTGTGAGTTAAAGTGGTTGCGGGCTCTCATGCTTGACCTGGGCGAGGTATATGATTGTCCTCTCCCTATGTTCTGTGACAACAAGGCCGCTATACACATATCCAGGAATCCGGTCTTTCATGAGAGAACGAAGCATATAGAGGTTGACTGTCACTTCATTCGGGAGGAGATTTTGAAGAAACAGATTTGTACTCCTTTTGTCACCTCTGACAAGGAGTTGACAGATATCTTCACCAAGCCGGTTTCTACTTCCTTCTTCCGCATTTGTGACAAGCTGGGCATGATTGATATCTATGCTCCAGCTTGAGGGGGAGTGTTGAAGTATCAGACTGGGCGGCTTAGCGGTCTGATCCAGCGGTTTGTTGACCGAGCGGTCTGGCGGTCTCTCTGGTGCCTGGAGACCGGGCGGTCTATCGGTCTACCTCTGCGGCCTGTTCTATCCTGCTGGAGTTGCCGAGCGGTTAGCCCATCTGTCTAACCGCGCGGCCTTTGCGGTCTCCATTATTCTAGCCGCCCAGTACTGTAAATGTTTAGTCCCACATTGTTTGTATTCTCTCTTTCTTATCTCCTCCATTCTATATAAGGGAGGCCATACCTTTGTATATGATATTTTTTTTTGATAATAAAATTTCAATTATTCAAAAGTTTATTCGCTTGTCTTCTACTTTTCGCTTCTTTTCTCTACTTTCTAACAATTTGCTAAGTTTGGACCTCGGGGAGGAGGGACCTTGACTGAGCTATTTCGACCGGCTATCGAGGAAGGAGAGTTGATGGAGGTGGATCGGCGACCCTCGTAGGTGGATCCATTGGTGGCCTTCCTAGCCACTGGCGAGCTTCTAGAGGGGACCAAGGACGAAAAAAGCTTCAGGCACAAGGAGGCTCACTACCTAATGCTGGAAGGTGGGTTACATTGAAAGATGTTGTCAGGGCTCCTGGCAAGGTATGTGACCGAGGAAGAGGTCCCAAGGATCCTGGAGGAAGTGCATTCAGGTGAATGCGACAGTCACTCAGGGGGAAGGACGTTGGAAGCAAGGGTGGTAAGGCAAGAGTATTTCTGGCAGACCCTGAGTAAGGATGCAGTTGAGTTTGCGAGGAGGTGCCGGAAGTGTCAGCTATACGCCCCCTCCAACTTTTGCCTGCTCAAAGGCTCCGAAGCATCACAACACCATGGCCTTTCGCCATCTGGGGGATGGATTTAGTCGGGCCTTTCCCTCCGGCTAGTGGAAAAAGGAGGTTCCTCCTAGTCATGATTGACTACTTTTAAAAGTAGCTAGAGGTCAAGGCATTGGCCAAGGTCACCTCACAGGTCATCCAGAATTTTGTCTGGGGGGAGATCATATGCAGGCACGACCTCCCTCAGGCGATCGTAAAAGACAATGGGCCCCAGTTTGCCAGCGAAGATTTCATCATCTTCTGCGCTCAGCTGGGGATAGACCTTAGATTTGCCTCCGTACATAACCCCAGGAGAAACAGCCAGGTGGAGGCGGCCAACAAGATCATTTTGAATCTACTCAAGAAGAAGGTGGAGAACTTGAGGGGAAGTTGGGTGGAACAGCTCCCCTCAGTATTGTGGCCTTGCGGACAACCCCGGACATGGTCACCAGCGAGACCCCCTTCAAACTTTCCCATGGATGTGAGGCAGTCCTACCCGTGGAGTTTGAGGTTCGATCCCTACGAGTCGCGGTCGCGGGTGACGGGGATGAGGCTTGGAGGTTGGAAAATAAAGGAGGGCTACGCCTCTCATTGGATATGTTGGAAGAGAAACGTGATGTCGCAGCTATCAGGCAGGAAGAGATCAAACGAAGGATGGCAAAATACTTTGAAAAACATATCAGGATCAAGCAGTTCGCGGAAGGAGATCTGGTGCTGAAGAAAGTTGATGCTGCGGGGAGATCTGCCCCCGTGGGTAAGCTCAACTCAAATTGGGAAGGGCCTTATATTGTCGAGAGGGTCCTGAGAACGGGAGGTTACCACCTCCAGGATGTGGATGGTAGGTCCATGAGCCACACCTGGAGCAGCGACGACTTGAAGCGCTTCTACCCATGAGAAGGGAGAGTAAAAATTATAATACTCAAAGTCAAATTTATTGTAATATGATTCTCAAATTAGTTTTGCTTTTACCTATCGTGAGATTCTAACGGCAGGAAGATGGGACTTTTGCACTACCCCGAGCCTGGCTCGGCCCCAGGTAGACCCGCTGCGTAGACTCTCATTAGTTGGCAGGTCCGAAGGCTCGCCTCTGGGGGTAAGGGACCCCGAGCGCGGCTCGGCCCTAGGTAGACCCACTGCGCAGGCTCTCATTAGCTGTCAGGTCCGAAGGCTCGCCTGTGGGGGAGAGGATTAGTTCTTGGAGACTTGCACTACCCCGAGCCTGGCTCGGAACCCGGTAGACCCGCTGCGCAGGCTCTCATTAGCTGGCAGGTCCGAAGGCTCGCCTGTGGGGATAAGGGACCCCGAGCGTGGCTCGGCCCCAGGTAGACCCGCTTTGCAGGCTCTCATTAGCTGGCAGGTCTGAACGCCTTTGGGGGAGAGGATTGGTTCTTGGTTCTTGGAGACTCTTGCACTACCCCGAGCCTAGCTCGGCCCCAGGTAGACCCACATCATAGGCTCTCATTACCTGGCAGGTCCGAAGGCACGCCTGTGGGGGGTAAGGGACCCCGAGCGCGGCTCGGCACTAGGTAGACATGCTGCGCAGGCTCTCATTAGCTGGTAGGTCCGAAGGCTCGCCTGTGGGGGGAGAGGATTGGTTCTTGGTTCTTGGAGACTCTTGCACTACCCCGAGCCTGGCTCGGCCCCAGGTAGACCCGCTGTGCAGTCTTTCATTAGCTGGCAGGTCCGAAGGCTCGCCTGTGGGGGTAAGGGACCCCGAGCGCGGCTCAGCCCCAGGTAGACCCAGTGCGCAGACTCTCATTAGCTGGCAGGTCCGAAGGCTCGCCTGTTGGGGAGAGGATTGGTTCTTGGTTCTTGGAGACTCTTGCACTACCCCGAGCCCGGTTCGGCCCTAGGTAAACCCGATGCGTAGGCTCTCAATAGCTGGCAGGTCTGAAGGCTTTCCTGTGGGGGTAAGGGATCCCGATCGCGGCTTGGCCCCAAGTAGACCCGCTACACAGGCTCTCATTAGCTGGGAGGTCCGAAGGCTCGCCTGTGGGGGAGAGGATTGGTTCTTGGTTCTTGGAGACCCTTGCACTACCCCGAACCTAGCTCGGCCCCAGGTAGACCCGCTGCGCAGGCTCTCATTAGCTGGCAGGTCCGAAGTCTCGCCTGTGGGGGTAAGGGACCCCGAGCATGGCTCGGCCCCATGTAGACCCGCTGCATAGGCTCTCATTAGCTGACAGGTCTGAAGGCTCGCCTGTGGGGGAGAGGATTGGTTCTTGGTTATAGGTTTTTGGTTCTTAGTTCTTAGAGACTTTTTGTACCACCCCGAGCCGGGCTCGATCCCCGGTAGACCCGCTGCCTAGGCTCTCATCAAGCTGGCAGGGTTATAAGCTCACTCGATGGCAGAGTGGTTGGGGAGACCTCCTTAAGGAGCATCCCTACTTAATCTCATGAAAAATAAATTTTGGGAGGCAAAGAATGGAGCAGCGCGAGTGGAGGCACTCCCAGCTGGCGGCCTCGGGGATGGTCTCGCCTACGGCGACTGGGCACTCACATAGGACAGAAGGCTCGGCCTAATAATAGGGGAGCAAGTTAAATTACTAGAAGTCACTCGCGCTGGGAGTACCCTGAGGCGAGACGAGAGGTTACAACAGTTGGTCTCACACGTAAATGAGATGAGGGAAGTGACGACTCGCGCTCTGAAAAAAGTCAACTCTCCAACGAAGCGGCGAGACAAGACGCAACACTGTCTTGCGTGCGTGAGCACATCAAAGTGTCGTCTCGCAGTAAGCAAGATAAAGCAAAGTGAAAAAAGTAAAGGTGAGTCGGCAAGACGGGTGGATAGCACCGTCTCGCAGACAAAAACAAGCCAATAAATCGTTCTACAGAGTGTAAAATGAAGAAATAGAACAGAAGTGTACATTTGATCAATATCAGTTCATCACAAATGTCATCAATACATTTTGGATCACAAAAAGAAACTCAAAAAAGTTTAAGTTATACAGCAGCAAAAAAAAGAGCGGGAGAGGGGTCCGGGATCTCGCAGGCAGCATGTCATTCTTCCCCGATGAAAGAAGAATCCTCGCTCTCCATGCCATAGAGCTGGGGGACCAGATCGCGAGCAGTCACCATCTCGGAGTCCTCCTTCACGACCCCCAGCTCCTTCATCATTTTTAGTACCAGCTCCGCCATCATGATTCTGGCATCTTGGCACCGCTCCTCAACTTCATCCAGAGAATATCGAGGCAGAGAGGCCGAGAGGGGTTCGCGGCGAGACGACAAAGCGATGTTGTCCTGAAGGTGAGTGTTCTGGGCTTTCAAATCCTTAATCTCCTCCTCCAGGGCCGCCATGCGCGAGTGCATCCGCTCCGTCGTCTCGACATCCTGCGAGAAGCCCACTCATTAGTAAAGAGTATTTAAAAAGAATAATCCAAGGATAAGTTTTAAGGCTTACCACGCCGCCCTGAGCTTTCGCGAGGAGGGTCTTGGCAACATATAGCCTTTTCGCCAGGACCACCTCGGTGTCTTACCACTTCTTATTGGTATAAATCAGGCGGCGGGAGGTGCGATGCGAGAGCTCCAAGGTACGTAGTTGGGCGTGGGAGGACTTCAGGACGAGGTCTCGCGAGGACTCATTCTCGGGGGAGACTGCCTCAAGAGCACCATAAAGGCCATAGCCCACAGAGAAGACATGGCTGGTAGGAACCTCCTGCTCTTTCCAAGAGGGAAGGAGGGTGGAGATGGACACGCGATTGACGTCCTTTTCCCACACCAGAACGGGGGCGCCGGCACCATCTTGGATCGCGGGGCCCAGGTTGAAGTTGGGATGAGAAGAGGGGGCTGAGAGACTGGGAGAAGCAGGCTCGTGAGATGTATCGATGGCGGGCTGATTAGATATGACTGCAGGCCGATCGGGTAGAGCCGTCTCGCGGGCAGGCGAGACGACATGAGAGGGAGGGGAGTGGGGCAACTGGGAGTCCCCTATAGAGATGGGGCTCAAGGACCTCGATATTTCCTTCTCCTTCAGGGCCTTCTTTTTCCCCTTGGAGATGACCATGACTTTCTTCATATTTTATTTGGGAGGGCTAGAGCGAGAGGGGGTCGTGTTGCCTGCAGGCCTCTTCGGAGGAGCAGGAGTCAAGGACCCTCTCGCCGCCGCGCTGGTGAGACTGAGACCCTTGCTAGGTTGGATGTTGCTCTTGTAGGGGGGTGGACTGGAACGACTCGCTCCCCCAAAAAAGAGGCAAGGAGGTGATGAGATGGCGAGATGAAAAAATAATCAAACACAAGACAAGAGAGCGAGAGTACCTTCGCCAGGGAGCACTGGAGGCAGCTAGTCGAGGCCTCGCCACAGGAAGTTAACCTCAAAGTTTTTGCCAACGAAGAAGTCGTACAGCAGTTTGTCCGTGCCGCCCACCTGCGGGGACACGTAAAAGATCTCGGCGGGTGACACAGGCGCAAGTGGGACGCCCCCAAAGTTTCCGCGGATGAAGACAAATCTGGTGAGCCAATGATGATTTTTGTTTGGCATCTCGCACACCTTGAGCCCTTGCCCAGTAAAGTATGAGACGTCATCGGCATTGGCGTGGTAGATGAAGAGCTTGCGGAAAACCGTCAAGCTGAACTCGATGCGCTTCCGGAGCATGTAGCAGGTGAAAGCGATTAATACCGAAATAGCATTCGGGTTAAGCTGCGTCGGGACTATGCCAAAGTACTTCAAGACCTGTTTTACCTCCGGCCAGTGGGGCAATCTCAACTCCGCCTCGAAGTGCGAGACAAGGAAGGCGAGTTCTCCTGGGTAATAAGTGTTGATTGCCTCCCAACCTTGGGGGCCGCGATTCAAGCCCCTCCTTCATGTACTCGCAGACGAAGTGGCGGTAGTCTTCATCAGGAAGCCTGTCGGGAGGTAAGTCATGTTCGGTAAAACGCTTCCCACAGTGACTGCGCCCCTCGCCTTCCTCAACTTTGTTCTTCCCCATTTTTTAGCGAGACAGATGTTGGCGAGAGGGTTGAGAGAGAAGAAGAAGCGAGAAGAGAAGAAGAAGCGAGAGGAGTAAAAGAGCGAGTGGGAGCGGCGAGACGGAAGAATCAAGAGGTCAAAGACTTGGACGCAGCAGGGATGAAGGTGCAGATATTCTTCCACTCCAGGGGGGCAAGAGTATTTATAGCGGATGTAGTAAAATGATTAAATAGGCGGGAAAAACGTATATGGGAAGGGGAAGAGTCGGCCAGTGGTTTATTCTCTCTCTCCTAAACCTCGATTCGTGTGGACCATCACAATAAAAGGACAAAATAAATGAATTAAAAGAAATTAAAGGAAATGAAGAAATTAAATTAGCAGGAATAAATATTTAAATATACCATCCCGCATAAGGCGGGCACCATGTTCTCAGACATTGTCGGCGAGATGGTAGCATAATGTATTACACAATTATTACAACATTAAAATACAAAAACAAAGAAGAAAGAGCGAGACGAATTAATAAAGCGGGTCGAGCAGGGCAGTACTTAATACAGGAACCATTTCCAGCGGCCACCGCGAGCCCCCGTGCAAGTGGGCCTACTGTGTGAGTGGAAGGCGCGAACAACACCAAGCCCACTGCGTGCGAGACGGAGTTGCGCGTCGACCTCGCCGATAATGGCCTGAGGGTTGGTCCCCTCAACCTCTATCCCAGTATCAACCTCGGAAGATAGGTGAGCGCATTCAGTCTCCAGTCATTCGATTCGCCTATCAGCCACTGCCTGTCCTGCTCCAACTTGCTGATGATGCGCGCGTGCTTCCGGAACATCTCAGCGGTCTTGCGCTTCATCTCCAGTGGGTCTGCGGGGTCACACAGGTAGTCTTCAATCTCATCTATAGGAGGAGGGGGCGAGACGGCGAGTCGCCTAAAGAGCTCCACAGCGGCCGAGTCAGTCTGGACGCCTACGCAAGGAGTGGAGGGGCAGGGTGAGAGAGGCTCTCGCAGGAGGGTGTGGGAGTAGCGAGTAGGACATCGAAGCGAGAGGGAAGGTTTTCTACCAGGATGGCGGGAGGTCCCAGCGGCCTGAGAAGGGTCGTCTCGCCTCTCGTTAGGGGGAGTAGATGGCGGAGTAGAAGGCTGTGGTGAGTCAGTTTCTTCGCGATGGGCCACAATGTCATCCCGTGGACTGACTGGTTGGTGTAGAGGCACGGGGGCTCCCTGAAGAAGCAAAATTGTAAACAAGCAGATATGGATGAAAAGATAATAGGGGAGAAAGCGAGAACTCACCTCCTTCTCTTTAGGAGATGTGGGAGGAGGAGAGGGGCGGGTCTCCAGGACAGCGTGAGATGGCCCCTCGGCCGAGGAGGAAGCACCGACTGTCTTTACCTTCTTCTGGCAAGGCGAAGAGGACGGTAAGGAGGGTGGGATACGAGACAGAGTCTTGGTCAGAGCGTCCACATTGGCCTTATTCTGCTTACACACCATTACAAGACGCTCGCGAAAACTCTGGCTATGAGACATGATTGCAATAGGACAGAGGCAGGAAGGAGTGTGAAAAGGGGGATTTCTATATGAAGCAGGAACACTATATTTATAGGCTCCGGTGTGGGGCCTAACCATAGATTCCCTCATAAATACGCTCATAAATACGCTTTAATGACACGAGCCTCGGTTGGACTTTATTTCCGAGCTTAAAATAATCTCAAAAAGAGCGGGGATTGTGTACAACCTCGGGCTCGAAGGAACGGTTCGTGCTGGAAGAGAGGGGAAGGTAAGGCAAGATGGATTTTTTGACAGAAGCCTACTCACTGGCGAGTGGTTCCTAGGAAAAGGGCCACTCGTCGGGTTAAGGCCGGCTCGCTAGGCGAGAGGGCCCCAGTGGGTCGGGCAAGAAGGTCCCGGTGGCTCAGGCGAGAGCCTTCCCAGGCAAGACGAACCCAGCGAGAGGATCCAGTGGCTCAGGCGAGAGCCTCGCTAGGCGAGACGAGCCCCATAGGTGGGAGTTCTCGCCAGCGAGACGGTGCTCTCGCCAAACACCGGTTCAGTTGGAAGGCGGTTCACCTTTTTAGCCCTAGGTGATTTTTTGCTTTTGCCCTCGGTGGTCTGCATATAACCCTTCAGAACAACGGAGTTTGGCTGTTGGCAGACCCAACTAAGGGTGTTTTGGTAATTTCAGGTCAGTTCAGTTTGGTTATTGGCAGTTCAAACACATAAAACTATAAATAGGCCCATAGGAGTTCTTCAGAAGCACTTTTTTCCCGGGACTTTGGAAGAGTTTTCTGTGCTTTCTGAGGAGCTCCAAGCCCAGCTTTTGGCTTTGGAGGGGAAGCTCTCAGAGATCTTCCGGGTAAGCGGTGGGACCTCCCTGCCGAGGCTTTGGGTCGATTTCTGGTCCTTCAAAACCAGTCAGAGGATAGAGCTTGGGACAAGTAGGTGTTGGCTACGCCCCTCATTTCAAACTTTCATTGAAGTTAAATTTTGGCTTCAACACTAAACTCAGCCTTTATAACACATGCTTACAACTCAGATCAACATATGATCTTACATATTGAGTAAAAGGATTGATGATGATTGACTCCAGAGAAATAGTTCTCTGAGTCGCCTTCCTGAACTGAGAAATCCAGACCAAACTCTTCACAACAGCAAGACATTAGATCTTCAAAGTAGTTCTGCCTGTGCTGAGAAGAACTGATGTAGAGCTCTGTATCTTCAAGCTTTTGATGTAACAATGTTGTAAGCAGTGACTTTGAAGATGAACAGTAACTTTTGAATGCTCTGCTTCTTTTGTTCTTACAAAAAAATGATTTCTGAACTTGTTGAAGAAGACTTTGATATTTTTAATTCTTGATCCCTTCAATCAGCTAGCCATTTTTTGTATTCAGAAGAGCTTCTGTAAATCCGAGAGAGATGGATTTACTAACTTGATGAAGAGGATTATTGTTTAGAAAAAGAAAAAGCTCTTTCTTTAATTTCTCTATAAAAGGTCTTTTTATGTCCCGCCGTCCAACGACTCATTGATCTGTATAGGCAAGCCGAACTAGGTAACTGTAAATTTACTTTAGCTTTAATTGTTGTACAGAAGGAATTCAACGCCATTTGTCTTCTAGCGCACAAGTTGCACAATATTTTAATTTGGATCACGTCAGCATGGCTCAGCACTTGTGGACTTGGCATTTTTCAGTCAATTTGCACAGGCATTGAGTGAAGCTTTGTGACTTAATTCAAAAACACATGGCAGAAAATCTGTACCCTAAGGCATTGAGTGAACCTTCATCACTCAATGCATCTGACTTAAATGACGTAACTAATAAAGTGTTGAGTGAGCCTTCAGCACTCAACACTTTTGGACTTGACAAAATTCTTCTGGTTGAAGGCGTTAAGTGAAGCTCTTTTACTCAACACCTCTTGACTTTGTTGAATTATTGATGAGGCATTGAGTTACCCTTCTTCACTCAACGTTTCTGTACTTGGATAGAATTCCTTTTGAGTAGGCGTTGAGTGAACAACCTTCACTCAACGCTTCAGGACTTAGCCAGAATTGAGTCCAGCAACACTAAGGCTTTGATTGCTTGATGTTTTGTCAATGCTTTTAGCCTTTTGGGCGTTGAGTGAACTGAATTCACTCAATGCATCTGGACATAGCCTGATTTCTGCTTTTCCAACATCCTGTCTTGAGTCCAACTAACATTGTGACCCTAACAACCTGTCTAATCAAAGAACAGTAGACAACCTGCATATATTGAACTTTGAACATGTATCAGATACAATCATGTGTATACTATTGAACTGAGGGCCTTCTTCAAATCTGGGAGATTGTGATCACCGGACCTAACATTAGTGGAGAGTAGGGACTCTGCTAGGGCATGAGATTGCAACTCCAATTTAGTTTTCTTCTTTTGATTTGCTTAGGAGGGCCACCCGCTTCCAGTTAGATGTGGTGTGTGTTTCCCTCGATTCATTGCGAACCTCCGGGTCGATCGTGTCCGTCCCCGACATAAATATCCATTAGTGAAATGTCGCGCGAGTCTATATTTAGGCATGCTGTGTGAAGTCTACTTGAGGTGATAAGCCAGGATCGATGATGCTTTTTGTGATATGCATAGTGATTAGCCCTAGGTGCGCCAATGAGAATGATCTGTAATATTGGTCGTAGTAATGGCAAGAATTCATGGGCTTTATTTGTGAATGCATCGTCCCTAGGAGGGTCTGTATTACGCCCGGTAAAATGATATTCTTATTGTCTTTTGTAGAATGGGTGGATTCCGCATCACATTGTAGTTGTGTTATATCCATATCACAATGTTTTAGGACAAAGAATAATGTTATACTCCCTATCACGCCCCTTTGAACAGTTGCAGACTATTTTCCCCCGTTGTCAAATCGTTTGGATAGTTGTGGACTATTCTCCTTCCTATCACGCTCTTATGGATAGATATGGAGTTTGAGCCTCTCTATCGGTCTCTTTGTTGCGAGACCTTTTACTCCTATCGTTACAGTTGAGCACAAAAGGCAAACGCATGCCTCTCTTCATGGGTCATACAACTTTGAGTGTTTTTTTACCGCGCGCATGATGTCATTGCTACGGGGAGCCCTTGCGTGCCCCTTTATTCTTTGTATTTTTTGCTTTGGTTTTCATGCATACTTATAGGAGAGCGATGCAATCACCCTGGAGTCTGCTAGGATGATCGAGGGAGGGGTCGTTACGTTGTATTAGTCAGCCCCATATGGACCTACGTTTTGCCGCCTACTTGTTCTTGGTTTCAGGTGGCATAGCATATAGCATGTGTAGAGGGCCGGAGCCCAAGAGATACTACAGAGCTAGAGATCGTTTCTCCTTTATTTTGTGTTGTACTTTAGTACCTTTATCATATTTCTCTATGTTACAACCCGACTAAACAAAATTCAGAGTGCACTTTGGGGCGAATCGTGATGCCACATGCATGTGCGGAAAGAAAATCCATGTCTCTTAGACAGGAGAAGATAAACTGATAATTAGTTTAAAATATTTACTTTTAAGTAAAATAGATTGTTTTTATGCGAAAGCTTTAAAATATGGCAGTGTAAATTAGGTGCACACGCATTTTAAACAAAACCATGATACAAAATACTGGTACAATTTCATGTAATGACAATCCCAATGGAAATGAACATACACTTATGTCAAATTCTAATACATGGGTTATTTAGCATAGCAGTTGTCCATGAAAACAAAGAAAATGACTGATCATAATTATTACATAAATGAAGTATCTGACAATAAATGAAACAAAACATAAACATAAATACTGACACGCCAAGAAGATAAACGTCCAGAAGCTGGAGCTTGACGCATATCAGGCTCGAGTAGTAGGCGGCGCAGTCACATACAGTAAGGCAAATTCCAAAATAACAAGGAAAAAGGCCTCAGAACATTGAAATAAACAGAAGTTAGCAATGTAAAATAAAGTACGAGCAGGGGAATCAAATACTTGTGTAGCATTTTTTATGAAGCAAAGCTAGCAAGACAGGAAAGCAAATAGACAAGCAAAAATTAATTAGAATTATTAGACTACTCTGAAGTATAGCATAGATTCGATCACGTAATGACATAAATTGTAATCAGTGAAATGTGTAAGTATTTCAATTTGATGCACATGATTTTAATATAAGTCTAAATGCAAGTCTTATCAGAAAATTTGTGCTTGCTATGGTCATTCATTGGTTCCCATTATAAGTCAAGTGAAAACTTGAGTCAAAGCGTCATATCAATTCAACACTACCTTTCAATGATTGTTTATGACATTAATGAATTTAAGGGTTTATGATTTAGTTATTTCTAGCAAATCAATACATGTTACTAATTTATCAATTCAGATATACAAGATGATTTACAAACACAAAAAAAGGTGTATAAATAAAACGATTCACATGATTCATAGATTGTGATTCTAACAGGAACAAATTTATGTCAAAAGGGAAAATCGGATTAAGAAACGAACTTTACCCAAGTCTTACAATTAGACATGCATAAAAAACAAGATGCGATCACACAAAAGAAACTAGATAGTGATCTTTATATTTTTGTGGGTTCAAGTATTCACGAGTGAAAAAATTACAGTGCACCATTTTCTAGGACACCAAGTATTCATTTAGATTAATTCATTCTAAGGCACAATTATTTTCCAAATAAACATGTGTACAATCCAAACATTTTATATAAAACATAGTTCATCCATTTACTAGCAAAAAATCTTAACATTTATCATTATAATAATTAATACTCATGTTCACAAATAACTACTAGTGTTCCAATTATCCATCAATTGGGACACAATTCATCTAAGTAAGAATCCAATTAAAATTACTTTCATTCATCGACTCTTCTTTCAATTATCCATCAAATGAGACGCAATCATAAATTCAAATAAAAATAAATCATGATCACACACTCATGCTATTCTAAATGAAATAAATATTTAAACCCCTAACATATCAAATTAGGCATTCAAGCTCTAAACTTATTTGACAAAACAAACATTCAAGGGTAAATTCATATAATCATAAGAATAGACAAAGTAATTTAAGATCATTATTTGCAAGAGAGAGGGATCTCTACCTGCCTTAAGAAAGCTGAAACTGACGGAGGCGGCTAAGAGACGTAAAATTAGAAATCTTATTTCAAACCTGTTTAAGAATATGGAAAATTGATATTTGACATGACAGAATTCTACACTAGCACAAGACATTCATTCATCGCATAACTTTTGATCAAGAATGGGTTTAGAGATTACATCCTTCAAAGGTAAGGGGAGTGGATATAATGCGAGAAACTGGAAACTTGGAGGCACTTGTCTAGGAGAAATCGTAAATCGGAGAGGGCTTGAGCAATCACATTGATTGTTTCGTCGAACGACGTCAAAAACTGTCAAATAAATAGCGGTTAAACAATTATAAGAGGGAAAAAACTTGAATCACGAGTATACGCAATTTTGGAGACAAATAATTTCATGAAAGATTAAGAAAGTTGAATGGAGGAGGAGATTCTTACCCATGGAAATAAACTCCGGGCACAAAATCTGGGTTGAGGAGCATTCGAGCAAAACCCTAGGCGTAGTCAGAGCTCAAGAAAGAGAGGAAGTTGTTGTTGGCCTTCTTTGGAGGAGGCCAAACGACCTCCTAAAAGTGGAGAGGAGGGTGGATGTCATCCACGAGAGAGAGGAAGGAGTAGTCGGCTCTTGGAAGAAGGGAGGAAATGGTCGATAAGGGGAGGAGACAGATCTGACTTTGGAGAGGAGATTGCTGACCCTAGGAGTGGAGGTTGCCGGCTCTGGAGCAAGGAGGAAGAGTAGGAAGCGTCGACGAAGCAAGAGGGGGCGCTGACGCTGGCTTGTGAGGGTCGGCACAGGAGCGAGAGTGACGGGGGAGTCAAAAATTAGGAGATTCGGGCGCGCGGCTTGCGGGAAACGACAACGAGCAGGGTTTTTTTATCGGGGGAGAGGCCGGCTCGATTTAGGTATAAGAGGAGAGAAAGCCTAATATATCTAATTTACAAAAATGCCATTATTTTTAATTGAATCAAATCAAACTCTTTTGTTTTAAAATCTTATTTTAGAGTTATTATATTCTTCACTACTTAGGAAGTTTTGTCCCGAAACTTCTGAGGATTTCCTAAATGAGGTCTCTTATGATGAAGATTTACATGATATTCATTCCGACAAGCTTTGTAAATCAAAGCATGGAAGCGTACTATGAATGTAATAGAATATAAAGGATAACATGCGCAAAGACTTACCAAGATCAATAAAAACCTTGCAGTTTCTTACTACGCATATCAGATCCAAGTTCTCAAGCATACTCATCAGACTTGTCAGGCGTCCAAAGTCCTCTTATCATAAAAATGGTTCTCTTTCGAATCTTAGGTACTTGGTATACCACAATCTTAGAGTGTTAGAACGGATACGAAATATTGGCTTCAGGAATCACAAAAAGTACTTCAGTTAACTCAAAAATGAGGGGTAAGACTCGAGAATTCGAGATCAAAAAAGATCATTGCACGAAGTAAAAAAAGAACACCAAATTGGAAAAGAAGCTGAATGACGATTGAGTGTTAATAGAAGTAAGGAAATTTGGGGATAGAAGAGTACAAAATGGCACTAAAGTAATTCAGCAGAGCAATTTACACGAACACCCTCATTTCTCGCTAACACTTAGGATATAACTAAAAGGAGATATAAGAGGACCGAATAAGGATTGATAGAGAAGCGGAATAGAAAGAACTGATTATGAATATCGGGGACTCGAAATTAGAGATTCCAACACATTTCATTTTATCAGGTATATAAATTATGTAATAATTACAATATTTTTATTGGATAACTCTAGATAATGATCATGTAAATGCAACAATTAGATCATGTGCGATGTCAATCAAGTAGTAAATCCATGTGTGTACAATCATTATTATTGTTTTTAGCGTGACATTTGTGCAATGATTTATGATATACACGCAAATAAATGGATTCACATGTCATGTTAAGTGCCCATTTCACTTAACAAGTCATGTATATTATGATCTAATGTCATCGTACTTGAAAGTATTAAACTACTCATATTCATTTAATATTCACAAACGGTATATTTCTTAGGGAAAATTCATATGCACAAAATGTTAAGTTTGCTCATAACTCCTTACCATTCATGCGCATACTAATAATATTTATGAGTGTAGTGTGTGCGTGTTTTAGTCGCGAATAACAAATAATGACAAAATGAGTGAAGGAATGATGCATGTATATATATTTGTATAATAAAATTCAAAATAGGTGAAAATATTATAAAATACTTTATCTTTAGAAGCTAACCTCCCTCTGATATCAACTATCACGACTCGTATAAACAAAAGTCAGAGTGCGCTTTAAGACGAGTCGTGATGCCACAGGCATGGGGGGAAAGAAAAATCATGTCTGTTAGGCGGGAACAGAGATACTGATAATTATTTAAAAATAATTACGTTTGAGTAAAAAAATATTGTTTTTTATGCGGAAGCTTTAAAATATAACAATGGAAATTAGGTGCACATGTATTAATAAAAAACCATGATACAAGAATACTGGTACAATTTCATGTAATGACAATCCCAATGAAAATGAACATGAACTAATGTCAAATTTTAGTATATAGCTTATAAGCCTAGCAGTTGTTTATGAAAACAGAGAAAATGTCAGATCATAATTATTACATAAATGAAGCATCCGACAGTAAATGAAACAAAACATAATATAGAAACCAACACGACAAGAAGATAAACATCCAGAAGATGGAGCTTGACGCAGATCGAGCTCAAGTAGCAGGCGACACTGTTGAAGCCAAAAATGACCTCAACGGGAGTTCAAAACTAGGGTGCAGCCAACACCTACTTCTCTCGAGCCTCGACCCTCGACTAGTTGAAAAGGACCTAAGACTGACCCAAAGCCTCAGCAGGGAGGTCTCACCTCACACCAGGAAGATCTCTGAGAGCTTCCCCTCTAAAGCCAAAAGCTGGGCTAGGAGCTCCTCAGAAAGCACTGGAGATTTGGAGGATAATGAGAGCTTGCTTTCTAAGGAGCCCTTATGAGTCTATTTATAGCCTTTTGCTGACCTGAGATTACTGAAATACCTTTGGCTGACCTGCCAATAGCCAAAACCCGTTGTTCGTAAAGTATTAAATACAGCCCCTGAGGGTATAGGGGTAATTTTACGTGAGGGTAATTAGGTAATTTTACCACGGGCCTTGGGCCCCACTCGGCGAGAACTCTGAGCCGAGAACCTTCCTGTCCAGAGCTTGGCGCAAGCGATCTCGCCTGCTTATGGGCGAGAGCTCCTCCAAGGCGGGAGCTTGGTGCAAGCGCAAGCATTCCCGCCCAATCGTGGGCGGGAACTTCTTCAGGGCGGGAGCTCTTCTGGTCTGAAGCCCGAAGCTAGTCTAATCCTGACAGTTGGTGCCTCCGGGTCCTACTCAGCGAATATGGGGTTGTACACAATCCCCGCTCTTTTTGAGCTAGCTCTGCGCTCGAAAAGACACGTCCAACCCGTAAATATTCGCTGAGCACGTGTCGTCATTAGAGAATCTTTTGGTGGGCCATACCGTGGCTATATATATATGCTAATAGACGTCCGTAAATCCGCCCCCGAATCGTCGCTCCTTGTCTGAGTTCTCGCTTCCTTTAGCGATGCGTTCAAGGCGTGTTGACAAACCGCTCCCGCAGGACCTTCATGACCGTATCAAGGCGGCCCAGGCGCGAGCCAAGGCTAACTACGCCTTGGTTGCCCCCTAGCTGGCGAGAAAGTCGTCAGCCGCTGAGCCCTCTCAGATAAAGAAGAAGAAGAAAGAGAAGAAGAGGGCGAAGGTGGTCCATCGAGACCTGTCTCACGAGAACAGGGGCTCGCCTACCCCGACCCCAACCCGTGCGGATGATCCTTCTCCGCTGAAGGTATGTCTCTGACTCGCTGATCATTGAAACCACTAGCTGTTTATGCAAGAGGATTTGTAGCTGACGCGGTACTTATCGCAGGAAACGGCCCCTGACGACGTCAGGCCCCCGCTGGAGCCCTTGGACTCGTCATCTCGTGCTCTTGAGAATCAACCGCGGGTCTCGGAGTTCGCTCCTCCGACTGACTCCCCGAGAACTGCAGGTATCGTTTCCACTCTATCACTCCCAACTTAGTCTCAGATTGTTGAATTGACTTCCCGCAGCACCAGCTTCCGCCAAACCGGGTCTCGCCACCCGGGAAAACGAAGCAAGGGCCGCCAACCGGCCTGCCCCTGCGGCTGATTCCACCCTACCACCGGGAGAAGTGGCTATCGAATCTTCCGTAGCTCCCCGGGATGCCAGCCATCCCGCGGGAGAGGACAACTCCCCCTGCTTCCGGCCAAGCCGGGATCACCATGCGTAAAATCTTCCCCCCGGGAAAAGGAAAGTCGCTCCACCTCCTCTTTGGAACTGGGGGGGCTGGGCCTTCTCTCCTGCCGTCGGCGGACGGTTCTCGCCATACTGTAGGTATGCGGTATGCTTATCATAATTATTGATTAGCTCTCGCCATGGTCATGGAACTCTTTTGTCAGGGGATCCGGGCTCGCGGTCGGGAGCTGCCGCAAAGAATGAAGATGAAGATGACGAAGATAGAGAGGAGGAGGACGGCGAGAGCTCCCCCTTCCCTTCGTCTGATGAGATGGAGGAAATCTTGACCGGTGATGTGAGCGCTAAAAGGCGGGGGAAGAGGGTTGCCGTCGTCCTGTAGAAGATTGTGCGGCGGGAGCAGGCCCATGACTCTACGGCGAGAGAGTTTCACGAATCGGTGGAGAGGAGGCTAGAGGCTTTGGAGAGAGACTACTTCGTAAGCGAGACGGATCAGCCAGGTGGGTCTACCGCCGTGTCCTCTCCAGAGAGGTGTATCGCGCGGATCCGAGACCAGTCCTGCCGAATCAACCTAGGATGCACCGTCCTATCGTCCTATTTCAACCCGCAGGCGCCACCGAGGACCAGGCGGCGAGAGCGAGGATGATGGCGGTGGGAACCTTATTGATTCGCAAAGTCTCATCCTTTCTTACCCCCCCCCCGGCCTCCCCCTTCCCCAATGTACCCTGTTATTTTCTTATCAGTCAACTTATAACTTATTATTATTATTATTTCTATCCGGTTCTTGCTCGGCTAGAGTGACTCCGGCTTCCGCTAGATTCGTTTGTCACATGTCTTCCAAGAATGCCTGTATTAATCAGTTTTGTCGGTCAGTCGCTGTCAATCTTGGGCAGGAAACTGAGGCATCGCCGACTTAGGGCGTGACGGCTGTACCCCCGCCGCTTTTTTGGGAATAGCCATCATGATTGCGATTTTCTATGAATAGGGGGTCCACCCACCGTATTTATTTCTCTGATTCGAAACCTTCGCTTTTTTCCTCGTTGCTTTTGCGGTTTGCCGAGAGCTCCTACTTGCTTCCGCTTCCCTCTCCCATTCTTGCTTAGCTCTCGCTCTCGCCTCTCTTCTTAAGACCTCGCCCTCAACCCCACAAGCACGATGCCGGGCGGAAGCGAGTGACGCTCCAATTGCGCGGAAGCCTTCCAAAAGTATCAGTTCCCCCATTGTAGCCTAACCATGGAGGAGTTCCAACTGATCCAGTCCCGCTATATTTCCGCCGGCTTCACCGCGTGAAACCCTGGCAACCGCGACAGGGTGAACAGTGCTGGGGAGGGGGAGCTCGCCATTCCCCTTGAGCACTTCGAGGTGGTCTTCCTCCTCCCCCTCTAGCCAGAGATGCGCCAGGCCCTCCGGTACTGTGGAGTGGTTCCCGCATAGCTGAATCCTAACTCGGTCGCTATCCTTGTGGCGTTCATCTGCTACATGCGATCCGAGAGGATGGAGTTCAGCCTCCCCATCTTCCGGAAGCTGTTTACCTTCCGCGCTAAGGGAGGGGTGGTCTTCTTCTTGGGACAGCTGCTCAAGACCACCGGTCTCTCCAATAAGCACCATCACTGGGGCGAGAAGTTCATTTTCGTTTCCGGCGATTTCGGCAACGTTCCTCTCGCACCCATTCAGAATGAGGACGCCGCCTACAAGCCGCCCTCCTTGGGCTCGCGCGAGAGCGCCCTCCTTGAGTTCTTTGAAACCAAGGATTTCGACGTCCAGTTCCTCCGACGGGGCGTCGATTCGCTCCCCCCCCCCCCCCCCGTGCCCCCGGGCGAAGGTATGGTCTCGCCTCTGACTCGCTATTCCCACTTTTTTAAGATTTAGTGCTGAGGGCTGTCGCCTCTGCAGGAGAGCGCGAGATCCCCCTGTGCCAACCCTTCAATGAGACTCATGCTGCCGAGAGCCAAGCCGCGAGAGATCCGCTGGCTCTCGCGAAGTCCGCGGCTCAAGCTTGCCGGGACGAGCCGGCCCCGCTTCCTTCGACCGGCGTCAGGAAGCGGAAGCCCGACGTACCTTTGCCCCCAGCGCTCAAGAGACCCAAAAGAACCGTTGCCGACAAGGGTAAAGTCGTAGCGGTTCCGCCCTCCCGACCTCCCGCTCCAAGCCGTTCCTTTGAAGAGATCTTGCAGGCTGTCAGCGAGATTGCTGTTGCCAGGAGTGGCACCGAGGAACCTGCCGAGAACCCCCCGGCACCAGGTGGGGCAGATGGCGAGGGAGCCGCCGCCGAGACCTCCGCTCAGTCTCCGCCTGGAGAGGTGCCGCAGGGTCATCAAAATTTTGGTCTTGGCACGAAGTGCCTTGATGCGGAAAATAAACCGCTGCTTTAGTGGGACCCTGATACCAACAGGGTCTCGATCTCGTCTCTTCTACCCAGCTGGGTGGAGCGAGAGGAAGTCACCAGCGAGTCCTTCTCCTTGGGATACGACCTTTACAGTCGGGAGAACGCCAGCATCTACGATAAAATGACCACTCAGCTCCTGGCCTACGACTCCACCCGTGCCCTGATGCGCGGGATCGAGCTTGCGCATATGTGCGCGCGTCGAAGTTTCACTATCGACCGCAACTTCCAAGACATGTTCAAGGCAAGGGAGGAGGCGGTGGCTCAGGCGGCTGCCCTGAAGAAAGAGCTGGCTGATGCTAAGCAATTGCTGTCCTCGTGCCCGTCGGAAGAGGAAAGCGAGACCTTTCGCGGAATTTGCTCTCGCCACTGTAGATTTCAACCTTTTTCCTCTCATGCTAAATTCTAGTTATGCAGGACTCCGCTCAGGCCGTGGCGCTTCGCTCGGAGCTAGCCCAGACGCGATACGAGAACGTCCTGCTGAGGGACCAGCTCCGGCGCATGGAGGCGACTGCGGTCCCTCCTCCTCCTCTGCTGGACGAAAGGTTGAGGAGTCGCCACTACTCAGAATACGACATCGACAAGCTCCTACAAGCCAATGCTCAAGCGACAGTCAAGCTAACCCAGGAGACGCTGCGAGACGTAGGCTGCTTGGACGGGAGAGGCAAGTCCGTCACCGCTCGCCAGCTCGTCCCTTGGCTCTTCGAGCCCGTCCTGAAGCCCCCAGGCGTGCCAGATTCCCCGCCTTCGGATGTCCCGAAATCCCCTGCCGCGGGTGGCGAGACATCCGGGGAGGGCTTAGGCAAGAGCTCTCGCGGGAGTTCAAGTGAAAGCTCGGAGGGGTACAACGCGTCTCCCTGAAGGGACCCCCTTTCTTTTCTCTTTTGGTTGTAAAGAGCAAGATGCTCCAAACTTAATTGTATTTTGAATAAACGATCGCAAATACTGCAAGTGTTTCTCTTTTCTTTTGCGTTGTTACAAGTGTTTTTAGATACGTCTGTAGAGGCTGAATGCCTCTCAAGTATGCTTCCGCCGAGGCCATTAGCCCCTCTAGGGTTGTCTCCCTTAGCAATGGAGAGGCGGGATCCTGTCGAGGAAACCCAGGGTTAGGTCGTCCCGTTTCTGTGTTCTACCGAGAACCGTCTACTGGGAGCGTCGTCCGTAGGCCTTTTAAGGGGAGACCATCCCTCTTTTCTTGCGCGAACTGGCCGATCCTTCCGCCCAACACTTCCCACTGTCTGACCAAGGATCCTTTGTCAGGAGCCTTCCCGCCGAGAACTTCCTTTGGCGAGATCTCCTTGGCAGAGACCTCCCCGCCGAGACCTCCTCTGGCTGAGACCTCTCCGTGCTGAGACCTCTCCTGCCTGAAGGGATCCTACCTCTTTTCATTCTATGTTCCGGGTGCATTTCTTGCCCTGCTCAAAACATCCGAGTCGAAGTGTCTCCCAGGATCAAAAACTTCCCTCCCACAGGCGAGCCTTCGGGCCTGCCAGCAAACGAGAGCCTACGCAGCGGGTCTACCTGGGGCCGAGCCTAGCTCGGGGTGCCGATGAAGTTTCCACAAACTAGACCTATCCCCAACAGGCGAGCCTTCGAACCTGCCAGCTAGATGAGAGCCTACGCAGCGGGTCTACCTTGGGCCGAGCCTAGCTCGGGGTGCCGATGAAGTTTCCACAAACCAGACCTATCCCTCACATGCAAGCCTTCGGAACTGCCAGATAGATGAGAGCCTGCGCAGCGGGTCTACCTGGGGCTGAGCCTAGCTCGGGGTGCCGATGAAGTTTCCACAAACCAGACCTATCCCCCATAGGTGAGCCTTCAGACCTTCTAGCTAGATGAGAGCCTGCGCAGCGGGTCTACCTGGGGCCGAGCCTAACTCGGGGTGCCGATGAAGTTTCCACAAACCAGACCTATCCCCCACAGGCGAGCCTTCGGACCTGCCAGCTAGATGATAGCCTGCACAACGGGTCTACCTGGGGCCGAGCCTAGCTCGGGGTGCCGATGAAGTTCCCACAAAGCAGACCTATCCCCCACAGGCGAGCCTTCGGACATGCCAGCTAGATGAGAGCCTACGCAGTAGGTCTACCTGGGGCCGAGCCGAGCTCGGGGTGTTGCAAAACACATGATTACATCCTATCATAAACATTTCGTAGTATGCAAGAGAAAAACAAGTCAATTGATGTAGTATAACAAGCTTGATTTTGGATACATAATTACACCTTCCCCATCTCACTGGTAGAAGTGTTTTAGGTCATCGCCGCTCCAGGTGTGACTTAAGGCCCTCCCCTCCACGTCCTTGAGGTAGTAACCTCCTGTTCCAAGGACTTCCTTCACTATGTAAGGCCCTTCCCAATTCGGGTTGAGCTTGCCCACGGGGGCCGACCTTCCTGCCGCGTCAACCTTTTTCAGCACCAGATCTCCTTCAACAAACTGCTTGACCCTGACATGATTATCAAAATACTTGGCCATCCGCCGCTTGATCTCTTCTTGCCTGATGGTTGCCACGTCCCGCGGCTCTTCCACCATGTCTAGCGAGAGGCGTAACCCCTCCTCGTTCTCCAACCTCCACGTCTCGTCTCCTTCGACTGCGGCTGCGACCCGCGGGGACCGAACCTCGAACTCCACTGGTAGGACCGCCTCACACCCGTGAGAAAGCTTGAAGGGGGTCTCACCGGTGGCCGTGTTTGGAGTCGTTCGCAAGGCCTACAGGACTGAGGGAAGCTGCTCCACCCAATTTCCCTTTAAGTTTTTCACTTTCTTCTTAAGCAGGTTAACAATAATCTTGTTTGCCGCTTCCACCTGGCCGTTGCTCCGGGGGTGGTGGACAGAGGCAAATCTGAGATCTATCCCCAGTTGGGCACAGAAGCTGATGGACTCTTCACTGGCAAACTGGGGACCGTTATCTGTCACTATCGCTTGAGGCAGCCCGTGTCTGCATATGATCTCCCCCCAGACGAAGTTCCTTATGACTTGCGAGGTGACATTGGCCAAGGACTTAACCTCCAGCCACTTTGAGAAGTAATCGATCATGACCAGGAGGAACCTCCTCTGCCTACTAGCCGGAGGAAAAGACCCAACTTAAATCCATCCCCCAGATAGCGAACGGCCACGGTGCCGCGATGCTTCGGAGCCTTTGAGCTGCTAAGAGTTGGAGGGGGGCGCAGAGCTGACATTTTTGTCACCTCCTTGCAAACTCCGCGGTATCCTTCCTTAGGGTGGGCCAGAAGTACCCCTGCCTGACCACCCTTGCCTCCAACATCCTTCCTCCAGAATGACTGCCACACTTGCCCGAGTGTACCTCTCCCAAGATCCTTGGGACCTCTTCTTCGGTTACACATCTTGCAAGGAGCCCTGACAACATCTTACGATGCAACCCCCCTTCTATCATCAGGTAATGAGCTGCCTTGCGCCTGAAGCTCTTTGCATCCTTAACCTCCTCGTCAGCTTGCATGTGGCCAGGAAGGTTACCAACGGGTCCACCCACGAGGATCACTGACCTACCTCCATCAACTCCCCTTCCTCAATTGCTGGCCAAAAAAGTTCAGTCAGGATCCCTCCTCCTTGAGGTCCAAACTTCGCCAATCGATCGGTGGCCGCGCTCTCCTCCCTGTGGACATGCTGGATTGAGAATGACCGGAACCCACTGATGATCGCCCTTACCTTGGATAGGTATTTTATGAGGGTAGGCTCCCGAGCTTCAAACTCTCCTCAGATCTGCGACGTTACTACCATCGAGTCAGTGAAGGCCTCCACGTCCTGGATCTCAAGCTCCTTTGCCAAGCGAAGGCCGGCGATCATGGCCTCATACTCTTCTTGGTTGTTGGTCACCGGAAAGTGGTAAGCCACCGCCTGCTCTATCGCGACTCCCTGGGGGCTTATCAGCACCACTCCTCTCCCGAGTGAATGTTTTCCCGAGGCCCCATCAACCATCATCTTCCACTGTTCCTATGGCTGCTGCTCCCCCTCCTCGACTTCGACAACATAGTCTGCCAGAAAGTCCACCACTGCTTGCGCCTTAATGGAGAGTCTCAGAACAAAAGAGATATCGAACTCTCTTAGTTCAATGGACCACTTGACAAGTCTTACCGAGTGCTCTACCCCTTCAAAGATCTTGCGAAGAGGATGGTCGGTCACCACCCTAATCGAGTGTGCTTGAAAATATGGCTGGAGTTTCCTTGCCGAGATGACCAAAGCGTAAGCCAACTTTTCAAGGATGGGGTAGCGGAGCTCTGCCTTCTTCAAGATCCGGCTGACGTAGTAGATTGGCAATTGCTTCTTTCCTTCTTCCCTTAATAGGACGGAGCTCACCGCCTCAGCTCCTACTCCAAGGTACAAGGTCAGGTCCTCCCCTTCTTTTGGGCTCTGAAGTAGAGGAGCCTGAGAGAGCTGTCTCTTCAGCCCTTGGAAGGCTTCTTCGCACTCGGCGGTCCACTCAAACCTTTGGTTCCCTCGCAGCACCTTGAAGAATGAAGAACACTTGTCTCCTGACCTGGAGAGAAACCTGCTCAGCCCAGCCAGTTTGCCTGTCAAGCGCTGGACCTCCTTGGCATCGCGAGGCGATTCCAAATCTAGGATGGCCTTCACCTTGTCCGGGTTGGGTTCCACCCCTGCCGGAGTCAAGAGATGCCCAAGGAACTTCCTGCGGCTGTCCCCGAATACACACTTCAAGGGGTTCAGCCTCATCTTGAATCTCTGCAGGGTGGCGAACGTCTCTTCTAGATCCTGCAGGTGCGAATCCACACACTTGCTATTAATCATCAGGTCGTTGACATAGACCTCCAAGTTTCTCCCCCTTTGATCTCGGAAGACCCGATCCATCATGCGTTGGTATGTAGCCCCTGCGTTCTTCAACCCAAAGGGCATCATTTTATAACTGAAGCATCCCTCCCTCGTGATGAAGGAAACATCCTTGACATCGGGAGGGTGCATCCGGATCTGGTGATAACCTGAAAAAGTATCCAAAAAGCCCATAATAGAAAAACCGACGGCTGAATCAACCAGCGCATCGATCCGAGGTAGGGGGTAGCAATCCTTAGGGCATGATTTATTTAACAAAGAAAAATCGATACACATTCGCCATTTCCCACCCCCTTTCTTAACCATTATCACATTGGAGATCCAGCCTGGATACTGGATCTCTGAGATGAAGCCGACCTCCAGGAGCTTCCTGACCTCTTCGCGGATGGGTTCCTCCAGCTTGGTGGCGATGGCCCTCATCTTTTGGCGTATGGGACGAGTGTGGGGGTCTAGGTTCAGGCGGTCATAGGCCACGTCCGCGTCGATGCCCGACATGTCTGCCGCGCTACAAGCGAAGATGTCGATGTTGCTTTGAATGCAGGCCCGCACTCGCTCCCGGTCCTCGGGACTCAAGCCTCCCCTGACCCGCACCCTCTGCTCCTGCCCTGCGCTGGTGAAGATCTCCATCTCCACTACTTCCTCGGCCGGCTCCAGCCGCGACTGCTCCCAGCCGACCCTTGCTTCTTCTCCCAGCTCCAACTCCTCCCTTCCTACTTCCTCCTCAATCTCCATCGCCTCGTCCGGCCCCTCCTGCTGCTGCTCGACTTCCACGCCCCTCTAGGCCTCTCTCTCCACTCCTCCTGCTACTTGCTCTTCTACCTCCATCGCCTCCTCCGGACTCTCCCGCTACTGCTCGACCTCCACGCCCCTCTGGGCCTCTCTCTTAGATTTCTCCTGCTCCTCCTCAGTCTCCTTCCTCGCCTCCTCTAGGCTCATCCACTCTTCCTTGACGTCCTCCTCCTGCTCCGCCATCTCCCTCTCTAGCTCTTCTGCCTCGGCCATCCAGGACACAGTGTTGACCGCTGTCACATAGCATTGCCTCGCCACCTTCGGATCCCCCCTGATCCTAACCTGCACCCCTCCGTTATTGAACTTAAGAAATTGGTGGAAAGATGAGGGGACGCAGTGAAAGGCGCTGATGAAGGGACGCCCAAAGATGGCGTTGTAACTGCACGGAGCGTCAACTATCACGAACCTGCAGTTCCGTGACACGCCTCCCAACTTCACATGCAGCCCTACCCCTCCTTCTACTTCCTTCCTCTCTCCAGAGAATCCGAACAGCGGTCCATCCGAAGCCAACATCCTTTTCCCCTCAACCCTCATCTCATCAAAGGCCTTCTTGAAGATAACATTTACTGAGCTCCCGTTGTCCACCAGTATCCTCGAGACCGTGAAATTCTCCACCGCCGTCTGGATCACCAGGGCGTCACAGAACGGATCTTCATAGTCCGGCATGTCTGCTGACGAGAATGTGATCTTTTCTTCCGGTGGGGGAGCCTGGGAGGTAGAGGCGACCCCTCTTCGGTACATGGTTTGCAGGCTCCCCTTGCGGGTTGCCTCGATCCCCACTCCTCCGTGGATCACCCTGATTCCTCCCCGGGTTCCCACGTCTACCCGGTCTTCACATCTATCCTCCATCTCCCCCTGTTGTACTTCCACGATCCTAACCGACGGATCCTGCCTCCCTGCTCCTCTTGCTTCTCTCATCTCTAAGAACTCAGGGCAGGTGGCCGTTGCGTGACCCTCCTCCTGGTG
Source organism: Platanthera guangdongensis (assembly GCA_039583875.1). Lineage (NCBI taxonomy): Eukaryota > Viridiplantae > Streptophyta > Magnoliopsida > Asparagales > Orchidaceae > Platanthera > Platanthera guangdongensis. The sequence goes on from CM077164.1 coordinate 131,883,172, forward strand.
GAAGTCACAAAAGAGCAACGCCGCCCTACCCCTTATTCCTTCTCCTCCTCCTCTTCTCCCAGCTCCTCGAACTCCTCTCCTTGCTCCTCTTCCTCTACCCACCTCCATGGCCTCTTGCGGCGGCGGGACGCGACCCCTTGGCTCCAGCCTCCATGCTGGTTGGTCGAACCTCCTGGGTTCTCGTAAGTTATCTCTTCTCTGGTAGCCTCCTCCTTGGCCATGGGGGCGACCCTCCTGGGGCCTCCAACCCAACCGGTTGTTCGGCTCCCGGCCCCCCATCTCTATTGCTGCCCATGCCCTCGGGGTTCTTCCTACCTTCTTTCTTCTCTTTATTCCCTCTGCTCTCTCGACTACTTCTGCCTTCCTGCTACAGGCTCCTTCACATCATCTTCCGTCAGCCTGGTCAACTTCCTGGCGAACGCTGGATTTACCCTCTAGAAGTCTATCTCTTTTGCCGCCCTCTCCATGAGCTCTTCAAAGGAGAGGGGGCACTCTCTTCAACTCAATACTGAAGAATCCCGGCCTCAGCCCCAGGGTGAAGACGAGCATCAGCGCGTACCCTGGGACCTCCTGGACCAGGAGGATCTCTTCCTGAAACCGGTCAACGTAGTGACCCAGTGTCTCGTCCTGCTTCTGCCTCACTGCAAACAGGCACTCCGCCTCCTTCTTCCGCTTCTTAGACGTTGAGAACCTCAACAGAAACCCTCGACACAGATCTTCAAAGCTGTATATCGAGCTCGTCGGCAACTGGTGGAACCAGTCCCGGGCCTTCTCCTTCAATGTGATGGCGAACAACCGACACTTGAAGGCATCTGACATCTGCCTTATCGAAATCACATCTTCGAACCACTGCACATGTTGTACAGGGTCATCTTTCCCTGAGTAATAGGACATGTTCGGCTCCCGGAACCCCTCCGGTACCGGAGCTGAGATGATGAGCTCGCTGAAAGGGCTCTCGCCTCCTGCCTGGCGAGAGGGCACGTCCCGCGGCCTCGGCTGGCTGGCCCGATCCGCAAGACCGTGCCTAGGGAAGAGCTCTCTCACAGCCGCCTCCCTCTCGCCCAAATCTGCCAGAGTCTCCTTGCCTGGGCGCTAGCCTGGGAAGAGCTCCCGCGCGGCCACGTCCCTCTCGCCAGCCTCCGACGGGACCTCCTTCCCCGGGCGCTGTCCAGGGGCGTTCTCGCCCAAGAGCGGGACCTCCTCTATCGGAACCTGAGGTGTGACCCACTCGCTTCTGGCCGAGAAGGCCAAGCTGATGGTCTGCTGGACTTCTCGCCTGAAGTCCTCCAACATCTTCCTCGTCGCCTCCTCTCCCCGGGTGGGGAGCCTCCAGAACCAGACCCTTCACCTTCACCTCCAGCCATGGGACTAAACTCAAGGCTTTCTTGTATCAGCTGCCTTCCACGCTCACCGCACCAGAACTGTTGAAGCCAAAAATGACCTCAACGGGAGTTCAAAACTGGGGTGCAACCAACACCTGCTTCTCTCGAGCCTCGACTAGTTGCAAAGGACCTAAGACTGACCCAAAGCCTCAGCAGGGAGGTCCCACCTTACACCCGAAAGATCTCTGAGAGCTTCCCCTCCAAAGCCAAAAGATGGGCTAGGAGCTCCTCAGAAAGCACTGAAGATTTAGAGGATAATGAGAGTTTGCTTTCTAAGGAGCCCTTATGGGTCTATTTATAGCCTTTTCCTGACCTGAGATTACTGAAATACCCTTGGCTGATCTGTCAATAGCCAAAACCCGCTGTTTGTAAAGTACAAAATGCAGCCCCTGAGGGTATAGGAGTAATTTTACCTGAGGGTAATTAGGTAATTTTACCCCGGGCCCTGGGCCCCACTCGGCGAGAACTCTGAGCCGAGAACCTTCCTGTCCAGAGCTTGGCGCAAGCGATCTCGCCTGCTTATGGGCGAGAGCTCCTCCAAGGCGGGAGCTTGGCGCAAGCGCAAGCGTTCCCGCCCAATCATGGTCGGGAACTTCTTCAGGGCGGGAGCTCTTCTGGTCTGAAGCCCGAAGCTAGTCTAATCCTGACCGTTGGTGCCTCCGGGTTCTACTCAGCGAATATGGGGTTGTACAGACACAGTCACAAACACTAAGAACAATTTCAAAACAAGAAGGAAAAAGTCTCAGAACATTGAAATAAATAGATGTGAGCAAGATAAAATAAAATGTGAGTAGGGGAATCAGAAATACTTGTTTACCATTTTTCATGAAGCAAAGCTAGCAAGATAGGCAAGAAATTAGACAAGCATAAATAAAATAGAATTATTAGAGTACTGCAGAGTACAACATAGATTCGATCATATAATGACATAAGTTGTAATCAGTGAAAGGTACAACAAGTGTTTCAATTTGATGCACATTATTCTAATACAAGTTTAAATGCAAGGCTTATAACAAATTTGTGTTTGCTATGACCATTCATTGCTTCCCATTATAAGTCAAGTGGATCACACATTCGACAATCAACGATCAACTAATTTCATTCATATACATGTAAGGTTCATTCTGGGATTGCTTAATAGAGTTGATTCGCCCAGATCCGCTATTCTATTTAGAGCTTCAATTGTTTGTGATCTTCAATAGGAAGGGGCCCTGCCAGCAATCGTATCTGGCATTGTAAGCAAATATGAACATCCTGTGATTCTACTTTCATCACATTGAATAATTCTTGGTCATGCTTGACGAACGCATGCCCAATTGGCGAACATCCAGTCATTGAACGACACCATAATATGCTAGGTTTAGAGGCCATATAAAAATTTATACGGACAGCCATGATTCGTTTGCATAATCGAACAACTAAGATGTTATAATCTAACCAAATGGGGTGATTCAGATTGATATAGTATAAATGCACACATACGACCTTTACCTTTAGTAATAATAATAATGGATAAACAATTATGAATTATCCCCTTTACGGGATATGTTTGTATTTTACTTTAAATAAAAATAATAAATTAATTTAAGCGATGGGATGAACCGGTCTATTTTCCCGAAGACTCCACGACTCCTAAACCCCGTCTTCCGGCTCGGTCTTCCGGCCCCGTCTTCCGTCTTTGGACATAATCATGCCTTGACCGGTTCCCCCCTCCATTAATGAAACCCAAAACTGACACCCTCCCCCCCCCCCCCCCCGGTCAGGCCTCACTTCAGTCCACTGAATTGGACTGATTTTAAGTCTTTCCCATTTTGCCCCTGCAGTTTTATCGGACTGAAAAAACTTAAAAACACATAAAAAACACTTACCCGCACAGCACTTCTTCCCGACGGACAGAGCGAGCAGCGACATCTTCTCCTTCCGCCGGGCATCGGGTCTCCTTCCTCTTCTTGCCGCTGCTGTTGGGTATCCTTCATCTCCTGCGACCATCGTTGTTCTCCGGCGACTAGGCCTCCGCCGACCTCTTCACCAGGTTTTCCGTGTATACCATTTTACCTCTGCAGTTTTCTAAGCAAGCCCATGCGGGAAGATCATTGTTGATCTGTGCTGCTCCAGTTGCCGATCACCATTCACCTGCGGCCAACCCTGCAACCGATTGCCACACTGGCATCGTCACACCTGTGAGCGATCATGCCACACCAGCGCTTGCGGCTCCTGCGAGAAACCCCTCACCACCACCTGTTTCTGCGGTAAGAAGATCGAGGCGACGCTGTGCGGCGACATCCCCGTAAGTGTCAATTTTGATGATTCCGGGAGCCGAGTCCAGAGATTTGGCGAGGATTGCGTGTAGTTTGGTCAAATGATAAGAATTCCATGGCTTTTCTTTATCCTGCAACTATGAAGTTGAGAATCTGGGCAACTTCTCTGGGTGCAGCTCAACTTCTCTGG